>JAQISU010000039.1:1572500-2172500 GCA_029339505.1 Unio delphinus
TAAATAAGCAAAAACCTTGTACCATTCAAACTTAACGGAAAAGCGATTAAGTTCTAGAAAACGGGCGTGATAAGTCAAAATCATCGATTATATAATTATGGAGGTTGATCATTACTATACTTCATGAAGTGAACATCAATGATTATGTAGAGGAAGTCTGTTTATTACTATACATCACGAAGAAAAAGCTAAGATAGTATTTTGTAGACCTTTGCGAACCCCTTTGTGTACACACACACACACACACACACACACACACACACACACACAGAATGTAACTGCACAAATTTACAATGACAAGGCATCAAAATAATTCATTTCCTTACCTTTTGCGGCATAATATAGAAGTGTTATGCCCCTTTATGTTCGGAATTCTTTCAATTTCTGCGGTATACATTTATCAAGGTTTGTTGAATCTAAACTGAATTTAGAATCGAGCTTTATATTAATTAGATATAGAACGGAACGAACCTTCCACGACCTTTTGTACACGAGTTATGCCCCCTCACCTATCGTTCATCATCACGACTTGTGATTTCCGGAGAAATGCTGTGATATTTCTACCAAGGGTATGCATGCGCCTGGTTATCAGTCATGTTTTATAGGAGTTTGATTTCCTAATTCCGTAACATTATTAATGTGAGTTATTAGTCCTGTTTTCTCAGTCACATAGTTGTGGTGTCAGCAGTATAACTTCATTAAGTTTTCTGTGATTGCAATCACATTTGGCATTTATATTAATGAGATATTGAAAGAGCTTACTACGCAGCACTGCAGTTATCATTTAGATAATTTACGTCCACTGAATACCCTTTTCCACTTAGATTATCATTTTGATAAAATACGGCCCCTGAATACCCATTTGACTTAGATTATCATTTAGAAAAGTTACGGCCCCTGAATACCCATTTCCACTTAGATTATCATTTTGATAAAATACGGCCCCTGAATACCCATTTGACTTAGATTATCATTTAGAAAAGTTACGGCCCCTGAATACCCATTTCCACTTAGATTATCATTTAGAAAAGTTACGGCCCCTGAATACCCATTTCCACTTAGATTATCATTTTGATAAAATACGGCCCCTGAATACCCATTTCCACTTAGCTTATCATTTAGAAAAGTTACGGTCTCTCAATACCCATTTTGATTTAGGTTATTATTTAGAAAAGTTACGGCCCCTGAATATCCATTTGACTTAGGTTATCATCTAGAAAAGTTACGGCCCCTGAACACACTTATTCATTTAGCTTCTCATTTAGAAACGTTAGGTCTCTGAATACCCATTTTGACTTAGGTTATCATTTAGAAAAGTTACTGCCCTTGAATATCCATTTTGGTTTAGGTTATCATTTAGAAAAGTTACTGCCCTTGAATATCCATTTTGGTTTAGGTTCCCAGATAAGTTCCTCTCTTTAAGACCGTCGCAAGCGAAATGGAGTTAATGGGCCCTTTTCGATGCCCCCTTCGCTAAATGCTTTTCTTTACAATTGTGATTATGATGTGATTATTTAATTAATAATTTATCCAATTCTACTAGGTGATTAATTTTGGGGTTTATGGTTAAAGGTTTTCATTGTAGAATTTTTATTATTGTTTAATTTGGTGTTATTACTGAGAATGTACTTATATCAGGAAGACGGTGCATGGCGATAACAGTGGTCCCGAATCACGCACTATATGAAGGTGACGCCGTTTAACCATTTGTTTATATATAACATTAAATAATACGAGGTCAATGGCCCATCTTGGTACACGCATTAATCACATGGTCTAATCATCCGGGAATTTTTCTGTAGCAGACTGATACTTCAATCAGCCTTTGATGTGATATGGGGCCAGTTCGGACAAAATTGTCGATACAATTAATGACAGTTACTTTTGCTAAAGAGACATTGGAATGTCTATTTGCCTACAAATATAGCTCTGGATGCGGCCCTCGAGAAAATTTGACTATAGGGCAGGGAGAGAGCATAAATCTCGCTGGATCACCTTAATAGTTTGCACAAAACTAGCCTTTGCTCAGAAGGCGACTAGAGAGCAGATTACAGTAAGATTGGGAAACCTCGTTTCGCTGAAATCGCTAATAGGAAATTTCTGCAATCCCTTATTCATTTGTGCGTTTCATAAAGTTACTAATTTTTTTTGAACATCCTGATGAAAGGTCCGGCTGTACATCCTTATGACGGTCAGGCTGTACATCCTTATGACGGTCAGGCTGTACATCCTTATGAAGGTCAAGCTGTACATCCGTCATTCGGTTAATTCAGGAGCAAATACCAAACTATACAGATAACGGTTATTCACACTTTCGTTTCTAGTGGAAAACCCCGTGATTTTAACGGTTTGAAAGTTTGCTTTGGAAACAAAAGTGTGGATATCTCCTAAATTTTGTACATATATTAGACTATAGTTTAGAAGTTTCGTTTTCGCTATTCATAATTTGTCATTAAAATATTTGCAACTTATCTCAACGCTTGCCTCTTCATACATTCATCTATCATTTTCACGATCGTTTCCATCAAGCTCATGATGTATGCATGTATGTGTTTGTGTGTGTACACACACACTGGATCATAGCTTTTTCTCCCTTAAGGCTGGATCGAGGTGGAGTTTTGGGGTTTTCTGGAACCCCCAAAGTTAATAAACACACACACACACACACACACACACACACACACACACACACACACAGAGTCATTTGTCACTTGAAATTTTACCATTGTTTTTGGGTATCATACACACTCTCTCTGAGTAAAATAGACGTTTGTTTTGGTGTCCTTTCGAAAAGTCAGTGCCTATTTGATCCCCCCCTCCATCTTAACACTGGACTTGATCCATCCCTGCGTTCCCCTGACTACGCATTACGCATTTGACGTCCGCTGGATGGGAAATAGTAGACGCTTTATTATTTGATTAATTACATTTGTTTCTGAATGAGCTTAAGCAGATGTTTCGTGGACTACCACATACTAGCTGCTTTGCCATATTCCGCGTTAACTTTTTGGATATAAAGCTTCGGATTTGGGCTAGCGATAGACGCCACAAAGGTCATACTATATGCTGGGTCCCAACAAATAACATGCAAGTGAAAAAGCATAAACTGTCTTCTTTAGCTGGTAATAAGACTAGCAAAAAATATACTTATAACTTTACATTCTGAATTTCCTCAAAGCGTGCTTCCTCATTTCTGCAAATCTGAATGAAACGAGTCAAATCATGGGTTGTCAAGCTTGATTACAATTTTAGAAATTGTACTGTAATTTCGACTTTATTCCAAGTGCGAATACATCCTCCTAACTGCACTCAAAATAAAGTAAACATTTTATTTCATAACGTCTTTTTGATAATTGCAATTGAAAGACTTCATATTTTTCCCCCATGATTTGAAAGATTCAATGACATAATAGAAAAGCACTTTTAGATGTCAACACGCCGCTCCCTCGCTATTTAAATCCGATGTACTTCATGTATTATTGATACAGGTAAGTCCTGCCATTATCAGAAAATTTAGCAGAATCGACAGATATACCAAAATCTATTCATTCCAGATTAAATGGAAAAGTTTTTGCTATGCCTATTAAATCATAATATAAGGCTAAATTTTAATACGTAGACGAAAACACCATTTTCTTTCAAAGGCTGTATCTAGAGCGCGACTGAGTTCAAATTTATCTGGGCGGAGTTAATTGCGCATTCATTATGTTGCTGTGTAATGATGAATCTGCGCTTGCGTGTTTAGCTTGGAATACAGGATACATTGCTACTTTATTTCTTGTGAGGTAGTTTTGTTTATATAATTAGGCATTTGTATGAAAAAAATATGCACTGATTTTGTCAAATATCTCTAGATCGTCATATATATTTATCAGTAAAACTCGTTCAAATTTTCCCATACAAATTCAGTATCCTATAAATATTCATCCAGTAATCATATCACTTAACGTGAATTTTACTCAGTCATCGTATCATTTAACGTGAATGGTACTCAGTCATCGTATCATTTAACGCGAATGGTACTCAGTCATCAGATCACTTAACGTGAATGGTACTCAGTAATCATATCACTTAACGTGAATGATACTCAGTCATCATATCACTTAACGTGAATGGTACTCAGTAATCATATCACTTAACGTGAATGATACTCAGTAATCATATCACTTAACGTGAATGATACTCAGTCATCATATAATTTAACGTGAATGGTACTCAGTAATCATATCACTTAACGTGAATGGTACTCAGTAATCATATCACTTAACGTGAATGGTACTCAGTAATCATATCACTTAACGTGAATGATACTCAGTCATCATATCATTTAACGTGAATGATACTCAGTAATCATATCACTTAACGTGAATGGTACTCAGTAATCATATCACTTAACGTGAATGGTACTCAGTAATCATATCACTTAACGTGAATGATACTCAGTCATCATATCATTTAACGTGAATGGTACTCAGTAATCATATCACTTAACGTGAATGGTACTCAGTCATCATATCACTTAACGTGAATGGTACTCAGTAATCATATCACTTAACGTGAATGGTACTCAGTAATCATATCACTTAACGTGAATGGTACTCAGTCATCATATCACTTAACGTGAATGGTACTCAGTCATCATATCATTTAACGTGAATGGTACTCAGTAATCATATCACTTAACGTGAATGATACTCAGTCATCATATCACTTAACGTGAATGGTACTCAGTAATCATATCACTTAACGTGAATGGTACTCAGTAATCATATCACTTAACGTGAATGGTACTCAGTCATCATATCACTTAACGTGAATGGTACTCAGTCATCATATCATTTAACGTGAATGGTACTCAGTAATCATATCACTTAACGTGAATGGTACTCAGTAATCATATCACTTAACGTGAATGGTACTCAGTAATCATATCACTTAACGTGAATGGTACTCAGTAATCATATCACTTAACGTGAATGATACTCAGTCATCATATCATTTAACGTGAATGGTACTCAGTAATCATATCACTTAACGTGAATGGTACTCAGTCATCATATCACTTAACGTGAATGGTACTCAGTCATCATATCATTTCACGTGAATGGTACTCAGTAATCATATCACTTAACGTAAATGGTACTCAGTCATCATATCACTTAACGTGAATGGTACTCAGTCATCATATCACTTAACGTGAATGGTACTCAGTCATCATATCACTTAACGTGAATGGTACTCAGTCATCATATCACTTAACGTGAATGGTACTCAGTCATCATATCATTTAACGTGAATGGTACTCAGTAATCATATCACTTAACGTGAATGGTACTCAGTCATCATATCACTTAACGTGAATGGTACTCAGTCATCATATCACTTAACGTGAATGGTACTCAGTCATCATATCATTTAACGTGAATGGTACTCAGTAATCATATCACTTAACGTGAATGGTACTCAGTAATCATATCACTTAACGCGAATGGTACTCAGTAATCATATCACTTAACGTGAATGGTACTCAGTCATCATATCACTTAACGTGAATGGTACTCAGTCATCATATCATTTAACGTGAATGGTACTCAGTAATCATATCACTTAACGTGAATGGTACTCAGTCATCGTATCATTTAACGCGAATGGTACTCAGTCATCAGATCACTTAACTCGAGTGATACTCAGTCATCACATCGTCAATTGCAAAAGAATAAAAAGTGATACTTTTCTTTTAGTTCAGTATATTTTTCTTGTGTAAATAAAATCTTAATTGTTGAATTGGAATTGTAGTTGGAACTTAATAAAACGGATTAGGATATTATGAAAACATGAATGACATGTATTGGACGGTTTCCATCAAGGCATGTGTAACGGGCTGGTCGGTTATCAAGGGTTATTAGTACAATATGCATCTATAACAAAGAAAACATCATATAAATTACATCATGATAAATGTGAATTTGAGTTAAATACCTTGTGTTTTTGGCGTCTTACAATCGTTCCACATTCAGTTTCCTGGAATCACAATTTTATACCACAATTTTACGAACGTCTTTCCTAAAGTCCGCTCGGAGTCCTGGTAATTACTTCTACCTTTGGTTCTCTCTTGCAGAGAAATTTTTAGACTAATTCAAACTCATAAGCTCAGAGGATATATTTCCCCGATTCTAGGGTTCTGACCTCCCCCCCCCTCCCTCTACATTTGACCAATCGGAATAAATGCTATTCTTACGGACATTCTGGAAAACCGTCTATCAAGATGCCAAAAATGCCACTTGGGGTCGAAATATCACCCTACCATTTGCTTCAAATCACTTTGACAACTTTACCTGAGAAATACACTTAGTTCGGTTCTACTATCAATATTCTAACGCATGACCCAGTTAAATAAACATTCTTTTCGTCCAAACTCTACTTCAAGACAGTTAATTGTCGGCTAGACTACGAATTAATTAATGAATTTCACTGGCGAAAAATTTGGCACTTGACAGCATGTATAATGTATAGACGTTATGATGGACAGTAGTTTCATTGGCCTACTGAGAAAGTTGCAAATTCACCAGGCATTTCTTTGAATACTGGAATAAATTTCATCAGTTTAATATTATTCTCTTTAGTGGTATAGCAATGGAAGAGCTGGACCAATCATTCGTTCTGCGACTTTTAACCCTTAGCGCGAAGGTTACGACAACATTAAAAAGTAAAAGTTAAAATCATTTGACTGGTACTAGGGTATATAAAAAATGTAAATAGACATAAAATTGCTAAACCAGTCAGCTTGAATACAATTAAATAAAGTATTCTTTGCTAGGATTTGATTACTTGCTAAACTAGACGGCGATATTTTTATGTCGCTCATGAATTGTATATTAATTAATTTTGTGCAGTATCAAGTCAATATATGTTGTTATATATTTCGGTCTAAACTATGAAGTAATTATTAAGCAGTGGCACAATATTGTTAAAATGAAAAAAGTATATTATTATATAATTAAAAATGAACCATTATCTAACAGTAAGATTACTTCTGACACAAACTCTAATAAAGTTTATGACTTTATTCCGTTGTATTACCTGCTAAACGTCTTTTCACTCCTATTTAAAAATACATTGCACAGTTTTAAAATTAAGATAATACCTTGCGGAAACTCTTACTAAGAAAAAGCCCAAGGCCTGTCATTTTATGAAATAAACAAATCTGGTTGAACATGCTCAGAAGAAGACTACTATTGTGTTATTTAAATATTGTTATTGTTCATTTAGTATACTGTTCAGAGTGTTTAAGAGCAAGGTCGATTGCTGCTAATTCAAAGCCAGAACCATGTCATTGGGGTCTTGCGTAGTGTGCCTTTTAATCGCTGGAAAACATTGTCTATATCATATTTATAATTTGAAATTCCATCTGGAGCTACTTACCTTTCGTAAAAACCGAGAGGTTCATATGGAAGTTAAACAAAATAATTTAATTAAGTAATTTAGCTGTTTACCTGCTCTTTTGACGTAAAAAACCAAGGTAACACCTTACAAATGCGATTACTCCTATTCCTGATAGCCTGTATGTGTATTCAAACTCCAAAGATGGACGTTCCTATGGATTGACAGGTTGATGAAGTATATGTTGAAATATGTCTGATTAAATAATATAAAATAACTACACACTTAAAAGTGTCTTACTTAAACAAAATCAAATTGAACACAATTATAATCGTCGAACAAGTACCAAAACAAGATAGAAAATTACCAACACACTTGAGTTAGCACACGTTTATAATTTAAAGCATTTAATCTCTTTTATATGGAATCGCATCAAAAATATTATTTGCAGTTCAGTACTACGAATGTAGTCTAGTCTATTTTCAGAGCATTTTTTCCTCTCTCATTTTGGTGGGGATGGAAGAATTATATTGATGCATTTTTTGTAGGAATTTAAAGGTCATTGTTTATTCTTAAAAATATGAGCTCAGAGAGCAGTTGTCTGTGTGTATTTAGGCAACAGTGTACATTGACTATTAAGGCCTTGGTGATGATCCGGAAGTAAAATATGTGGTCTGTAACGGCTGGTTCGGTATCAAGGGTTATTAGTAGAATATTGCACAAGTCCATGGTCAGAGGTATTGCGCAACTTGGAAAAACAACACTCGAAACCGCCTCCCGCTAATTCTCGTTATCTAAAGGATGACCTCTACGGTGTAATTTGCCCGGTCATAGAATGGACATGGTAATCTGAGATAGTATCTTGAACAAGACAACACACGAGACCTCGTAAAGATAAAATGAGAATTTAATTAAAACACAATTAAGAGAAGAATGACACAGTCAATTACAATTTTCTTTCCTTCTGACTATTCTTTGTTCAGAAGCACTTCAAAACCGAAGCTTTAAAATAACAGATACGTTAATTAAAATTCAAACACTAATAAAAAAGATGAATTTAGACGTTAATAACTGATATAAACTTTCATCATGAAATCGAGTGTTCATTAACATTGGACTGTTGGGTGATTCACAATGACCTTGTTCTTCGACTGGTTTTTTCCTTCTGCGTGCGTGACGACTTTAGCTTGCCCTTTGATTGAACGTGGGATTTCACAACTCTGACTTCTGACTTCTTTTCCCTCCTTTTGAATTTCGACTTCCCCGCTATTTCTCACTCTTTCTTCAAACATACTATTTTCCTTTGAAAAGAAAAGGGTAAAACGCCCTAAGTATCTTGTTATGCTTTAAGAGTTGAGATTGTCCGTCCGTCTTTCTGGTTCGAACAATCAGATCTTACTATCAGTGTTAACGTTTATACGGCTAACAAATACTACACAAGTCTTCAGATCAATAGAGTTATACTGCTAATTATCGACATCAGAATTTGGGAAAGTCACATATATTCCCGTAAATCATTACGTAAGTGAGGCAATATATCATAACACACAATCCATCTTCACTAAGATGATAAATTCAAAATTAATGTAGCACTTTCCAATCATAAATGTACACAGCGGGTTTTCTACACCACCCATTAACCTACCTAAGTATATAAGGTGAAAATGCTAATTCAGAATTTCAAAAATACATTATTAATTCAATGTAATACCGAACTATCAAAAATATGAACACATCATGCATCTGTAACGAAGAAACATCATATCAAAGTACGTTATTAAATCAATGTAATACCGAACTATTCGTATCATCGTATCAATACATCATGCATCTGTAACAAAGAAAACATCACATAAATAACATCATGATAAATGTGAATTTGAGTTAAATACTTTGTGTATTTGGCGTCTTACAATCGTTCCAAATTCAGTTTTCCCCTGGAACCACAATTTTTTTTTTTTACGAACGTCTTTCTTGCACAGAACGCTCGGAGTCCTGGTAATTACTTCTACCTTCGGTTCTCTCTTGCAGAGAAATTTTTAGACTAATTCAAACTCATAAGCTCAGAGAATATATTTCCCCGATCCTAGGGTTCGAGCCAACCCTCCCCTTCTACATTTGACCAATCGGAATAAATGCTATCCCTACGGACATTTGGAAAACCGTCTATCAAGATGCCAAAAAATTCCACCTGGGTCGAAATATCACCCTACCATTTGTTTCAAATCACTTTGACAGCTTTACGTGCAAAATTCCCTCTTTTTAAGCGTGTCAAACACTCAGTCCGTTTTCACTATAAACAGTCTAACAGCACCACCCAGTTAGGTAAACATTCCTTCGTCCAAACTCTACTCCAAGTCTGTTAATTGTCGGCTAGACTAAAAATTAATTTATGAATTTCACTGACGAAAAATTTGGCACTTGACATGGTCTATTTACAATCTGTTCTGTTTACAGTGCAGCCTCTCATAAAATGCCGGTGAGCCCTTGACAAGAACTTCACCGTGAAGTCATCTTCTGATGTATTTTAGATTAACATCTGATTTGTATTGACTGTCACAGTTTAAAGGTCAGTACTGAGAAATATATGTAGAGAACATATAGTACAATTAATTGTGATGTATATCCATATGCAACTAATCTTTTAACAACGAGAGTAAACCCTAAACGATCTTAAAGTAAAAATAGTCAGGTGAAATAAAAAGACGTCATACAGGGTTTCAAAGTAAACGTGGTTCACAGTGTTGTGTCTTATGAAGATGATGCACGTCCTGATATTACATTAACAATAATAACTATGAATAAATATTATCATTATAATCCCTAAAATATCTTAAAATATAAAAACTTAGTAGAAACATAAAGAAATTATCCGTGGCTTAAAACGCATGAATAATAATAGTAGTTGGTGATAAACGATTTTAAAATGAAAGACAAATCATTGTTAAGACAAAGATGGAAACAAGGTAAAGATATTAAATGCAAATAAACCAGACGAAATATGACTAAAATAATATCTATAGATCATTAGAAAATAGGCTGAAAATAATAATTTTAAAAAAAGTTATAGTAGATGGGTTACACAATGATTGTTAACTCTGCAGATGAAGCTGGTATGTTTTCTATCTTACGAAAACAGTCTTAAAAACCAAGAGAATAAACAGTTAAATTAAGATTACCAATGAATGGAGATAGGGTACAATTCGCCTTTTGATAAGTATGTAAGAAAATCATAATTTAATAGACGATTACAGCGAAAGAATTTTCACCTGAAATTAAAATATAATTGACCATCTAAGAATAAATAAATTAAAGCATTAAATGCTGAGAAAGTTGAAGATTCAAACATTTTATCCATGAAATCTGATTTTGAACTGCATGCCGAGAAAATTAGGAGAATAAAAATGCCACCAAAAGAAAAGTACGCAACCGGCAATGGTAACCATTCAATAACTCGAGGAAAGTATCAAAAGTAAAAGACCGCTGTATGTTGGACACTTAGCATAAATGGTGAAAAACTTTAGAAAAACTAATTAAAGAATGAATGAAAATATTAAAGTAAAATTATCCATAGGTGAATGATTGAAAGATTATTAAAAAAGACAGGAGTGAGAATTGCTGCTATAGCCACAGCAATAGAAATGGCCGCATCAACAATGACTGTGTTATAGATAATTTAAGAAGAAGTGTGATTTTCTTCCAATTTTCCATCCGACCTCTAAATCCACCACCACCTTCTGATTTGATTCGTACTACTTTATGCACTCTAAGCCAAGTATTATTTGACCAAAATAAAAGTTGTCTTGGAAAACTGAGTCAATTATTTATTTGAGTTAGCGGAAAAAGCAAAACAGTAACAATACTGGATGTCTGTTATAATGGTAATTTATCAGTGTATAACTAATTGTTCGATTTTACCTTACCACATAATATTAACGATTATGCAACTGATTGGTCTGATGCTTATATTGATAATTAAATTAATTAACATCCGAAGAAAAATGAAAACAATTCTAAGCTTATTTCAAAATGTAAAATACAGTAGCTTTGTTAATCAATTGTAACAATCTAAATACGAATTTTCTTGAAGTGTTTTTAATTCGTCGTATCTCGTCTAAAGTGTCAGCATATCTTTGTTATAATTCTTATTCTGAACATAATGTTTTTTTCTTCTCACTTTGTATTCCCCCTTTTTATCTTGTATAATGTATTGGTGAACTTTCCCATACTGCTTTATGTAACTCGCTAAGATGTTACATGTTACTTGTATAATATTTAGCAACTTTTCCCAATACTAATGCACGTTCTCTTACGCGTTCTCTCTTTATAACACTTCGTTGTGCCTCTGCCACAAGAAAGCAGAATACAGTTGGTGACGAGTGTATTTGAAATAGTGGTTGAAATATTTATTTCTGAAGTTAAATTTGAGTTACACTAAATTTCCAATAAAAATGTCCGAACAAATTACGAATTCAAAATGCACGTATCTTCACATTGTTAAAGTTTATTATACTTTATTTTATCCATTTGGTGTAAAAACACCTTTCATATAAAGTGAATCTCGTTAATTGTGCGGTAACTTTTGTAACTGAATATTACTGATGCGTTAAAAGTGTATACAGTAAACATTTTCTCCAAGGACAAATACATGGTTTATTGCGTTGTTTGTACCATTCATTGCTATACCTTCCAAGTGGAGGTAAATATAGGACACAAAATATCTTGCTTATCCTACAGGCCCGGTAATTTTAATAACTTTAAAATTATATGTATGGTTTAATTATTTTCAATTTGTGATTTTAATATTCCAGTATCCTTCCTTGTTCGTGATTTTGAAACAAAAATAAATCAATTATATTTTCCCTCCACTTATAGATTAATATATGTTTGTATCCACCATAGAAATGAAATTTCCCTTAATCTCACATATTCGCCATCAATTTTTACACCTGACTCGGTACAACATGCAAAAACATTAAAATGGCCAATGTCTGTTTTATAATCGGACTCTCAGTCGTAACTAAATCTGTTCTTCAATGTTTAGGATACCAATATACGAAAGGGAATGTCCAACAAAGACTTGAAATAAATTTCACTGGTTAACTTCATTTACTTATAATTTGTTCACAAACAGAAGTTGCTCTTTCAGATAGTACAGGTGTTTTGTGTATACACATGTAACATTATACAGATATACTATGGAAGTGAGTAGGTGTTGCTATGATCGGCATTCACTCGACATATGTTGAATTAAATACCAACTTGATGTATTTGTTTATTTCTTTCTTTATCAATTTTGTGAATATTTGTCCGCATATCCTTTCTTTTTCCCATTGCTCCTCCACTCCCTCTTACCACATGCCGAACCCACGCACAATCATATTTGCATATAGATTATTAACTCTATTCAAGCACCAAGCTTTATTACCCACCTGGTGATGGACGCATACCTGGTATATTAATGTTTATTTTTGCATGTATATTATGAGCAAAAGGATCCGTCTGAGGCAAAATGTATGCGTCATGGTGATTTGATCATTGTATAAACAAGATTTGTTGCTTATTGTGTTCATCTACAACTACGGGATTCGATCAATTAATATACAATACAAACGGTTCTCTATTTATTTATTTATTTATTTATTTATTTATTTATTTATTTATTTATTTATTTACAGTTATTTGCTTTAAAGTCTCTTATTAAGGCCGCTTAGTAGCTGGTGAATGTCTTATTTTGGTTACTTCGTATAAAGGCCTCTTGTGCGTTGGAATATCTCTTATTTTGGAATCACATCACAATTATTATTTATACAGTAGTTCAGTACTACGAATGTAGTTCTAGTCTATTTTTAGAACATGTTTTTCCTCTCTCATTTTGGTGGTGATAGAAGAGTTATATTGATGCATTTTTTGTAGGGTTTTAAAGGTCATTGTTTATTCTTAAAAATATGAGCTCAGAGAGTGGTTGTCTGTGTGTATTTTGGCGAAGTGCACATTGAGTAAAAAGGCCATGGTGATGATCCGGAAGTGAAATCTGTGTTCTGTTTACATGCTGTTCTGTTTAAAGTGCAGCCGCTCAAAAATATGCCGATCAACCCCTGACAAGAACTTCACCGTGAAGTCATCTTTGGATGTATTTTAGATTAACATATGATTTGTATTGATTGTCACACATTTGAAAGGTCAGTATTGAGAAATATATGCAACTAATCTTTCAACAAAGGGAGAAAACCCTAAACGATCTTAAAGTAAAAATAGGTGAAAACAAAAGACGTCATACAGGGTTTCAAAGTAAACGTGGTTCACAGTGTTGTGTCTTATGAAGATGATGCACGTCCTGATATTACATTAACAATAATAACTATGAATAAATATTATCATTAATATAATTAAATCACACTTATGCAATTAATCTATCAACACAGGTTTATAATCCCTAAAATATCTTAAAGTATAAATAATTAGTAGGAACATAAAGAAATTAACCGTGCCACTTGTACGCTGGTGAATATTTTATGTTTCCTCTAGCGGAAAAATTACAGTCCTTACCCTCCTTGATTTGTCGGCATCATTGGACACAATAGACCATGATATATTACCTTACCGTCTCATTCATGTATTTGGCATTCACAGTACAGCCTTACTGTGGTTCAAGTCCTACTTAGTCCACTGGACACAAATTGTGTCTGCAAATGGAATACACTCCAGCTCAGTTGATCTATGTTGTGGTGTTCCACAGGGGTCTGATCTTGGACATGTTCTCGGACCTGTTCTTTTCATTCTGTACACTCAGCCGCTCTCAAGTGTCATAGGTCATCATCCATAGTCTCACAAATTGTACGCTGATGACACCCAAATATACAAATCTAGCCAACCAACTGAAGTTGATACTACCATCCAAGGAGTAGAGAGGTGCATTTCTGATGTGAAATCATGGACGACATGTAACAATCTGCAGATGAATGATGATAAAACTGAAGCTATTCTGATCACAACACAAAGACTTTCTCATTCACATCCTTTACCTCAAACAATCAATATCAGCAACACCAGTATTAAATTCACACAGTCAGTTCAAAACCTAGGTATTACTCTAGACAGTACTTTCACATTGCACCAACATGTCATGAACAAATGCAATGCTGCATGATCTTCAGCTGAGATGTTTCAGTGCCATTCGCAAATATATTTCAGTTGATGCCACTAAAACACTTGTGTGTTCATTAGTACTTTCAAGACTGAACTATTGTAACTCAATTCTGTCCGGTTCGTCTCAATATCTACTCCAAAAACCTCAAAAAGTTCAAAATACAGCTGCTGGGATCATCCTTAGAGTAGCACTACCAGAGCACACATCACTGCTGCTCTGTATCCTACACTGGCTATCCATTCGATCCAGAATCAAACACAAAGTTTGTTCTCTGTGCTACGTTTCACTGACGGACTCCAGTCCAACATATCTGTATTGCATCACCCATGTGTATACACCAGCAAGATACTTACGCTCCTCTTCTGACAATTGTATCTTCAGTATTCCCAATATGAAAACGAAGTCATATGGACAACGTTATTTTCATACCAGGGCCCAGCAACAAAGAACGTATTGCCCATTGAAATTAGACACAAAGACACACTGATCCCTTAAAAAAAGAGTGCTCTTAAAGTCGCCTTTTTCAACTGCAAGAACAAACTTAAAGACCTAATAAAGCTTCCTACCTTAAATATTTGTTGCATCTTTTTATGTTTTCTAATTTCATGGTGTGTTTTTGTAGTCATATCATTATATATGTTGTAAAGCGCATATAACTTCTAAAGATTAGACGCTATACAAATCTCTTCATTATATATATATATATATATATATATATATATATATATATATATATATATATATATATATATATATATATATATATATATATATATATATATACACATATTAATAATAATGGTAATAATAATATTAATAAATGATAATAATAATATTAATAAAGATCGTTAGTCCAACAGCTCCGTATAACCTCTGCCTGTGTTTTTGTGCCACCACACCGACCTAAATAACCTAGATGTGGAAAGCAGGGCAGTTATTTGAAAAAGCTTGTAAATATTCAAAACGGATCGTGTAATGATAAGACATTGCGGTGGCTTTTAATCTTACATAGAAATGTCGTTTTACTACCGAGTGCGGACGCTATGTGAGGTCAGTTTGGTGTATTTTATGGTCAAACCTGCCCATAAAAGTCACGTTTAGGAGCAACAGCTGCTTGGCTTCACCGGAATGCGGTCTTTACACATGAAAACACAGTATAGAAAGAATAACGGAATCGTTGTTGGTTAATTGTACCGATTTATTCACGCGACCTACATCAAATTATAGTTGTATTATGAATAAAACAATAATACAAAGGCAATAAAGAACACATCAAACGAATCTGATCTCAATACATTCTCTAGGTGTGTTTTGCGCACAATACGGGGTTGGAACAATTCGTATACAATGCGGACTCATCTGTAGTTAATCTATTTAGTCTTTCATTACGGCCGGTTGTACACAGGTACATTCATTATTTTAGGACTTCACATAAAAGTGAGAGATGAGAAATAAATATTTCGAATGATATTGCATGTTACGTGTCGCATATTAAGAAACACGCGAAGTGAAACTTAAGTGAATAAAATAATTTTGAATTCAATTAATTATTTTTCACCTTAACATAAGGTAATAAAATATGGACAAAATAAAAGAAGGTATGCCTCAAACTTGTTATAATGATGGCTTGGCCAATGAGAGACATTGATAAATTAAATTAACTTTAAAAATAACATGGATTTGTTGAGTTTCTCTATCTCAGAGAAACTATCAGTTTGGTTGAATATAAAATATGTGAAATACTTGGTCCTATTAGGAGACGAAAATGTAGCAACATTCTTCGAAAATACAAATATCTTTTGTGTGTGGCGTGTTTGGCATAATTAGTGACTGGAGACTATGTTACGAAAACAAGTTTTTTGGATTAACTCACATTTAGGGGTGAAACAAGGTATCCGTTTTCTTATATAAGTAGTTTGTGCTTACTGTTATCTGTATAGGTGTTATGAACAACTGTTACTGACTTTGACAGTTTTAAAGCTAACTATGGTGTCAGCACCAATTTCCTTATTTTTCACTGCATAACCCAATGAGTAAAGTTCTTTTGTACAAGTTACATAGATGAAACGACACCGGTCAAACTATGTGTGTGTATGTGTGTGTGTGTGTGTGTGTGAGAGAGAGAGAGAGAGAGAGAGAGAGAGAGAGAGAGAGAGAGAGAGAGAGAGAGAGAGAGAGAGAGAGAGAGAGAGAGAGAGAGTATGTACGCTGAGACTCGGATAAACCAGCTAAGTGTAGAAAGCAGGGCTATTATTTGAATATTTTCCTAATTAGTTACAAGGGTGATATGAACATTGTGATAAGACACTGGGATAAAACGGTGGGTTTGTTTTAACTTACACAGCAAAGCTATTATTGTTATAGACAGCTCACGCTGTGATTGCCTCGTTTATTTGCTAGGTCATGCTGTTAAGCTGTTAAAGTCTAACCTGTCCTTCGTTAGGTCATTTGGGTGTGTTTTAAGGTCAAGCCTTTCCCTAAGTAGCACGTAAGGCAGCAACAGATATTGGACTTCATCTGAATGCGGTCTTTATGTGCACGTAATTAATCTACTTATTTACGCGACATACATCGAACTACATATCAAGTTAATTAATGTATGGACGGATGTACATACATGTATGGGTGCATGTATTTTTTTAATTGATTTTTTTATTTTATTTTTTCATTTTTTATATTAACTTTTTTTTTATTCAGCACACGTGTGGATATGTGCATTATTTTCACTTTCACTCTCTTTCCTCTTCCTGTACGACACACGCATCATCTCGTTTGCTTCTAGTCTTTCTGTATATATAGTTTATATTTCATTCATTATTGCTTACCTGGCGTAGATACATGTGCTGGTTTAATTTTTAACAGGTATATTATGAGAATAAAAAAAAACAACAACAGATGCATGGCAAGACATACATATCAAACGAATTTAATTCCAATACATGCAAGTTTATTCGCTTTGTTTTTTTGTTCTTTTTTGGTCCCAGAGATATGGGATTGGACTAATTAATAAACAACACAAACTGCGCTGTAGATAATTTATTGAGTTTCTTTTGCTGTTTCATATAAACTTGAGAGCTGAGACGTAAATAAATTTTTATCATCGTATCGTATGTTAAATAACTTGTAAGCTGATACTCAAATAAACAAAATATTACGGTGTCGGATTGCATCGTGTGTAGAATGCGATATTTGGGTCTAAAACTTGTGGGGTAAGACTTAAATAAATAAATAAATAAATGTATCGTATCATATCGCACGCTATGTTATGATCAATCGCACCTTGGTAAATAGTAATACATTAGTTGTTAAGAAATTAGGCATGAACAAGATTGCTGTGTGTGAGAGAGAGAGAGAGAGAGAGAGAGAGAGAGAGAGAGAGAGAGAGAGAGAGAGAGAGAGATATCAGAGTGGAAGGATGGAAGAGTAGTAGTGCGCCCAGAGAAACATGGTCTTGGATTGGAAACTATCGATGTATTTGTTGGAGTCAATATTTCAAATAAATAATGAAAACAATAACATTTTGTCTTATGTGTCGACACTCAGACAACTATAATAAATGTGAAGAAAAGAAACAGCAAAATAATAAACCCATTTAGAAAACAAGAATAATAAAAAAGCAACAGGACGAAATAAAATGCAATGAACCTAAACGTTAAAAAAAAAAACTACCATCTCTGAGGTTATAACCCTCGCTACATACATAATTAAACCCTATCGCTTAGAAGAAACCGCCCGTAGCTACTTAATTCACATACATGTATTCTATCAGTTTTGGCTCATGCTAGAACCATAGACGCCCGCACATAGGACAAGGGGGTGGTGGTGAAAGGGGATACTTGCTCCCTCGCCCCGGATTTCAACACTAAACATGTTTTGCAGTACAACCGTAAAACTTAATGGCTGACTACTACATGTAAGACTCTCTCCCCCACCCCCATCGAATATATGCGTGCACTTCAGGCTAGAAAAACTCCTTGAGATTAGCTATGATATATCTTGGATTAAGCAACGAATAGTAAATTCGTCAGCATGCTAATTTTTTTTATATGGTTTATGTTGGCATACACATTCAAGCATCACAACGAATGAAGGGAATTCTTTTAACACGTGGAAATATAAAGTTTTTTTTCACTAATACCGGAATTTAAAAAATACGAACATTATTTCCCCAATAGGTTTATATATTTCACACTTAAGCATGTCATAAAATTATGTCATAAGAAATATGGTTATATGCCTTCACCTAATATCAATCAGGAATGATCTTACAATTGGGGCCATCCCCAACTAGGACGGACGGACAAACAATACGAAGGCGGTCTTGGTTTGTTTTACAGTATAAGCAGCCCTAAATGCTCGTAAATAATACATTTTCACGGATTTAGTTTTATGACATATGCGATAAAGAAATATAGCTGTTTTGCTAACCCTTCCTTACTTATCCCACTCTGGTTGTCTCAGTAATGTCGTTTCAGTGGGGGAGACTGTAGAGGTTCCCGTTAACTTGGTTGGGGTGGGGTGCTCCCAGTATTATTTTTAATTATTACAAAAGAGCCACCCTGCTTCGCTTATGATAGAAATTCAGTAGTGATAAAGAGATGCAAAGCTCTGAGCCCCCAGTCAGCAATGCCAACAGCTAAATTACTGAATACATAGTTGGTGAAATTGAAATAAACAACAATTTAATACCATTCAGTGACAGATCGTCATTTCTCAAATGAAATTCAATATTTAAAATCCCATCACTCGTCATTCACTCGACCAAGTGACGATCTATGTCATCATCCTCATGTCCCGTGTTCCTACTCATCTGTATTATGCTTTTTTTTGGATTGGTACTCCAGATGCCCTCCAGTCCATCAGCTTCTGCCTCCGTTCTCTACTTTTCTCGTCTCCCAGAGACTCAAGACCAACTGCACTATGGTATGTCCCTCTGTCTCTTACAGCTCCTCTTGTCCCTAAAAGATTCTTGTACAAACACACAAGACCATTAACATATTCCTCTAACTATCTAGACTCACACTAAACAATAATATCATCAGATAATCCATTACCTTTGGTCACGCATTCGTGCACATCGAAATACCCATACTTTCTGATATGGCGTACACGGCATCAACTGCTTATTATGCATATATCAATAGATTACATCACATCGGTATATATAGATTCTCAATCTTATTATACAGAACAATATCGCATATCAGACGTATTTCTGTACATTGAATGTCTACAAAGTGTACACATATATCAACATATCCATGCGCTGATATATCCTTACAAATTATATTTCTACAAAGTATACACAAATAGTCAAATATCATCATTAACTAATGTTGCAAACCATTATACAAAGTTATAATTCAATTCAACATTTGTAAATCTAGAATATCACATGAATAAATGCACGAGGTTACTACGAATTAACCAAATAGCGAATTACAAAATTAATTCTTTACATAAACAATGTAGGTCAAACATTACAAATGAATCAAACACTAGAAAGGAATCAAACCCTACACATGGTAATTCTACATACTAACGATTATAGTAATGAAGCATACATACTACACGTGATTAAAGTAGAAGTACTTTGCCGTAATAGATTACAACAATGGAGCAAATAAATAACTGACCTGTCTGAAGCTCCTTTTTAATTGCCAGAACAACAAAGTTTCCAGCCAAATTCGATTGACATCGTAGTAGCTTATAACTTCCCGCAAAATGCTTTAGCCACCTACTAACGTTTACTTCTTAAGATACTAGATTGAAGATTGCGATTCGAATGGTGGCCACGCCTTGCATACCTCCGCGTGGATGTCGATTAACCCATGGTTTGCATAATACAGACATTACCCTCTCCCCGGCAGTCTGTCAAGGGTGGATTTACGACCCCCACTTGATGTTTCCTTTGACGCCAACACCGGAAATTGAGCACTTACCTGTGAACCATGTTATGGCCATATTACACAACTGGCCTTGACACCTCATTGTTTGCATAGCTGATCGTCGCAACATTTATGACGCGGAATTATTAGCCTCAGCTTTAAATTATTGATTAATTGTATAATTATGTATTTTTAATCTCTTATTCGTTAGCTTTAATCAATGATTATATGTTATATACATTTGTATTTTATCCTTGACCTTGTCCAAAATCATGTTCACTGTGTGCCTGACCAAGACCATTGATTGTTAAATATCATAATATATGGTTAATATGTCTCTATGAATGTGAGTTAGGATAGTTATCAATGGAGAAATGGAGATAAATATGTTTATTTGGGTCTGGGTCTACGACATCGGAATTCCTCCATGATGGGCATAGTCCACTTGATGTTTTCCGTGTTCTTTATTAATATCTTTAGTAAAGACTCTATCTTGTTGAGAGCTTAATGTTCCAGAAAAGAACTTTTGACTATCGTCCTGGTTCTATTAATTTTTCTTAACTTTTATAAAATGTTGTTTACTTTAAATAACTGCTTGTTCTAGCATTTAACATCTAAGACAGAATCATCAGTATGATTGTTGTATCCGGTAGGTTATTGGCACATTATCATGTTCGAGACTTAAGGTATATCAACACATTTAATACTGAAATGTATCTGGAATACCATTATAATTCGGTTAAAACTTTATGTAGCTGGATTTCTGATAGAAATTGTAAGCTAGTTGCGATTAGTTCCTTTAAAATGTTCACTTTGTATTCTAGGGAAATAATTTTTTTTTTAAAAACTTGTTAGTTTACTACCATTGAATAGCAATGCTGTATCTCTGTGAAACAGACCTCTTTGGCCAGCCTTCCATGGTAATCATTATTTCGTTTAACGGCGCATATCAATTATTTTAGTATTTGTGTGTTTTAATGCCGAATATCTATATTTCCAGTATTAGTGTGTTCTAATTGCGAATATCTATACATCCGGTATTAATGTGTTCTAATTGCGAATATCTATACTTCCGGTATTAATGTGTTCTAATGTTGAATATCTATACTTCCAGTATTACTGTGTTCTAATGTTGAATATCTATACTTCCAGTATTAGTGTTTTCTAATTGCGAATATCTATACTTCCGGTATTCATGTGTTCTAATGTTGAATATCTATACTTCCGGTATTAGTGTGTTCTAATTGCGAATATCTATACATCCGGTATTAATGTGTTCTAATTGCGAATATCTATACTTCCGGTATTAATGTGTTCTAATGTTGAATATCTATACTTCCAGTATTACTGTGTTCTAACGTTGAATATCTATACTTCCAGTATTAACGTGTTCTAATTGCGAATATCTATACTTCCAGTATTAGTGTATTCTAATTGCGAATATCTATACTTCCGGTATTAGTGTGTTCTAATGTCTTCTTTTAGCCTCCCATTCAAGGTAATTTAATTATTTGTTTTCATAATCTTTTATTCAGGATAATTAAATAACTTGTTTTCTTAATCTTCCATTCCTAGTAATTAAATGCTGTCAAGTGCCAAATTTTTCGTCAGTGACATCCAGTAGTAATTAATTCGTAGGCTAGCCGACAATCAACTGTCTTGGGGCAGAGTTTGGAACGGAAAGAATGTTAGTTTAACTTGGTCAGACTTGGTACAATAATTAAAGTGAAAACGGACTGAGTGTTTGACACGTAAAATTATGGGATTACTCACGTAGAGCTTTCAAAAATGATTGAGACAAATGATAAGGGATATTTCGATCCTAAGTGGCATTTTTGGCATCTTGATAGACGGTTTCCATAAGGTCAGTAAGAATAGCATTTATTCCGATTGGGCGAATGCATAGGGAAAGGGGGTGTGTCAGACTCCAGAATCGGGGAATATATACTAAGTATCAAACGAGGTTAGTCAGTCTAAAAATTTCTCTGCAAGGGAGAACTGCCACAAGGACTCCGAGGGTTCGTTGCAAGAACGACTTCGTAAAATTGGGTTCCAGTTAAACTGAATGTGGAACGATTGTAAGACGCCAGAAACACAAGGTATTTAATTCAAATTCACCTTTATTATGATGTAATGTATATGCTGTTTATCTTTGTCTTAGATGCATAATGTATCGATACTACGCTACAACTAGTTCAGTATTACATTGATTTAATAACGTACTTTGATATGTTGCTTTGTTACAGATGCATGACGTGTTCATATTTTGTATGGATAGTCGGTTTTACAGTGATTTAATAATGTATTTTGAATTCTGAATTAGCATTTTACCTTATATACTTACGTAGGTAAATGGGTGGTGTAGAAAACCCACCGTGTACATTTATGATTGGAAAGGTTACATTAATTTGAATTTATCATATTAGTAAATATGGATTGTGTGTTATGTTATATTGCCTCACTTTACGTAATGATTTACAGGAATATATGACTTTCCCGAATTCTGATGTCGATAATTAGCAGTATAGCTTTATTGATCTGAAAACATGTATAGAATTTGTTAGCCGTATGAATGATAACACTGATAGTAAGATCTGATCGTTCGATCATGAAGACGGACGAACAATCGCAACTCTGAAAGTAACGAGATACTTTGGGCGTTTTACCCTTTTCTTTTGCAAGGAAAAATAGTTTACTTTGGCAAGAGTAAGAATCAGCGAGAAGTCAAAGGCAATAGTTTATTTTGGCAAGAGTGAGAATCAGCGAGAAGTAAGAGTGTGGAATTCCCGTTCAATTAAAGGGCAAGCTGGAGACGGACGCACGCAGGGAAAAGAAAGAAAAACCAGTCGACGGAAAAGGTCATGTTGATTCACTCAACAGTCCAATGTTAAATGAACATTCGATTCCTTGATGAAATTTACTCTCAGTATTAACGGTTAACTTCATTTATTTTCATTAGTGTTTGGATTCTTTGAATGTATCCATTATTTTAAAGCTTCAGTATTTGTATTTTTCTGAACTAAGTGTATTCAGAAAGAGAGAAATTGTAATTCACAGTGTCATTCTTTTCTTAATTGTATTTTCAATTAAATTCATATTTTATCTTTACGGGGGCTCGTGTATTGTCTTGTTCAAAGTACCATCTCAGATTACTATATTCACTGACCGGGCATATCACACCGTAGCGATCATCTCCTAGATAACGACAATTAGTGGGAGGCGGTCTTCAAGTGTTGTTCTTTCCAAGTTGCGTAATACCTCTGACCAGGCCTTGTGCAATATTGTACTAATAACACTTTGATCACCCGCAGCGCCCACGTTACAAATGCATTTAGTCTGTTTACGTTCAATTCAATCATTTTCTTCTTCAGTTCGTCTACGATATTACTTTTACAATTTAGGCTATGTGAATAAAACAAACTAAAACATAACATGACTTTCTGTAAATGCCAAAAACATTAACAAAGTTTTTGTGAAGCAAATGTACGCATGATTTTACACTTTTTTTATTACAAACAATAAATATTTATTTAAATTATTTCCTATATGAAATAAGAAATACAAAATTTCTTCATTAATATCGACTCTTTCCCTTGCAAAAACGAGTATATTTTTATCTCTTCAAATTAATATGAGAGTGGTTCTATTGTGTCACATACATATTTCATCTGAAGGTTTTGATATACTATGTTATTTGATGTTGCCCTCATTAGTTTAAAAATGTATGTAAATCATATTTCTTTGTTTGAATGATATAGTACAGTGATTGATCTATTTGTGTGTACTTTGCATTCGGTAAAACGTGATGGAGCATAATCGAGTCTGTATGTATATTAGCTATTGTTTGGGATGTTATGAAACAAGAGAAATAGGCCGTAATCCAGCATTCGTGTATTTAATGACTGTCCTAAACATGTGAAAATATACAGTTTCTTATGGAAATTACAGCAGCATGATAGGTCACATCGCGAATATCATAAGTCAGTATACTTCCAGGTATATGTTTGATCGAGATAATTTAACTTGTTTTAATTTCAACATTCGAAAAAATATTTCAACATTTGAATATTTGTTATACCCATTTCTGTGTTTAGTTCAGTTTTAAATGTGTCTATGTGCACTGCTTCTCTGACTTAGAGGCATCGATTATGTCATTAAATCACAGGTCGTTAGCGTATGTCTAACGATACCTTTACTACGACTTAATTATTTCTTCTATATTTTGGGTTATTTATGTGTCGTGTCTTTTTGGCGGTTATCAATGCATATAGGATTATCAATTAACCACGGTGTTACAACCCGAATCGAGCGAATATTGAACTACATTTAATGGATGGAATAAATAGAAATTTGAGCAGCGATACAGAATAGAACACGAGCCACGGGTATCTGTATACAGAATATACAAATTTAAGTAAGTAGATACAACAAAACAATTGTACAGGCCCAATTGTCGGCTGCATATTTACTAGAAATAAACCCTTCAAAATCCAAAATAGTTTCGTTTTAAACTGATACGAGATATTTCACCACGAAATCGAGTTAGTATTTGGAACCTTAATTGTGCGGCGTATCTCTCATAAATCGATAATTGGTTTCTGACTCACTCTCCATAATCAACACAAAATGTCGGTTGGGGTCAGCTTGAGCTAGAACATTCGGTTTCCCCTTTCATACCTATAGGCTTCTCTTGGTTGTCAAGTCTCTAATATTGGTCGTGTAATCTCTTATGTTTAGACCTGGGAGCTATTTTCCTGATAAAATAGAATACATGTGTCCCAGTTATTTTGTTCATTAATTACTTCCTGAATTGAACGTACATTCCACTCTTTGGTACACTCATAATAGACCGAATAACATTCACGAAAGACAAGATGCTCGAGAGCTCATTGCCTTCAGGCCATAACGTTATAATGCATCCAATACAAGGAATGACGTATTAGTCTACATACTATCGAGTTTAGCTCTTTTCAAAGACAGTTAAGATGGTGAAGCAAAAAAAATGTATCCTTATAATTGAACAAATTACCATTATTAATTGATCGATAGCACATTCTACTCTCACTCAATGATAATTAAGCCATTACATTCTGCAATATTAATCACTATCTTCAGCTAAAGGTCGGACACATGTACATATACTGCTTAAATATGAATAAAACAAATTCATAGGTTAAAAAACATTAAATTATAACTAAACAAATCAATTAAACAAAATTCATGCCTTATCTAATTCAACACTATTACTAATAATTTCTTGACAGAAAGCATCATACAAACCTAATGTAGTTTACCTCTAAAGTCATCCGAGGGTTGGATGGGCTGGTTCTGTTCTGTGCGTGCGCAGATGGCTAATGAGGCCAACCCTTGCAAGGAATGTTCTTTTGCGTAAGGGACAGGGGATGAGTGGAACATCTCTACGAGGGTTTATGGCACGTGCTTTTCTGGCTTGCTTCTTCTACTCTGCAGCTGCTGTCCTGCTAGAATCGCCCAACTTGGAGCTTTTGTGCAAAGAGGAACACCAAGTTACTCGATCGCTTGCTGCTTACTCCCAGTAATCAGGATTTATGTTGAATAATTTCAATTCAGCTGTCAGATTTTCTTCGAATAGTTCCTCTGACCTCCCTGGGATCGCTGTCCTTGCTGTATGTTCGCCATAGAAGAGTCTCTTAGGCAGCCGGTGGTCTGGCATGCGTACACTATGTTCCGCGCAGTATGCTGGCACTGCATTAGGATGGTGTGGATGCTGTGGATACGTTCTTGGGCGAGTATCTCAGTTTCTGAAACTTTGTCCTGCCACATGATGTTGAGGAATTTCCTGAGACTTGTGGTGTGAAAGTGGTTCATCTTCCTGGTGTGGCGTTGGGACACCCTCCACGTTTCGTATGCGTAAAGTAGTATGAGGAGCACCACTGATCAGTAGACCTTTATTTTGGTCTGGATAATGATGAATCTTCTATTCCAGACGTTGGCATACAATCTGCCGAAAGTTGCGCTGGCTCTGGCAAAGCGAAGGTACACCTCGTCGTCAGTAGTGATGCTCTGTGACAGTGTGCTGAAAAAGGTTGGTGAAGCGGTTCAGTATGAATGAATAGTTGGATTTAAAGTGAAACCGGCCACTAGGGTCATATGTTCACTATTTTGCACTGCCATTTATTTACATGGCAGAGATTTTATTTATCCAGGAAGATGGAATGTTGCCACATCTTCCTGGCGTTTATGCGCACAGAGTGCGCTATTTAATTTGGTCGTCATATCATACCCCTAAAAAGGGGCTAATGATATGAATGTTAGACAAGGGTGAGTGCGAATAGACCCATCACGCACTCAACCATCAACCAATCGAAAGTACGTAGGCTTATTCCAAATTCAATCCAGTTTTTCTAGTGGATTTCCCTATGCCAAAATTGTGTAAGCCACCGATGCAATTCATCAAATGGTAGAGATGAAGAATTAAATTACGTTCCTATCTATGCCAATCTTCTAGTACAAAAGTGTACATATTATGTGTCCCTAACAATTTCTTTTGCTGATATGACTAAACGTCATTTGAAAGGTAGCCACTGTCAGAGAGGATTAGATTGTTAATTTTGAGCGGTGGGTCCGAACATGATCAAGTTAGGCTTTTTGGATAGAGCTTGTCAAGGAGGGTTTCCGTAACTAAGTGGAAGACCCTATTAAGGCAATGAAAGACAATAGCCCTAAAAAGGACATTTTTTTGGGAGAATCCCACGATCACTTGTTAGTGACCGATTATCCCTCTGCTCCTGTGGTTGGTCCCTTTATACTTCTTGAATGTCTTGTTTGACCCTGTACTCACTGGATGATTCCCTGTATACATCTTGGGTGTCTTGTTTTGGACACTTAGTGAATTACTAATAATCAAGGTCTTATCTGGTTTATTTTCTAGTATCCATTTTAAAGATTCCAGAATGGCCCAGAATTCAGCTGTGTAAATGGAGCAGTGATCCGGTAGGCGGCTGCACATTTTGATATTGAGTGCTGGAATGATCCAAGCCGCAGCTGTTTTAAAGGGGTTGTTAATTTTGGAACCATCCGTGAATATATATATATAGATTTTATATTGGTTGTTGATTAGTTTCATTGCAGCTGTTTTTAAATAATGTTGTTGATTTTCTTTTTTACCTTTGTCTATAAGGGAGATGTTTACTTTAATTGATGTATTATTCCAAGGTACTTTATCAAATATTTGGTTAGTTTCTACTTGGAATATATCTACTGGGAGTTGTAAATTTAATTCATGTACTATTTTGCCAAAGGATGACTTATTTTGAAGAGTTTTCCAAAAAGGATGTTTGCAGTTGTTTATAGCTACTAGAGTGGGGTGTGTTTTATTGTGGGTGGACAGTCGAGTTGCGTATCTCAACATGAGTTCCTGCCTTCGAAGCTGTAATGGCGGTTCTCCTGTTAAGACCTCCAACTCTGTTGTAGATGTAAATGGAAATGCCCCAGATGCTATGAGAAGGGCTTTCCTCTGTATTTTATATAAACTATTAAGTTGGGTTATGGAGGCCGTGTTGTAAATTTGGCATCCATAGTCGAGTTTAGATCTAATTTAGGCCCTATATAGAGTCATTATTGTTTCTTGGTTAGCACCCCACTCGGTTCCTTTGAGGCTTTTAAGTAAGTTTAAGTCAAGATTGCACCTTTTAACTAGGTCATCAATATGAGATACCCACGTTAGGTATTCATCGTAGTACATACCCAGAAATTTGGCTATTTTGAACGAATTTAATTTGTTTATTTTGAATTTGGAGGTTGGGGTATAATATGTTTTTCTATAAGGTGAGAACAGTACAGCTACCGTTTTTTGGTGCGACAGTTTAAATCCCCATTTGTCATCCCATTTACCAATGTTATTTAGACTTGTTTTCATTTCAGCCATATGAGTGTGTTTGTAGGGGTTTCCTGCTCTCCATAGTCCACTATCATCTGCAAATTGTGATAATCCTATCGAGGGTGAGGCGAGATTAGAGTCAAGATCATTAATCACGAGGTTGAAGAGTGTGGGGCTGAGAACACTGCCTTGGGGAGTTCCATTTTCAAGGGAGTGTTCTTCAGAATCAGTAGTCCCTACCTCTGTTTTAATTTTGCGGTTTGTTGAAAAGTTTTGTATAAAATTAAATATGCGACCAGTAATGCCATAATGATTTAATTTGGCTTTTAATCCTTTGGTCCACACCAGATCAAACGCTTTTTCAAGATCTAGAAAAACCGCAATTAAATTTCTATTAGCTCTCTGTTTATTATTAAATGCTTATTTAATGGCGGACTCCAATTTAATTAATTGATCCGTAGTAGATCTTTTATTTCTAAAACCACATTGGTTTGGAGATATCAAGTTATTGCTCTCCAGGTGATGTTTGAGTCTGTTAGTGATAATTGTTTCCATGATTTTGCAGATATTGTTGGTAAGTGAAATTGGTCTATATATGTTAATGTTATTCCTATCTTTGTTAGGTTTCAAAATGGGGATAACTATCGCTGTTTTCCATTTTTTGGGTAGCTCCCCTGTTTGCCAAATTATGTTTAGCATGTTTATTATTATCATAACCATATTGCTATGTAGGTTTTTATATATTATGTAACCTATTTGATCTTCCCCAGGTGAAGTTTCATGTTTGGATTTGAGCTCCTGAGACCATTCATATATGGTAATATCTTTGTTGAGTGATTTATTTATGGGTCCCTGGTCTTGAAATAGATGGCAGAATTTAATTTCAGTTTTAGTTCTATGGTTTTGGAATTCAGTAGTGTGGTTAGTATTGCTGCTCATGTTTTTAAAATGTTTTGCTAATGATTCAGCTTGTTCTTTCTGATTGCAGGTATTATTGATTTTTGGGGTGCCATTTATGTTCTTTCCCCTTATGGCCCTGATTTTATCCCACACTTGTTTAGAGTTAGTTCTAAAATTAATAGTGTTGCAGTATTTTTGCCAAGTTTTTTCTTTAGACTGCTTTATTAGATGTTTGAGCTTGTAATCGAAATTTTTGTACTCTTGGAAGTGAGTAGTAATATTTGATCTTTTAAATTTATTTAAAGCTCTAATTTTGTCCTGTCTAGTTCGTTTAATTTCTTCTGTCCACCATGGCACACTAAGTTGTCGTGGTTTGCCACTAGTTGTGGGGATAGGGTTGGTGGCAGCTTGAGTTATGGCCTTAATTAGGTTATCATAGTAGATGTCAATATCTTTGGATTCTATATCTGACGGGTTAACATTATTGAGTATTTCCTGAAAAGTTTCCCAATCAGCTTTTGAGTAGTTCCACCTGGGTATTTTATCATTGAGTTCGCACTGAACAGTCATCTGTAGAGTGGTGATTATTGGGAAGTGGTCGCTCCCAATGGGGTCAGATTGCTTCACCTCCCATTTAGCCACTTGTGCCAGTCTGGGTGTGCCTAGGGTGAGGTCAATGGCGGACAGGGTGCCGTCGACCGGACTAAGTCTGGTCTTAGCACCATCATTAAGGATAATAAGGGTGGAGTCATTGATCCATTCTTCCACCCAGGTACCCCTCCTATCCATCAAATCTCCCCCCCCCCATAGCTTATTATGGGCATTAAAGTCTCCACAGATGATTGCAAGCCCGGTCCCAATGATTTTGGTTATTTCTTTAAATACGTTTATGATTTGTAATTAATGGCTTCCTGTATTGACCAATAGGGATTGTATTTCTATTAGTGTGTTACTAATTTCCTGGGATGTTATAGGTAGTAGCGTAACAGATGGTAGAGTGTTTTTTTGTAAATAAGGCTAAATCACCCCCCTGACCTTCCTTTCTATGTTGGAAATAGCCAGGAGAGTATCCTTGTATTGATGGCAATGTTTTCGAATTTGCAGAAAGTTTAGTTTCTTGAATGCAAATGATGTCAGGTTTATAACTAGAGTTAATTATTTTGAGTTTAAGTTCGTTAATATTTCCTGACAATCCTCTTGCATTCTATTGCCATATAATAACGTCCCTTTGAGTTGAATTAGCCATTTTTATTAGGGTCGTTTATTGTAATCTGGTGCTCAATTTGGGTGCGAACATTATTGATTGATGATAGGATAGTTTTATGTGTTATAGTGTCAAAGTTGATATCCTCAATTTATTTTTGTTCAGTCGAGTGATGACGTCACCCAGTTCTTGGAATTTATCAGCCTGATGATTTGTTTTGTTGGTATTGTTGTTATTGAGCCTATCGTTTGTTATGTTCAATTTGGGTTGCTTTATTTGATTAAATAGGACGGCATTGTCAATGTTGGTTTTAGCTGTGTTATAATTGCAATGTTCTGTGTCCATTGTACCTACTATGGCTTTTTCCCGTACTGTAGAGGGACAGGAAGGAGATTGCGGTAAATGCGGGCCTCTACAGTTAGCACATTTTGGGATATCTCTTTTACATTTCCCTTGATGGGCCCCCCGCATTTATTTATTATACTTGGCCTCAAATTTACATTTAGCCTTGTAATGGCCCCAATGTTGGCACTTGGGGCAGAATCTTGGTTTATTTAAGTATGGTTCGATCCTATATCTGGTACCTACTTTTCCTAATTTAATTAATGTAGGCAGTCGGGTTTATGTTTCCAGTACAGTGATGTTTGTTTAGGTTTGTTTGTTTCCTAAGTGGTAATTTTTCAAAATTTGGTTTCCTCCTTCCTTTAACTTGTGCTCTTTCTCCTGATTGTTTAGTACACCTAATGTACCTGTTAATTTTAGTACTGATTATAAGTGCACCTTTGTGGGATTTCATCTGTGGTGGTGGTGGCCTTCTCGGATTTTTGGTTCTTGTTGTCCGTATAAATATTAATAGAGCTTTGGAGCTGTTTATGGGGTTCTACGGTAACTGGGATACCACAGAGCTCTTGGATTTCAAGATATTTTGCTACTTGGCCCCTTGTACAACAATGCAGGATGATATATTGTTGATTCGGCCTAATCATTTGGCACTGTCCTGGGTGAATTTTAAGTATGGCTCTGGCCAAGCTGTTATTAGTGAAGTTGTAAAATTTAGATGTTTTACTCTTGAGATTGAGCGTCAGATCCAGTCTGTGAAAGTTTGTTTTGTTTTATGTTTCACACCTGAGGTTGAGTTGTTGGATACAGTGTTGATACAAGTTGAAGCCATTGCGGGTTTGCCGTATATGCCTGATTGTCGTTTGCCGATTTTGTTGATTCTTTGGGTTTTTTTTAATGAGGGCCATTCTTTTAGGGTTTAACGGTTCTTTGCCTTTACCTATTCCTTTCCATGCCTTCGATTTTCTATTGGTTGGTGAGGAGGGATGTTTTTGGGAGTTTTGAGAGGGATATATCAAATCTTCCTCTGTTAGTAATTTAGACGGCCCTGGTGTTTGACTTAAGTGCACTACGGTAGCTTTAGGGATCTTTTGTGCTTCAGGCGTAGTGCGAACTCCCTTGGGGGCCTTTGTCTTCAGCTGGCGCACATGGTTCACGTTAGAATTAGTGACCTGGGCGTAAGTGGGCTTATACAAAGTGATTTCTACTGGTTTTTCCGTAAGGGAGGCAGCCATGATGGAATATTGGGGGGTTGGTGTATTGTTTACACTGGAGTCGCTTTGGACTAAAGTGGCGTCCAGTGCTTCATCATTAATGGTTTTATCATATAAATTAAACTCAATTGGAGAGAGAGCATTAAGTTTCTCTGATTCCTTTTTGATTAGGTTGAGATCTGGTGTATAAATGAACTTTAATTGAGTTTTTTGAACTCTTTCTTGCGCATCCGTACTTGGCTAATACCTTCCACAAGCCTTCTCTGCTGACGGTATCAAAGGCTTTTGTCTAGTCGACCTAGAGAGGAAAATGTCGGTGTTTTGCTCTTGACATTTTACTTGTTGATGCCTCGCAGCAAACACCGTATCGATGGTACCATGTCCGTTCAAAATGCACACTGGCTTCCTGGCCAATGTGTGTAGTGAGGCGGTTCAGTAGGATTCTGGTTAGTTTCTTTCCTGCAATTGAGAGTATGGGTATACCCCGGTGGTTGTCGCAGACCTGAGGGTTACCTTTGCGCTTATACAGGTGGATTATAAAAGCGTCTTTGAATTCCTTGGGTGTCGTCACTTGCTGACATATCAGCAAAAACAGTTGGTGGAGCCTTTCTATCAGTGCTGTGCCCCTTTCCTTCTAGACTTCATTTCGGATTGAGTCTCCACCAGGTTGCTACTGGAGAGCAGACGTATCGCTTTCTGTATCTTCAGCAAGGTCGGAAGGTCATCCAGTGCTTCGTTTATGGGTAATTGTGGGAGACAACTGATGGCGTCATCATTGATGGATGAAAGGCGATTAAGGACACTGTCAAAGTGTTCAGCCCATCGTTGAAGAATCCTCTCCTTGTCAGTAATTAGTGTATTCGCGTCTGCGCTGAGAGGGGAAGTGGTCCAGGGGATGTAGGTCCATCATCTTCTTTTAGAAGATCTTCATGTCATGCTGGTCTGCGAATCGCTGGATCTCATCAGCTTTGTTGCTCAGCTATGAGTCTCGCATCTGACGAAACCTCTACTTTACTGCGTTTCCTAGAGGTGGACTTGGCGTTGTTAAGGCTGGCTTGAAGCAGGCGTTGTTTCTCATCAAGCAATTGCTTGATCTTGTCGTAGTTTGCATCAAAGCAATCTTGACGCTGTTATGTGGAGAGTCCTAGGATTTCCGAAGCTGTGCTATAGACCGAACTCTCTGAATACCGCCCAGTCGGTCTACACATCTGATTGTTGAGAGAGGTGGCCATCATAGTTCTTCCAGAGAATCCACGAGAGACTGTTCAATCGTTTAGGAGCCGTCTTTCCCTGTAGGTTTCTTTTGGGCTGAATGTAGATGTTGACCTTGATGAACAACAGTCAGCACCGTACAGGGACTTGGTCATACGCACATCCTGCCTGTTCCTCTTCCTGACAATGACGTAGTCGACGAGGTTTCAGCGCATAGAACTTGGATGCATCCATGGCGTGCAGTTACGGGTAGGGGTGTAGGGAGGCGGAATACTGTATTGGCGATATGCAGTTCATGCTTGGTGCAGGTCTGGAGCAAAAGCAGACTGTCGCAATTTCAGTGACTCATTCCGTTCTTTGCTAGCAATCCATCCCAGGCAACGTGATCACAGCCTACTCTTGCACTGAAATCGCCAAGAATGACGTGCTTCTCTGCCATTGGAACGTCAGCAATGACGGTGTGAAGATCCTCAAAGAACTTGACCTTCACTTTATCTGGGTCGGTCATGGTTGAAACATAGAAGCTGATTGGTGATAATGTTCTTTATTCCAGACAGGATGGTAAATTTACAGTATACATGATTCTTATATCATTTTAGACAAATCGAAAATCAGACACTTAAGATTCATATCAAGAAATTATGTATTAAATTAAGAAACAGTATCTTTGAGGGCTAAGTTTCACCTCCTTTTCTCTTTTGCAGAACTGTCTAGTTGTATTACATGTCTCTCATAGACCTTTATCTACAAGTCTTTTGAACAACCTTTACGAGAGTCTCGCCTACACCTGGAGCCAAGAGCGTTTCTCCTCGCATAAGAACTGGACTGACTATTTTTGATGAGTAAGTAATTTTTATAACCCGAGACTTCATGTGGGAACAGAACCCCAAACCATTAATTACCCAATCAGATCTCAAGCTTATCTAATTATCATTATTAACACACGCTTTTGTAGGATTTAAAAAGTTCTACATTTTCCTCTCACCTTTCTATATAGATCTCAGCATATTTTCATTTTATGACAAATATACAACTTCTGCAACATTTTAACCTTTGGCCATTTCGATAAACCAAGTCCAAGTACTAGCATCCTTAAACACTCCACGGAGTTAAGCCGGTATAAAATCGTTTACATCAATTTCAAATCGCTTTGCAATGAAATGTACCATTCATAATTTTACTCATTGAAGTGTTTCCATTTTTTTAAGCTAGGATAAAACACTAGAGTTAGAAGAGTTTATATTTTATCTACGTTAGATCAGCTCTAAACTAATAAATTAACGAAGCTGAAGTTTTGTTTTGAAACTTTAAATTCCACCATGCTAGTCTCTAAGGCAGACATCTCACTGTATAGTTGGTTTTCCCACTATTATTTTACAAGCTTCCATTTGTAAAAAACCCGATCTTTTATACCTGTAAAAATAATTATTCGTGTATAAAAAAATTATTGTCACGGAAACACCCCACGTTGGTGTCTCCGTGTCGTCGCGTACTAATCGGTTGCTACAATTAAAACATTGTGTTATTGATAATGCCAAACATTGGAGAATCATATTCTGCTAGATTAGCTGCGATTAAGAAATTTATACCAGTACAAGACAGCCTTAAACAAAAACTTCAACGACAAGAATCTCACGTTGATTTTGTACCTAGTACAGAACAGTTATTTAAACCTGTTACTACAGCTACAGAAAAGGTTGAAAAATCTACTGAAAGAGCGATATTGGGGAGATCTTACGGATGGCGAAGAAAAACAGAGGGGTATTCTTCCACTGTTAAAAAAGATCGCTGCAGCTCAATCACAACCGCATGCTGCTGTTGATCCTATCGAAGAAGAAGAAGGTGGTATTGACTCCAAAGAGAATTTCTTTTACGGAGATATTTACTGAAGAGAGTATAAAAAATAATACAATTTCAACCAAAAAAAACCTAAGGAATTATCCGCTTTTGGTGATTTTGCTGCTAGTAGTTATTATTCAAGAGATAGTTTTTAAAAACCTGAATATAATAAAAATATATTTCGTGATGATTGGGTTGATTGGACGTATAAAATAAAACAAATATTGGTCGTATAAATAAAAGAAAATTGTCTTATATCAGATATCAATCGGGAGTAGATAATTATGATACGAAATGCTGGCAGGAGGTCAAAACCAAATGCGGAATCCAATACGGAGAGGAAAAAAAACAAAACATTTCTACACCGTTGCAACAATCTCAAGATATCCTTGATGATCTCGGTCTCGTTGAAAAAAAGGGGATTGTTTTACCACAGGAAGTGGTCTCGGTACCTGTACTAATAATATCATCAACGATGTATCCCGGTTGGAAGTTCTCATCAGGGGTAAACGAGCTGGAAATAATTCTCCAGAAATATATAACGAAGCTGCCAATATCTGTCAGCGATTATTCCAACGTGGTATTATTGATACTGGTATATATCGATCTCTTATTCATGAAATAATCGATGATTCTCACAGTGATGAATTGTTTTAGATGAACGAACAGTGTATAAGATGATTATACATGATCAACGACGGCAACAAATCCGAGTCGTAAATTCACTGTTGCCAGTGTATAAAGTAATTTATGGAGATGGACTTGGAAATCTAGTTCAAGGATTATTCACTAGAATGGCTCCAAGGGTAATGCCACCTGCAAAACAATTATCGATGAAAGCAATGGGTGTTATTCGTGATAAGGCTACTGGCGCTGTTGGTGTTCTCGCCGGGAAAGCATTTCCTGTGGTCAAGGATAGATTAGCAAGATTAATACGCAAACCTCAAACACCTAAAGCGATTCAATCTGTAAATTTACCTAGTTCTGAAGTTATGCCTGCAAATATTAGTAAAGTAGTAAATCAAACTGTAAATCTAAAATTAGCAGAGTTGATGATGAAGTTGATTTTGTTAATAATGGTATGATGGCTTTGTTTAACAGCGTCAGATATTTTATTGACGGAAGAGAAATTGAGACATTTCACGAAAATGTTGATATCGTGACAACAAAATTAGGTTTGGCACGGTACTGAGATGATTATAAAAGATCGGCTGGTCCGTCGATGATGTTTTCAAAAGATATAATTGATCAACCAGAAAGTAGAAATGTAATAATGAACGCTGCAGGGGATGCAGTTACATCGATGAATGAAAATTACAATCTGGGATTTGCAGCACGCAGAGCAATGTTAAACACCGATGAAGATTTTTCCTGTGTGATTCCATTATCTAACATGTTTGGATTTTCCAGATATTTTAAAAAAGTCATATTCGGTGCAAAACATACAGTTGCACTCAAAAGAAAAACTGATGACAATGATGCAATCTGGCGACAAAACAGTTGCCCCTGGTAAAGTAGTGTTCAGAAAACTCTCATTATGGATGCCTACAATGTCTCACAGGATTTTTTTAAAGAATAAACGGACATCAAGAACCATCCGAGGATATAGTAATGGATTTTGAGCGTAATCACGTTGCGCAGGAATATCAATGTTAGATGAAATATTTGGGGAGTGATTTAAATATTGATACTGGTTTGTTAATATCTCAACGTGATTTTACATTATACCCAATCTATTACTTTTCATTTGAACACTTAGATCTATATCGGCAATCTGTTGTTGATGTAAACTTTCGAGCTCACGTAGGTCGTTTCCCAGCTGGCGGGTTTATTGCAGTTGCTTTCATTCTCAGTGATAAATTGATGTTACTCGAAGGTGCTGGTGGGCGAATAAAAATTGTTCACGCACCAGTAGAAAACATGTACAGAATTAGATCAATCTCGTATTAAAGACATGTCATATAATCATATTAACGTCACCTTGACTCCTGGTCAGGCGAAGAAATTACAATCGAAGAACGCGAGCAAATGCGGGGCAAGAATGACAATAAAGGAAGATCAGGCTGCTAATGGTGGACCAAATAAACTCTCGTTGACTAAAACTTAATTTAACCATTTTAATAAAGCGCTAAAAGCAAAAACTGGTGTTCAACTTAATTTTGCTCCCTCCGCGGTCTAAAATATGATTAAGTCAGATGGTATATTTCCACTCCTCGCTGCGTTACCAGCGTTGATCGCCGCCGCTCTCGCAATCGCCAAAGCTGCCGCGCTAGGTGCTGTTGGAACCACTGCTGGAATGGCACTTAAGAAAGCTACAGGAAAAGGATACAAAAATGGAAAGGGTCTAAGACTCTCCGGAACCTATCTAGGAAAGGGTCTAAGATACCGGGAACTTACCTGAGTTAGGTTTTACACCGTTGTCAAATTTTGATTTAATCGAAGCTGCCAAAAATATAATATGAAAAACTTAGGTGTTTTTTATGCAAGATCAATTACCACAACAACCATCTAATGTATAAACCGCTACTACTAATCTCGATAATAACACTGGACCTGGAACTCACTGTGTCGCATATGCAATTGACCCACGTGTAATTATTTATTTTGATTCTTACGGGTTAGCACCGCCTACAGAATTTCTAAATTATATACATCGATTAAATATCCCTTGCTGGTATTCCACGTTGCCAACACAAACAATGACTGATCCTCCGATAATTGGCCGGTAGGTTATTAATGTTCTTAGAACTATATCAACATCGACGGCACCGCTCCATAAAATCGTACATGAATATACCAGTAATTACTTTTTAAAGAGATCTTAAATGTATAATGAAAAATTAAACCTGACAAGTGTAGAACTGGATGAAATTGTTGTATTTCAGGACCGACAGGGTAAATTGAAAACGAGTAATGTTTCCTCGAAGGATATTTTAGTTAAACTCAACGGGGTATCGGAAAATTCTATAGCGGTGTTTGATTCCAATGGTAGGATTAAAGAAGGTGTTCTTTTTCAACCATGTTAGATAATATTAACAGCCGAGTAACAAAATTCGGTGACACGATGAGGGGTGAACTCGACATGAACTCAAATATAATAACCGCGCCTGGCAGTTCAACATCAGACAACGACGCGACAACAAAAAAATACGTCGATGATAAATATAAAACTGCCGATGATAAATTAACAACTTCACGATCCGAGTATGATGTTCACATACATCAGTTTGCAGGTTTCCACAGAAATTTCAGAAATGTTGACGAAAGCGTTGATAATTGTTTTGGAATAAACACCAGTGGTTCCTATAAAACTTTCTGATATTAATGTAAAACTCGCCCATATTGAAATGATTAATCAACGATTAGGTGTTGTCAGAGATCAGAGATCATTTTCAGATCTAATCACGATAGCACAAAATTATATCACTGGTATTAAAACAACCGTTAATACGATTTAACAAAAAACATGTGATGATTTCTGTACTACTATTCCTCGTATCACTGATGTGCTTCTTGGTGCCACAAGCAAGGTGATTGATAAATTTAAAATCACACATATTGAAAAATATCAATAACGTGTATTCGATATGGACAGGAGAATTCATTTGGACATCTCAAAATAATATTATAAATTTTACCGCGGAAGTCAAGGATATCTATAGATTAACCCTGGTTTCACCAATACAGTTTAACGTATCATCGAGTACATCTGCCGGGGTTACTATTACAAGTGTAATAATAGAAAAAGAAGCCACTGAAAGATTTACATTAACTCCTGTCACTGGTAATTTAGCTCAAGCGTCAGTAACATACTTCGTAGAATTTGTAATTGATTTAAGTAAATTATATGACCACCCAGCAGTACCGATACGATCAAATCATTGAGCTACAAACTAAATTAGAAAGTCTTGTTGACGCGTATCAAACGAAAGGTAAAAAAATACCGCAGACGTATTACCCGCTTTGCTATAATAGTGTGTTCGGTTTCAAGTGTTATCGCTGGAACCGGTATATTATTATCGACGGTAACGATGATTGCACCTGTGGTTGTTATGATTTGTATTTCTGGGGCGACAACAATTACAAGAGTTCTTACCATTATCTCAAAAAAATATCTTAGTGTAGTCACAAAAATTTACACGATTATACAATTTAATTACACACAGCGTCAACCGCGTACTCTCAAATATCTTCGTTGATATCATCCAGTCTCGACGATACAATAATATCCGATAGCGAATTCTCGACGATGACTAACATTTGTGATACCGCGATGTCGAAATTAGAAAAACATGATATTGATAATAATGAGTACGACGCAAGAATTACTTCAGCAGATAGTCACAAATACAACCCCGGCGAGAAAAACGATGATATTATTAACGTCATCAAACCCTGAATTTCCAACGCCGATTCCTTAAAAGAAATCGCACTAGCTCAGTTTCGAGTATATTATAGTTGGCCGAATATCCGGCCAGCATCTTTGGCGAGTAAATCGCCCAATAATACATTTGTGTTTGCAAATAAAAGTAAACCTGATGGTACTTTGACTGGCAAACTGTAAATCTTTCCGAGGGGAGTTATCAAATCGAACAATATATATATATATATATATATATATATATGTGTGTGTGTGTGTGTGTGTGTGTGTGTGTAACTCATCGATCAGAACTATCAGGTTTATCTGTGAACCATTAAAATCCGATTATAACACGGAAGTTTAACCAACATACGCTGAAATTAAATCATCTTCGGATGTTTATAGTTTGCATTATTTAACAAATTCAGTAGATGAAAAGTTTTTATACATAAGTAAGGAATTAATTATATGGAATTTTAGTGTTATAGCCCAAACCCCTGTTGAATTTTCATGGCATCTTGATAATCTTGGTTCTTTTTTAAAAAAAAAATTAATCAAGCATATAAAACACAGTTATAAAACTACAACAAAATTATCGAGAATATCACTTTGATGTAACAAGTTCACGCGTTGAAATCATTAAACATGTTGAGATATTAAACCAACTTGTATCCGACATGGAATATGTCAACGAGAGATTTGTTCAGGTAATAGTTTAAAAAAAGATGATTTAACCAGTAAACAATATTTTCTAGATGCATATTCGTGAACAAAAACTACACTACCAGATTTTAAGTTTTCTGGACATAATGTACCCCGAGTTAAAAAATATCACTTAGTGATATAATAGTTGAATATTATCCTTAAATAACACCGCGTGGAGAAAAATATCACCACCACTAACTATTCTCAAACACAACAATGATCTAGATGGAACCGGTAGGCATATTTCACCCGGTAACGTTGATATAACTTCAGTGATCGCGGTAAATCTTTCTTGTGATGCAATTGATGGAAGTTATCAATGGAACACAGAGTTCTCAAATCAAGCACAGCAGGGATATATTTTATACACTTTCACTCCTCAGGTACCTCCAGGAAGTTTGATAGTGCAAGTACCGGTTCATCCAGATTATTTAAAATGTCATAATCCCTGGATATCAAAACTAAATTTTAAACTTTTCGATCAAAATTCTAACCTGATTGATTTATCCGGCGAGTAATTACATAATACTCTCGATTTGAAATCTTAAGATCTCTGCCACAATTAAAATTGTAAGAGATCACATTACATAATGTACCACCACGTAAAGATATCCGTGCATGAACAACAACTTGAGCGCGCAATTAGAGATTCATTTAGAAATTTCCAATTTTAATATAATCATCGATGAATCCCCCGATGAAATTTTCTTGCTGACACAACATCAACTAGATAGACATCTACAAGAACATACTCTTGTGATCTCATGTGGACGCGATCAAATTTTAAATTATGCTCACTCGTGTATTTCGCGTGACCGCCTTCAAAAAAAGCTTGAAAAAAGTTAAAAATGACTATGATTGTTTCCAAAATTATTACTATGACTATTTTATTGCTGTGATTATCGCTATAATTTTTACATTATTATTTTGCTTTTATCATTTTTTATCTGCTTGTAGTATATATGAGAACTCCAACTTATCTGTCCACAGAGGACGATAAGAAAATCATTGTGCTGCACGGGGTTAAAAGACCTCTTGAAGTTGCCACCGAATACAAAATCGCATTATCACAATTATATAAGATTTGGGCTCGTGAACCGATGAGCGCGTTTACACAAGGTAACGGTGAGCAATTATGTGCAGCCCAACGAGAATATAAAGCTGGTAAATGAAAATTGCGAGAGGATATTACCGCGATAAAAAATAAAATAGCCAACTTGAAAAGCCAGCGAGATTAACTTCAATCCGTGTTAGAAAAAATTAATCTGAATATGACCAGGAGATCACCGGTATTAAAACCAAGCGGGGAGAATTTCAAGCCAATAAAGAAAAAAAATCAAACCGAATTACTAAAACAACAAACGTTAAATAATAAATACAATACCGCGATTGAGAAATTACCGAGCGAGAATGTGAAATTATCAACTCGATATAATGATCATTTAAAAAAAAATTAAAAATTAAATGAAACAATCAAGAAACCTCATCAGGATTATGATCTTGAACGAGAATTCAACAAGATTTTCAAAAATTCCAAGGGTATATTTAAAATTACTAATCGAGTAATTTTTCAAATTCAGCGGCTTTAACGTCTATGCGTCGTTGTTCTTCAAAAACATCGGTGATACGTTTAAAAATCCTCTTGATAACTTTTGATACCTTGTCAAACAATTCACTATCGGTTTTATTTGCATAAATAAGTTTGTTTTGTTCCCGGGTGATGATTTTTTTTATCCAGTATTCAAATTTTTCAGTTGGCAAACCAGATTTTCTTGCCGTAGTAATATTTTCGTATTCATCGTTGCTGTATTTACTGGTAAATATTTCACTGTCGACGACTAAATCTTTTACGAAATCAAGTTCAATTTTTAACTCTATTATATTTTCGTCGTTCATCGTATCTAAAATTTCATTTGTTTAAGTCGTCAGCACCATTGCCGAGATTTTCTGTAATTTTTTTATCGCGTGATCTGTTACTTTAAACACATGAACTGGATTATTAGTGAGTTTCTTAATTATTTTAGATAACGGCGTAAGTATATACGAGTAATCACCAAGTTTAATAATTGCAATATCACGTTACATTGTGAGTTTTTTTTAAAAAGGATTTCCCATTTATGTGTTTCCTCTGATTCGTAATACTCTCTTTCTATATTGTACCTTTCATCAAGGATAGTTTATTCCTTATAATGTTTTGGGATCATCATGGTCGTTCATGTCTTTGACGATTTGGAATTGTTTTTAATTCTTTAACCTTTGCTCTTCCGCTACCAAACGATACAAATTTTACATCTTTATACCTATCACGTAGTTCTTTAGGTGACATCATTTCAAAATATTGTTTCCTCAGTTGAAGAAATTTAAGTTGTTGAATTAGTAATGCTATAATTTTGTCTTACATAATATACAAAGTGTTGTTGTTGTCTAAATTGTTATTTATGTTTACTAAAAATCACTCGTAAAGAAATGACAATCTTTAATTATATTATTTTTAATATGTTGTTTTGGTTAGATCTTCGGTAGCAAATTTCACACATTTTGGATCAGTATCAAAATGGAGATGATATTGACGGAAATTGAATAATATCACTGTCGATGAATGCAATATCAGGTCTTCGTTGTTAGGTTTTGATTTTAGGTCTTGAGTTAAGAGAATTTTCACTCGGAGTACAACTCTCAGGTTATCTATGCGGTTATGTTTCCGTTAATATGATCAATAACGAGAACTTTGTCAACCCGTAAAAACTCTCATAAATAGATCGCTGAGCGTGATATATTTTTCCTTTGACACCAACCCTCATATAACCCATGTCACTAATCTGACCGATATTTTAAATTTTCGTTGACAATGTCTAACGATTCCATCGCGAGATGCTTCGTAGTTACTGTAAATAGGATGAGAAACGAATTATTTTTGGCTCATTTATTACATATACATTTATTTTTCTAAATCGTTACATCTATTAACGTAATATTCATGGGTTCGTATAATGTTGGTCGTGACTTTGTCAACGGTGATATCTTTTTATCATGATACCGTTTAAGCACTCTGTAGCGCTTACCACCACAACCGATGCATAACTGTTTTTCCTCATACTCCAACACGACAGCGTATCCAAGCTTTCAGCCACAAACTTCCTCGGTGCACACTCTGTATATGATATCCACAAAATTCTTTTGTGCAGAATTTACCACAGGGAGTTGTATATCCTATCATTAACAATTTACAGTTATTCATTATATATAAATATTTGTTTTAATTATAATAATGTCAGGAATTTCTAGGATTCCTGACATAACTCCGTCTAGGCATCGGAAGGTTTTTGACCTAGATCAGCAAACACGACCGCGGACCTGGAAATCAGAAATTGAAAGTAGTATCAAACAAGCGAAATATGAATTTTTCAACGACGGAGTTGAGTATGTGTGGTTGACGTATAAAACCAAACGTGATAATAACACAATCACAGATAACAGAGCCTCGGAAATATTATCCAGGATAAATCGCCAATCACACCGATACTATAGTTTAGTAAAATTTACTAAAATTTCAAAACACCACTGGAAGGTTTATAATAATCGCGAACGTGAAATGACAATAAAAAGAAAGGAAGTGATCATCACTGATAAAACTAAACCTGGAATGCTAACCGGGATGATATGAGCGAGCGTATCCTCTAACCGTAGTTGCTTACGGAATTTTTCCGATTGAAACTCCTGATATTAATAAACTCCCCCATGCGAGTTTCATCGTTGTTGAATTGTTTAGCTGAACGAGTTATCAAACATTTCAAGAATGTGAAACGTGGAAATGAGTTAACCGATCTGAGACTTTCCAAGATAAATAAATAGAGAAGTATGATATGAATCTAAACATTACGAAAAGGGTGGAACTCTGATTGAAATCATTGATCATAATTCACACGCATGGTCTCACTCCGCGAGGATATTTCCGCGAGATCGAGTTATAAAATATTACTCCGGTGACATATTTTATTGTATTTACTGTTCCTGTATCGGTATTGTTATTTAAATGTTCCGAAGATAGCAAATATGATCAACTTGTAAGACCTAACGGGGAATTATAACCAACAGAATCACTTCATGCGAAGATGAATAAACCCGCGATGAGATATTCGAGCGATGCAACATAATTACTGAATACTTATTTTACCGTTCCATCTGTCGCCACTCACTTCAAATCTCCGCGAAGAATCTAGGAAGAAGAATAATCGGTAAATTTACTCAAGGTGGAGCATGCGATCACAAACGACGGTGTTCGTGATTGATTTTGGATGATCCTGAACGTGATTTCTTAATCGCGGATGCAGAAAAAATAATAAATTTTCATCTCGACAAAACGCTTATTTGTCTAACGGGGAACAAATCGGTACTATCATTGAATATTTTGACGGTGCATCACCACAGTACAACCATTTAGGATCCTCGATGCTCGCTTATGTTTTTGTTAAGTTGTTATCGATGTTAAATACATTTTCTAGTATACCGGTCAGAGTTGCGACAGATTCAATTTATTTTAACCGAGAGCATATTGAATCCGTCGAAGAGCTTATTACAACCGGTAGTGAATAGGGATCATGGAGAATAAAACAGGAAATATTACATGAATATTGTGAATTAGCAGATGTTACCATCGAATATAATTACCACGAAGAAACAATATCAGAATTATCATCGTCACCATCTGTATATGGTCCTATATCCAGATATAAAACCGTTTACTTGAACGGACCAGGAGGATGCGGTAAGACGACTCGTGTTATCGAATTATTCGGAAAGAAATTCTGACATGATTGTGTTAACACCCACACATAGTGATATACATCAGATGAAATTATTTGAAATACATAATGAAACAGTTTCAGAATTGTCAGTTCCAATCTATTATAGACCAACTGATACACGACGACAAAACATCGATGTTAATATTCCCGTGAAACAGAAAAACAAAATCTCGTATTAAACGATATTTTACTAGTTGACATTAATACAGTCGAAGATGCATTGCGTGTTGACAAATCTCCGTGGAGGTTAGGATACGCAATGACAATTCACTCATCCCAAGGACTGACTATCACTGATACAATTGTTTGGATCATTGATGACTATATCGAGTAGTTGAATCTAGTTGATTGCGTGATCACTGTGTATTGCAGTATGTCCTCGTCTGATAGCGGTGTTATGTTGTTTCATCGTTGATGATACCTCACCTTGAAATTCTTTACCGGAATCAACCTGTGATAGATTTGGCCACCGTAGAGGTCCTCGTTAGTAATTAGTTTAAACGCAGAGGCTACTTGAGCTGAAGTCTTAGTTGATAACGGTTCTGCTTCTTTGTATCTACTTGCAATATCAACTACGGTTAACACGTATTTGCAAGTACGTGTATTAACAGTATCATGCGGGAGAAAAAAAAATCAGCCTGATGAACTGCATTAGGGAATTTTCTTAGGAGGCGGTAAATAAATTTGCCTTATCACTTGTCGGGATAACCAATCTGCCGCTTTAACATTTTTACTTTTGCCGCGCTGGCGCGTTTACTTATAGCTGAGTTACCTTCCTGATATCGGAGAATAATAATTCGATTCCATTATAATATTAATTACCAATACCTAATACTATGTTACCGTTCATCGCGGATTTTATGAACCAACTAGGTAATTTTTCTTTGAACATTTTATCAGAGATAGAATTTAACGTGTGAAGTCGTTGCTGAAAGTCCTTACTTTTTACGCAACATCATGAGCGTGACAAGCTTTATCAATATCATTTACTAGATATTCACCTGGTTTGGGTTGATCTTGATTATCAAGTCGGATATCGTGTCAAGTTCCAGGACCGCAGTAACTATATCCCGGAAGATGTTTTGCGCATGGATATTTAGCCCACGGAGCTCCAGAAAGTTTAATTAACCTGGAGGCGATATCACCTCCATTTCTTAAAATCTAAAACAATGTATACCACATCGTGTACACTTACCAATGATCGCATATCTGCTACGTTTTGTCGTAAGAGATGTTAATGTATCTGTTGGGGTACGCATCATGCATTTCACACAATATAAATCCACATTAATTTATGTTATATATAATGGAAATTACTGACTTTTCTGCGACAAAACAACGAGAACCTGTTTAAAACCATGTAAGGTTACCAAATTCTGTTCGGATGATTATAACTGGCCCATCTGGAAGTGGTAAAACACAATTATTACTTAATCTGATACTGAAATCGATGAAATGGGAGAACTTATATTTAATAGCTCCGAGTGTAGATGATCAACGATGTTATGAAATATTAAAAGATCTTAACAAGAAAATAAAATCGTTAAACCATGAAGATGTTGAATTTATAACTGATATTGATGAAGCTCCGAATGTTGAAGATATTTATGGATCTATTATTAATTTAGTTGTATACAACGATATGATGTTGGACAAAACAAAAACAAAAACGACAGGATATTTTCACGTGGTCGACATAAAAACACCAACATGATTTATGTTACCCAGCGGTATACCCAAATCCCAAAAGCAATCAAGGATAATTGTAATATTCTCTCGGTGTTTAATGGACTTGATACTTACACGTTAGGAAGTATTCATCAGACTTGTTGAAGATGTGACATGGATATAAACAAATTTAGAAATTTCTTTAGCCGTGCCCAGACTACCCCTCATGGGTTTATAAAAATAAATTTAGACGACCCTCGAACACGATATCGGATTGGTCTGGATAAAATATGTGGTTAAAACCTAGCAACATATTAGTACGCGACCACGCGGAGACAGTAATGTGTGGTGTTTCCGTGACAATAATTTTTGTATACACGAATACTTATTTTTTTTTTACATGTATAAAAGCTTGTTGTTTTTTTTTACAAATGGAGGAGTGTAAAATAATGGTGAGCAAACCACCTCTACTACTAAGTAGGTTGTGGGTAATCTTGTGTTTCGTATTCACTGTGTCTGTCATTAACAGTTTATATAGCATTGGATATAACATAGAATCCCTAGGTAACCACATTTTAGGCATCTGAGAGCTCTTTGTTCTTAATCTTTAATCTGTTTTTGCAACTATTCAAACTATAATTATTTTGTACCCCGATCCACATCTGTTAATCTTTTTCTTGTAATTGTTATCTTTAGTATTGGCGTCAGTTTCTTTACCTAGTGTGGTCGTTGAGGCACTGTGCTACTGAACATCTGACCAGTTCCTTCCACTTTTCTCGATCATATGCCAATGCATGTGTCTCCGCAAAACTTTTCCTGGTCCATTATCTGATGTTGCCAGTCAGACTTGTTCTCTGTCTACCACTCCTTCTGCCACCCTGGACACTAATCTGCAGTACTGTGGTGGATAGACTGTTGGCTCTGGTGACATGGCCATACCATTTCAGATTTCTCCTTTTGACAGTGGTGAGGAGGTCTTCATAATGGCCTAATTTGTGCCTGATGGTGTTACGCACTTCTTTATTTGTGATGTCGTCCTTAAAAGAGACGCCGAGGATGGTTATGTAGCATCTCATGTACATGTGTCTGGATTCGTCCTTGTAATTCTGCTTTCAGGGTCCAGGTCTCATATAAATACAGAAAGATTGAGATGACTAGTGCTCTCGGTCTGATTTTAGTTTTCAGACATATATTCATGTCTCTCCAAATGGGTCTTAGCTTTAAGATAGCTGCCGTTGTTTGAGTTGCTCGTGACAACATGTATGCACGTGATCCCACTTCGGTGATTATGGAACCAAGAAATTTGAACTGGAGCCCTTGTTTACGGTTCCTGTCTTCTGTCTTTAATTTTGGTTGAGATTTGTTTGCCACTATTTGTCATCAGCATTATCTTTTCGGTGTTTATCTCCATGTCAAATTTGAAAGATGTTTCATCCAGATTCTTCACTAAGGTGGCAAGCTTGTCTTCACTGCCTGCAAGACCATCAATGTCATCTGTGGAGCGTAGGTTTTTGATGTCCCACATTGGTTTTCCAGGGCTTCGTTCATGATGCACTTTAAGTAGATGTTGAAAAGCGTTGGTGACAGGAGAAGGCCTAGACGTACTCCAACTGTTGTCTTGAACCAATCACCCACATAATTGCATGTTCTTCAGCGATTATTTCGTTTGTGGGTTCAGTCTGTTAAAGATGATCTTCAGCATCTTTCATGCGTGGCTAATGAAAATGATTGTTCTGTAGATTTGGCACATCTGGAGTTTGCCTTTTTAGGGGAGTGTAATAATCAGTGACGGCGTCCACTGTGTTGGCCATGCGCCTGTATGCCAGAATTTCTTGCAGATTTTTGTTAGTAGCTCTATCACTGATTCCCCATCATTCTTGATAAGTTCAGCTGGGATGTTGTCTACTCCAGCTGCCTTCCCATCCATTCTTCAGCGCTCTTATTACTGACTCCGCCTCTTTTTTTGAGAATGGGGAAATTATCATCATTTGTGGAGTTTGGAACTTCAAGCACCTCTGCGTCTCATGTGGACTGATGGTTGACGAGTTCCTTACATTACTCAGTCCATCTTTCTGCAAGGTCACTTGCTTATGTGAAGCATTTGCCATTTTCGTCTTGAATGGTACTGACTCTTGGCTGCTTCTGTCTCGTGAGGTCTTGCATAGTTTGTAATGCCATTTTGCTCTTATTCTGTATCAGACTGCTCTCTATTTCTGTGCACTTTTGCCCAATCCAATCTTCTTTTGCTTTCTTCATACTTGTTTCCTGATATTCCTGTTTATTGCCAGGTACTCTATTGCACTGGTTGTGTGTCTGGTGTTTCTGAGGTCTCTTCGTGCATCATACAGATTCAGAAGCTCTTCGGTAACCCAAGGTTGTGTCTTTGGGCGACGTAGTCCAATGATGTTCTTGGCAGCATGTTGTCATGACTATGTTGAAAGTGTCTGTCATCACTTTAACAACAACATTAATCACAAGAAGTGGAGCAAAGTTTCCTCCAATTGTTGCTTGAAATGACTTGCAGATGTTAGGGTCCTTCAGTTGTTCAAGGTTGAATTTGAGCCTGATTTTCTTTGGCTTCTTAATTTTCCTTAGCCTCACTCAGAAGTTCATAATGCCATGGTCGTGATTACTCCCACATCAGCACCTGTTCTTGTTTTGCCCTATTGATGCCTGATCTGTAACGGATTTGAACCACTATGTAGTCGATGTGGTTATGATGGGTTCCATTCGGTACGTTTCATGTCCAGCATCGTGAAGCTTTATGTAGACCCTGGGTGTTGGCTAGTACCAAGTTATTTCAGCCTGCGAATACGAGCAGCCTTCTCCCTCTTTCATTGGTAAGCTCATTGCGAGAAGGTACATAATGATCGTCCCAGTCTTTCGGAGCATCTTTGCCAACTTTGGCATTCGTCTCTCTTTTTTACTTACCATGTTTATAGTATCGTGACGTTTGTTGCAAGACTCCTCTATTTCTTCATCATCATGATCAGTAGTTGTAGCATACACTTGGATACTTGTGATGTTAAAGGGGGATGCTTTCAGACGAGTGGAGATGATTCTGCTAGATATGGGACGACATTCAAGGGAAGATCGCTTGATGGCATTGTTTACAAGGAAGCCTACTCCATTTATGGACTTGTCCAACTCTCCACTATATTATACTATACACCATCTTCAGTTTTGTGTTCTCATAGGGCTTTCTACTTACTTGCAGGTATGTGCCATATGTATTGTTCCATCTTATGTGTCAACTCCTTAAGTCTTCCAATTTGGCGATGCTGTCTCTCGCTCTGATTTTATGCAAAGTACTAGTAGCATATTTACTCCGTCCGGTTGGACAACGGCAGTAGTGGTCCTTGTTGACCCGCGCGACAACCGATCCGGTATGGAGACTTCAGCTTTGTTCAGCATTATCAGTATGTCTTTGGCAAAAGTCGTCTGGTGGAGCACATCCCATTTCAGACCAAATAATTGCCAGAAGGGGATGCAGTATGTCGTCCAACTGCTTTATGGTCTCCACTCCGAATTTTCTGTTAGGTTTTAGTCCCTTACACTTTGGGTAAATAAAGCCGACCTGCAAGGCAGCAGGAGACTCTTGTATGGGCAGGTGGGTTAATTGCTTGAGCGGATAAAACATCTGCCACTGAATATGGGCTTCATCTAAGAACAGTTTATCTAAGGCCTTATTTATTTCACAGTAGGTTTAACGTCCAGTTCTGCCATGAGCGGAAGGTTTTAAGTGGTGTTGAGGGCATCGCTGGTCACTGTGTTGTCTCTGGAGTACAGTACAGAGTATTACGCCACTCAACGCTCTCTCCGCTATCTCTTATCATGGATGGTATCACCTGAGGCAGACTTCATTGGTGCTATCACTTTCTTTGTGAGACCCATTGCTTTTTTATGCCTTTGTATGCCATCATACATGCCTCTGATATTTCGGATATCTGCTGATGTCTGAATGCTGAGGATGGCGTGAGTGTGGCTGAGTTAGCTGAAACCAGTCGTTGTTATTTGCCTACACAGTCTCTCTGATGTGATTCCATCTCTCCTTAGCACTGCCGTTGTGAGGTTCTGTGTCAAACGTCATGGAGAGGGCATATGTGAATTCCTCAGACGAATCTGGATATGACGTCTGGTTTACCCTTCTGAACAGAGCGTAGTATCGTCTTTAGTTGAAGTGTCATTTTAAAACACATCAGCAAGTGGTCAGTGTCGGAGTCAGAGCTGTGGAAGGTACGGGTTAGAACGATACATTTAATGCAGATCAGGTTGACAGGTGTGTTTGTGGTTTGGAGTCAGAGGATTAACATTCTTCTGTTTCCTTGTTTGCAGGGTTATATATTCGCAGCAGAGATTTTATGACTGCGAATCCAACACCAAACTCGCTGTCTTCGACTGTGCTCTTTCTTTGCCAGGAGAACGTGTAGTTCATTTCTCTTAGCGACCCGGAATCTGGAAGCCGTGTCTCCTGTAGTGTGGCGACGTCGACCAGGAGTATAGCAAGTTTGTAATTGATCAATAAAATATTTGAACATTGCCGATTGCCTGGAGATCATACGTGAGGCCAGTCAGCATGGTCCGGATATTCCAGATACCTAGCTTGATGATTTGGGGTTTCCTTATTTGTTTTCGTTTGTTATTTCTCTGTGTAATAGTTGCAGACCGGTTTGTCAGGTACTTGCGTACCTTATGCTCTACGCACCCAGTAAGCAGGCGAACTGTGGCGGGACGGCAGCTTATTGTCTTGGGTCTGCCCAGCTTGCGTGAGGGGGTTAGATGTCCAGTGAGATATGTTGGTCTCTCTTACCGTCGGAAGTAACCCCTGGCGTCTTACTCTATGCCAATCGAGCGATTACTTATAAACGGTAAACTTCTGATTTCCGCGTTGTGTCGACGCTGTGAAGCAAAGCTGAAATGTCATTTCAGGGCGCAATCCTGGTCAGGTTTATATGTATAATAGCCTGTTGCCGTTGCAGCTGATGGATCCAAGGGAAATGACAAGCCGATACGTCATGGCACCAAAGGCGTCGAGAAAGTTGCCGAAATGACACTGACAATAATGCCAAGTCGCCTTAAAGACTCCTTCTGCGGATGTTCTATTAGGGTTTATTCCCTTAGCATCTCCCAAGAAATAGCGAAGGTTTGAATTCAGAGTTTATCTTCTCCTAGATCTCCGATTAACCAAGGTTAACAAGCCCCATCTGTCCGAAGCGTCAGGTTTTAAAATGCCAGAACCTCGCCTGTCATCCGTTCTCCAGCCCGTGTAGAGAGGTTCCGCCGGGCTTAGTTAAGCCATTCGTGAAGGCCTGGAGCTGGATTTGGTTGTCAGAGGCTCTAACAGATGCAAGCCATTGGGGTTTTCCAAGGGACGTGTGTGCTTATCTCACACATCTACCCGGCGATAACAACCCTACGATTTTTTCCATACCCTAGGACTATTGTCACTTTTCTTTTTTAATTATCCAACGTCTAACACTCACATCACAAACATCACGTATTGAGATTAATGTTTAACTACCATCCACTATTATTTTTGAACGCACGAATAATTAGAGAAATTTCAAAATTGTGTATTACTATGCTATTTATAGAGAGTACTTATATTCTCTAGATTTCATGAATTGCCTACCAGATCTCTGATGAAATTTAATTTAATCCACTTGTTTAGCGTTTCTTTTAAAGTAATTATAACAGATTGGCGTCTTTAGTAACTACGATATATAACGTGAACATAATTGATCCTCAGACTGCTTCACTAGCTAGTCTTAAAATTGTTAATGGTCAATGAAGACGGCAATATAAGGCTTAATAACAAACTGCTACTCGAGTGATATTTCACGTTCTATCCCACACTCCGTATCAACTCGCAAATATATCCCATGTTGCGGACGGACTGGCGATATTGAAAGTATATGACAATTATCAAAAGAATAATCATTGTTCTGTATTCTCTACGTACTATAGTTACATCAAATAGTAATACGAACAATTTAGGTCGTCGATGAAAATATATGTATTTATTTGTTTTTAAGTTAATGTGCTTGGCATGTTCATTCACTGTTCTTTACACTGACACCAGGTTCTTGACAAATAGCAATGGACTTGTTTAATAATGTGACTCATAGTGCTGGAGATACATGGGGTCATTTTGTTGTGTCACAGTGACCACTAGCAAGTTATAAGTGGGCAGTGTGACACGGCTTGTAATGATATTTAACCATTTAATGAAAGTAAGTTTTGTGACGAAGACCATTTCCAATATCAGGATTGTTTGTTAATCAATTATAATGATGCATTCAAAATTCAAATATATCGACGTATGAGGAAAATTAAAAAATGTATATATATATATATATATATATATATATATATATATATATATATATATATATTGACAGGTTTTGCATCGTTTATCGTCACAGGGACCACATTTACTAGTGTGGTCTTCGTTGTTAGTGATTTTCGTTAGCTTCGCTCCAGGTGGCTACTACTGGTTTGTTCGGGAGTAATAACTTTAGTGTGTCACACGATTCCATGATGGACACATGTTTCCTGATAATTGTATCTACAATGGGGTTGTCTGGATGGTAGGTAAATGGTATCAGATTTTAGCAGCTCATTGTGGTTCGTTTGTTTAACACTTTGGGGTGCCTCCGCTTTCAGGTCTATTTTGTGGCCTCGACTAATCAAATGTTCAGATCTAATCTGGAATGTTTCATCATCGGAGCATATTCTGCATTGCCTCAGTGCCTGCTTATATGGGATTTTTTGAAAGCAGTGTCAGGATGAAGCTAAGATTAATCACGAACCAAGAATACCTTAGTAAATCTATTATCACTCAACATAAGATGAAGACATCACATTTTCTAGAACAGTGACACGTGTTACGTATATTTGATTTAAATAATTTATTTATTTTTGTCAGATTCAAATTTGACATTTTGGATAAAAAAATTCATTCATTGGGAAATTTGTCTAGAAATTTTCACTCTACATGTAAGCAACAGATGTTAACCTCATTTTCTGACCTTGCTTCAGAGTGTAAACAAGCTTCTAAAATGATTGGTTGATTTCAAGGACATCTTTCTAGATCATACTGTATACGTGCCTTTGCGAGCATGGGTTCGTTCTGTGACCTTCTAGAAAATCACGTGAATCTTTCCTGTTTCCGAGGAAATCAGTATGTAGTTGTGTTTTAGAAGATAACGGTTCAGTAGTTAGTCTGGGCTTTAGAATACAAAGATGTGTGTGTTATTGTTTGAGTGTAAATTATTTCAATTCGTTTGGGATCAAGAGGAATTTATTGTGTTATTTATCTATAAATTACTTGTACTCATTTGAATTATTATAAAACTAAAACTGACTTCACCACGTAACATCGTCGTGCAAATTGAATTACATCGTCAAGATTCGAACCGGGAACTTTTATGACATTTTATTATCAGGACTCTTGCAATTCCACTAGTGGATTATATTGTGAATTCTTTTTGGATTAATTTTTGGACTTGATTCTCTAAAACCGTAAGTTTATTTATTTTCTTTTATGAAAATATTTGTACTCAATAAATTGTTTGTTAAATTTTTACAAGCTTGTTCTTTTCGCTTCTTTCTATTTTGCTGCTTATTCGAGCCTAAGCACGTAACACAAGAGAAAAACTGCATACACGTGGTCCAAACAGAACGTGTAAAACAGAATGGAAGTTATCACATCCCATCTAAGATCTGTAGCCTTCAGTATCTCAGTAAAACTGAAAAGTTGCACAAAATGATAAATCTTCACAAATCTATTTGGATGACAAAAAAGCAGTACCAGACGTCCAATTATAGAACACTTCTGACATTCCGGTAATAATTCTGTCAGTGATGTAACAATTCCTGCAATTGATCACAGCCCCAATCGGAGTTCCGAAATTTTATACAAAATGTTTAAATTGTATTCAGAGAAAACTTTCCAAATATTGTTTATTCTACTTCGTATTCGTCTAATGCTCCCGAGAAGGTTCGTTAAACATCGTATTCAGCAATTTTCTCGGTGTCCCTAAACGGTGTATATTTATACCCCAATTTCTTCTGTTTCCTCCTGAAAATAGCATGAAAAGTTACATGATATCTGCTGTTATATTTAGAAAAGCATCGCTTAGATCAATGAGTCAATTAGATTCGGCTTTAAATCATAGTCATGATAGAGAGAAGGACGTTAATAAGGATTTATTTATTTAGAGAATATCGTTAATGGTCCAAAATTGGACAGTAATTCATTATTTAATTAAAACACACCTGTTTCGATATCTTTTTCAGTACGTTTCAAAATTGCAATGCTCTGTGGCAAAATCAAGGCGACAGTTATTTAATTAAGACATACCTTTCTCGATTTATTTACTTAGTTTTCAGTACTTCACGAAATTGCAATGTTCTGTGGCAAAATCAAGGTTTTCTTTTTAACTTGCCTAATATCAGGAAAAATGAAATTATATAAAAGATATAACATGTCTGACAATTTGATGCTGTAAGTAGGACATTATATCCATATTTGTATTTTCTTTTTTTTTTTAAATAACTGAATGCACGTGTAAACAGCGTACCATCTTGTATCACAGCTGTAAGCCCATGTATATGAACATGGTAGGTTGTATCACAGCTGCAAGTAATGTATATGAACATGGTAGCTTGTATTACTAAACAAGTAAGTCCATATATATATGAACATATTAGGTTGTATCACAGCTGTATATTCATGTATACAAGCATTGTAGGTTGTATCAAAGCTGCATGCCCATGTACATGAACATGGTAGGTTGTATCACAGCTCTATGTAATGTATATGAACATGGTAGGTTGTATCACATAAGTATGTCCATATGTATGAACATATTAGGTTGTATCACAGCTGTATATTCATGTATATAATTAGTGTAGGTTGTACACCAGCTGTATGAAAATGTACGTGAACATGGTAGATTCAATCACAACCATCTTTATCAAGATGTTAGCTTGTATCACATCTGTATACCCATGTATGTGAACATGCTAGCTTTTATCACCGCTGTACGCCATGTATGGGAACATGGTAGCTTTTATCACAGCTGTATGCCCATGTATAAGAACATGGTAGCTTTTATCACCGCTGTACGCCATGTATGGGAACATGGTAGCTTTTATCACAGCTGTATGCCCATGTATGTGAACATGGTAGCTTTTATCACCGCTGTACGCCATGTATGTGAACATGGTAGCTTTTATCACAGCTGCATGCCCATGTATGTGAACATGGTAGCTTTTATCACCGCTGTACGCCTTGTATGTGAACATGGTAGCTTTTATCACCGCTGTACGCCATGTATGGGAACATGGTAGCTTTTATCACCGCTGTACGCCATGTATGGGAATATGGTAGCTTTTATCACAGCTGTACGCCATGTATGGGAACATGGTAGCTTTTATCACCGCTGTACGCCATGTATGGGGACATGATAGCTTTTATCACAACAGAATGCCCATGAACATCAACATGTTATGTTGCATCAAAGTGGAATACCCGTTATTAATAATATATTAACTTGAATGAAAGCTGTATGGGCGTGAATACCAATATACTTACTGGTATGAAAACTATATGGACGTGAATACCAATATACTAACTGGTATGAAATCTGTATGGACGTGAATACCAATATAGTTACTGGTACGAAAGATGTATGGACGTGAATACCAATATACTAACTGGTATGAAATCTGTATGGACGTGAATACCAATATACTAACTATATATAAGCAAAGTAATTGGTATCACAACTGATATACCAACATATGAAATTATATCAACCTTTGTTTGCATCATCATTGAAACGTTCGTATAAGTAATTTATAATGGACGAATTCTCAAAATATAGCTACGTACTTAGGCTAAATCTGAAACAGGAAATGCATGCTTTGTGACCATTCATCTTTTAAGATAGAATAAGTATATTTAAGTTCTAATAAGGATGAATTCTTGTTTCTGTATCAAAAATGTGTTTTTCCTAAGTCTTGGCTCTTCATATACAAACAATATCCTCCTGTTCACTTGTAATATATACGACCGGTGATGCGCAATATCTCTTTAAAGTTTGATACTGACAATCCCGCCATATTTTTTTCATTTTGAGGTAAACGTATTTACAATTCTCTTTCCTGCCATGGAAACATTTGAAGTTTATCCTGCCTATCAGCTCACTTTTACGGATTTTTATCAAAGATAAAATTTGGGAATATTCCAAGGACATTTATGATTGAAAAAGAGCTTTAAAATACATCACGTTAGACACCATACAGATCTTAAATCAACACAAGACGTTAGACAGATCTTTAATCAACACAAGACAACAATATTACAACAATATTAGACTGTTCCACACACCGTTTCATATTTTGGAGTCTGTTTCAACTGTGTCACCAGATATACAACGTAAGTTACGATTAACTCAGAAAATAAGGAGTGAACGAAATGACGGTAAAAAACAAGTAGCCGTACTTGTCTTGCGAGAGACTTGACGAAATCAGTGACGTACTACTATGGTTATTATTGGTCTGAAAGATTAATTTAAATGATATACCTGTAAATGTGCTTATTAGGTCATTAATACATGTATTACATACCTGAAGGATGTGTTCTTGACTACAAGAATCGTACAGATTCATTCCATGATTTTCGTACCGATGAAGACCTTCGTATGAACTCCTACTACATGAACTAAAAATGAAAGTAACTCTCATTAAAACTGTCTTATATATTTGTATATTTGCTTGGCCTTTCTTACGTCTATCAATATATAGCAGCCATATATAACATTTCTAAAGAATCTCTCTCTCTCTCTCTCTCTCTCTCTCTCTCTAGCAGCCATATATAACATTTCTAAAGAATCTCTCTCTCTCTCTCTCTCTCTCTCTCTCTCTCTCTCTCTCTCTCTCTCTCTCTCTCTCTCTCTCTCTCTCTGCACAGCTTGACTAACAGTACCATCATTCATAGATCCAGATACATTGCCGTATGACACAAGCGAAAATCCTTGACTCTCGTATTTATTTTCATGGCGTTTCGCCCGTTATCTAGCTACGTTAATTATGAGAGAGAGAGAGAGAGAGAGAGAGAGAGAGAGAGAGAGAGAGAGAGAGAGAGAGAGAGAGAGAGAGAGAGAGAGAGAGAGAGATGATGATGATGATGATAATGATATTCTTTTTTTCCTCCATTTTCTGAAGATTTTAAGACAAAAAAGAAATGCATTTATATACATAGAATCACAAACAATAGTGTATTCGTTACTTATTGAATTATTTCCAATAGCAAACGAATAAATAAATTGAAATCATTAGCAGCAGAGAGGGTGAATCCTACAACGTTTTCAGACAAAATTTGATTGAAATCCTAAAACGAGCCTTCCTACGATCTTATTTTAACCAAAAAAAGGCGAACCCTACAACGTTTTCAGACAAAAAATTGATTGAAATCTCCCTACGAAATCATTTTAACTAAAAAAATGAAAACGATTTTTTAATCAATTTTGGTCGCAACGATGTGGTCATCCACCCTCTCTGCTGCTTAGTGATTTCATCACTGGGTTAATAAAAATAATAAAATGATTTTAACCGAATATTTGATCAAGTCTTTAGGACGAAAATCATTTATGATTTCACAAACAGACTAATTGCTAACACCTCTTCTTGTAAATCAATCAGATTATTTGACTGGTCGGTGAGTTTGAAATTAATTCTGGTTAATGAATTATTATGACATCGCATATAGACAGGATTAATTGGGTTTTCAATTATTAAAAATCCTGGAGGAGCTGTTGGTGCAAATGAATAAAGAATATATCCTTGCTGAGCTTGATTTGATCGTTCGAGATTAATCTGATAGCTTCCTTCGATAACATCACACACTAAATTGAGCGCAATCACTGAGGATATATTCACATTGAACGGAGCGATATGCCTACCACCACCATCTGGATCATTATTATGTTTGAGGAGGACAGTTGAATCTGATTTTTGTAGCGCTTTGATGATATCGGTTTTAACAATTCTTACTAATTCATCAGCGTTGTATTTCGGAAACCTGAAATTACGCAGATTGTTCTCTGTGATATTGTAATCGGTTAAGAATCGTTGTTTGTTGTCGCTGTTGTCATTAATTATTGTTTGAATAATTAGTTCATAGATATATTTCATGTCCGATATAAGCTGATTTATTATTTCAACGTGTGTTTGCGATCTTGTTTTCCGTAGTTGTTCTAGTTGTGTGTCATATAATTGTTTAATCTCATTAAAATAACCACGGACGTCAGTTAGCGTAAATGAAATAGTAACAGATGAGTCGGTTGTTCTTTTAATGATAAAATCCCATTGCAATGTGTCTTTGTTGGTGAATATAAATCTATCGGCGATTCTTCCTTTTCTTATATCAGATAAATTATCTCGATAACTGGGATTGATTTCATGATATGATTGTACATCCGTGGTTAAGTCGGTGGTGGATTTTTCCGGTGGTAATTCAGGCCATCCTAGTACGGTTCTTATTGAGCTTTGATAGATATCTACGACATATTCTTCTGAGTTTATTTCAATTGCGGATGATAGCGTCGGCTCATGAACTGTTATAGCGATTTTCGATTCTGTTCCAGTAATCGATTTTATTCTACGCGCGAATTCATTATTGATTTGTTCTATTTGGTATGACCCTGTTGGTATCGAAACAACATTCCAGTCTGGGGTACCATCGTCTTTATTCTTATACGAGAACACCAGTGAATTATTGGGTTGTTGACTACCAAATGCTACCGATCTGATATTAGGCCAACTGTGATACATTCGTAGTTTTGCTAGCGCGATTTCGCTCACAGGAACCGGAGAGGGGAAATTCACACTAAACTCGGGTTTCGTAGATGTTATTGATATCATACTCGTTTGTACTGGGTTCGTGTTCTCCACTACTCGTTGAAGTAATTCCATCTGTGTCGTCATTATACTCATGATTTATTTCTAATTTTGGTATCGAGGAATCATAAATACTGACCATCACTGAGAATTCACAATCTGGTAATGTTGATATTATTGAGATCATTTTGTTTTTTGGGTTCGTGTTTTCTGATTCCATCGGTGTTGTCATTATACTCATGTTGTCGCTCTAATTTCGATATCGCGGAATCAAAAATACTGACCATCGCTGAGAATTCACTATCTGATATAACCGTATTATCGAGTGACGACGATATCATCAATGATAATTGCGAATATGCGGTTGATGCAATATGAAATTGAAGTAAGTAATTCTGCAGTTTACTCTGGCTGCATGATGATATCTTTTTTGCTATCCCGGTTAATATACCCCCGATTGTAGCCACCGCAGAAATGCAAATTGGAACTACGACCGGGGCAATCATTGTAACAGATGCAAGTATTATTCCGGCGCCAGCGAGAACGCTTGACACCGAGTACATAATAACATCAATTGCGGTGATTCTTCGTCGGTATTTTTTTATTTTTATTTGATACTCCTCAGTGAGGGTTTTGAGTCTATTCTGAAATTCTCTGACCTGATCATAGCGACATTGCGTCGATGACAAAGTCATTGTTGTTTATTTTAAAAATACTAGCGTTTTCAATTGTGAAATCCTTTCAATTTAGTTATTTACTTCGCATATGAATTCTAAGCACCAGGATATTTTTGATCTAATCGTACTATCAACCGCGACAATCTTAAATTCTTCTTCACCCCGGATAATTACTGTTGCGGTGCCACCAAAATAGGTTTTACCGCTTACGATGATATCAAATTGCTTGTCAGAGATTAACGTCATCCTGTAGATACCATGGGGCCACTCCCCGATATTGACTTTCAATTTAGCATTAGAGTCTTTTATCCAATCAAAGGTCCCATGCTTTACCCTTTCAGATTTTTCTTTTAGTTTAAGAATATCGTCGTAAACGTCGAGATAGGTTTTATTGATTTCGGTATATTTCATCATCGTTTTATCGCGGCGACTAAAAAATGAAATCAAAAGGTGGTTAAATTCCAAACCTTTTTGCATGAGATAATGCCCGTTGAGTTGAGAATATGTCGTCGTGATATTATAACTTTTAGAGCCCTCAAAGAAATTTTTAGCCATTTCGCTGATGCGTTTTTGTTCGTCAAACGCGCTTTTAATTTCCGCGAGAGTCATTCCTGCCACAAGCGGGTTTCCAAAGAATCTACCAACAATGTCGTTAGTGGGTTTTTGATCTTCTATTAGTTTAGAAATCTCGAGATAATTTGCCTTGAATTCTGAAGCAGTCATCATCCTTCCAGCTTCCTTGTTAGCGAAGAATGAATTCAACAAGTCTTTAATTTCAGTGAGAGTCATGCCAACCACAAGAGGGGTTCCAAAGAATCTACCAACAATGTCGTTAGTGGGTTTTTGATCTTCTATTAGTTTAGAAATCTCGAGATAATTTGCCTTGAATTCTGAAGCAGTCATCATCCTTCCAGCTTCCTTGTTAGCGAAGAATGAATTCAACAAGTCTTTAATTTCAGTGAGAGTCATGCCAACCACAAGCGGTGTTCCAAAGAATTTATGTATGACATTTTTGCGAAAATTATTATAACCTCGTATATGATCATCCAGCTCACGGCCGTGGGTGGTAATCTTGTTGTCTTGGGTGGTAATCCTGTTGTCGTTGTCGGTAATCATCTTGTTGTGGGTGGCAATCGCGTCTGTGATCGTAGACACAAGTGCGCCTGGTTTAAGTAGTCCGTCGTTGGAATACAGCGCAATAGAGTTTTCAGCGGCGTCGCGCTGCCGTATCAAAATGTCATTCAATGACACATCACTGGATTTCAATTTACCCTGTTTGTCCTGAAATACAACTATTTCGTTCGGGTCAACACTTGTTAAATTTAACGTCTCAGCTATTTCATCTTTAATTTTTTTTGTTATATCCTTGATAGAATCAGGGGTTGCAGTGCCATCGGGTTTGGGTTTCAAAGATCTCCCCCAAATATCAATCATGTTATTGTAAAACTCTTTCTCTCTCTAAAATCGTTTTTGACGACTTCGTCGTTGCCAGCGATTGCTAGTGTATTCATTCACGACAACATGTGGTGGTTTTCCGCTTGGGTTACTCAAGGAGTTAGAAATAGCGTCAAGGACATTTAATACTTCGCTGCCACATATTGGTGGGTCAATCATCGTTTGTGTTGGTAGCGTAGAATACCAAGTCTTCATTGGAAGGGTTTTTATATACCGCATAAACTCTTTTGGTGGGGCTAATCCATATGAATCGAAATAAACAATCCCACGTGGATCAATAGCGTATGCAACCCAGTGAGTTCCAGGTCCGGTGCTGTTATCGAGATTAATAATACCTGTTTCAACGCTGTTTGGTTGATGTGGTAATTGATCTTTCATAAAGACACCTCTGAAGTTTTTAATCGCGAGTTTTTTAGCCGAATCCATTAAATCAAAATTGGACATGGGAATCTTCGATTCCTGAATTAATAAATCGTTCCTGGTAGTCTTAGACCCTTTCCGCTGTACCACGAATACGGGGTTCCTGGTAGTCTTAGACCCAATCCGTGAACGGATCGTCCCTTTTTTTTATATCCTTTCCCAGTTGCTTTCTTTAGTGCCATTCCTGCTGCAGTACCAACGGCTCCTAACGCTGCCGCTTTAGCCACCGCTGGGGCTGCTGCTGCAATCAAAGCTGGAATCGCAGCTAACAACGGAAATATACCGCCTGTTTTAATCATATTTTTGATAGCAGCCGCAGAAAGAGTAATCTGAACACCTTTTTTGGCTGCAAGTGCATCATTGAAATGTTTCACCTGACGAGTTGTCAGCGATAATTTATTTGCACCACCAGTCATTTGATTAGGTTTCAACGTGATTGTGGTTCCACATCGCTTAGCCGATTCTGATTGCAATTTTTTTAATTGACCGGGAGTTAACGTAACACTAATAACACTATATGACATTATACATAATAGATTGATTCTAAATCGTTTACAATTTCAATTACATGTTTTCTACTGGTGCATCTACCACTCTCATTCTTCCACCAACACCTTCAAGTAGCATTGATTTATCACTGAGAATGACAGCAACCGCTCTATAATTAGCAATAGCACCAACACCAACAGGACGAGTCACATTAGCTCTAAAGTGTATATCAACGACGGACTGTCTTGTCAAATCGAGATGTTCCAGTGAGAAGTAATAGATCGGATACAGATTTTTAAAATCATATTGTGATATTTGCAAACCAGTATCGACATTTTGATCACGTGCCATAAATGACAACAGACGATGATAAACTCGTGCAATATGATTTTCTGTGTAATTAAGTTGTATATCCTCGGATGGTTCCTGCTGGCCGTTTATTCTCAGTGAGACGTCTTTCACACCTAATTGATCAAATATCATATGGCTTCGTTCTTGATTGCCAACTCGTGCGTTATCTTGTAACGAAATAAATATATGACGTGGCGCAGCAACACCTTGTTTTGATGCTAGGTTCCAAGTGAATAAACCGTTGATATTTGATTGTTTAACATCTGTACTCACGGTTAACCAACTCAACAACGATTTTCCTCCTTGGTCCATAAATGATAGTAATCGTTCTTCTGCAGTGATTGCTGGAGTCAACACTGGCATCCACAATGATATTTTTGTTAAATTGACTTTACCGGCATCAGCATTGGGATTTGCAGCATCTGCTGGAATCCTCCAGATTGCATCATTATCATCACTCTTTCGTACAAGCGATACTGTATGCTTCGCCCCGTAGATAACTTTTCTGACGTTTCTACAGAATCCAAAAATATGATGCAGTGGAATCGCACATGAAAATAATCTACGCGTTCCCTCCAACATTGAGTTTCGTGTTGCAGCTCCTAGATTGAAATTAACGTCGTTGTTTATAATCATATTCTCGATACCAGAATCACTATTATCACGTTTTTTTGGTTGTCTTACAACAAATGGATTTCCACCAGCGGTATTCTTAGCATCTTTTGCAAACATCATAGAGGGTCCTGCTGATCTTGTATAATCATCAGAATATCTCGCTAACCCGATTATTGTTGTAGCCATATCAACATCACGATCTATGGACTCAATTTCTTTTCCATCAATGAGATATCTAGCACTCTCAAATAACGCCATAATACCATTATTGACAAAACCGACTTGAGTACCATCTGGATACGGTGCTGGTACAGCAGGAGTATCATCAGCTGTTACAAGTTCTCCTTCTACTTCAATAAACGCTTCACAGGGCAAAAAGTATTTACTGGTATCATGGACTTGAAGTTCAATTCTTGCTCAACTATTTGAGTCTATGGCATGATAGGCGTAATATTGATAATCGCGTACAGAATCATCCTTGCCAACTGGGGCGTCTATATCAAACGCCGGATCATGTGATTTTTTGAACATTTTATTCTATTTATCAGAGTCTAAATCGTAAAAATCCGTAGGATTTTCATCGTAAACGATTTTCATCGACGTAGTTTTTTAAAGCCGCTTCCTGCTATCATATTTGCAATATTGCTTTGGTCCCCTTGATTTACCATCGACGCTAATTTTTCGTCTACTGCGTTATTTATAATTCTACTAACACTTGCAGGCATTTCCGCTGTAGACGGTAACGGTTTCTTTGAAAATCCTTTGGATTTCATCCGTGATTTCACTAATGATGTTAATTTATTCTTCGCAGTTGAAAACGCTTTTCCAGCAAAATCTCCAACAGCACTAATACCCTTATCACGAATAACATCAATTGCTTTCATTCCTAGTTGTTTAGCCAACGGCATCACTTTTGGAGCCATTCTCGCAAATAACCCTGCAATGGTATTGCCTAAACCATCTCCGTAGTATGCTCTATAAACCGGAAACCGTGAATTAACTACGTAGACGGGGGTTGGTTTATCATGATTGTAGTGTATGATCATTATTTGAAATCAGAAACCATTTTTCAATTGGAAACGCTAGCGTTTTTATTTAATCACTGTGATACCCACTTTCCGCTAACTCGTCAATGAAATCTCGATATGTTTTGATATCCATGATACCGCCGGCAAATAACCGTCTACAGATATCAGCTGCTTCATTAATTATTTCCGGTGAGTTATTTCCAGCTCGGAAACCTCCTACAAGAACTTCTAATCGTGATATATCATTGATAACACTACCAGGACATGAAATCTTTAGATTTCCACTCTTTGAGTTTCCAATCCTTGGATTTTCCCTCGAAGAGTTTCCACTGGAATCTTGCAATCCACTTCCGCTATAACCAGTTGCTTCATCCTGTTTTTCTAAATCGGCTTCTTGTAATAAATAATCAAGAAGATTATCATCAGGTGGTAGTTGTTGTTTTTTAGGAGAGTAGACTACTTTCTTTGCAGGTTGCTGTCGCTTTCCTCGCAATTTTTGCGGTTTTTGTTGTTGTTTAAACTCTTCGTATTGATTATACACTTCGCCCACCTCATTGATATATCCAATGTATGATGCGTTACCCTTCTTCTTAATTCTACCTGTTTTTTCAGTTTTGATTTTGTAGAATATATCAGCCCAGTGAGTTATATCTCTAACAAAGTTATGATGTTCTGGTTTCAACAAATTTTTCCTGTTTTCATAAGTCGTAACAACAAGCGCAGGAATTTTTGCTAGTTTAGTCTCAATGATTGCTGCTAAACCCGCCTCGTTAAATATCACGCGTAAATCATCTACTATTTCTTTTGATTCCATTTGTTTTGTTTGTTCAGTTTGTTCAGTTTTCGCTGCTATTTTTTCAAGTTCACCAATAACAGATTTTCCCGTCTCGGGAACATCTCCCAGTATAGCACGCTCTATCCCTTTCGTTGCTGTGGTTACTGGTTTAAACAATTCTTCGGATCCCATAGCAAAATCAGTCTGAAGACTCTGTCGTTGTTGTAGTTTATTCCGTACAGAGTCACGAATTGGTACAAATCTCCTGATTGCATCCAGTCGTTCACGAGCCAATCGGGTTGTTAATGCTTCATTGACCATTATTTGAAATCGCAAACAATTTTTCAATTGCAAAACAATTTTTCAATCCGACCTAACAGACGAAAACACTTTTTGTTACATGTCAGACATGTCGGATGATTTTTAACACGATCACGGAAGCGTTTTAACAGCGTTATCAATGATGTGGAAAGTATCAGAGTTACTAATAAAATAATTATTTTTAATTAATACTGATAGTTTCCACACTCTCAATCTGATATATCATATCGGGAAAACCATCCATTAACGGCCTATCGATTTGACATTTTTAATCAAAAAATGCTAAAAAAAAAATTAAAATCTCTATAAGGGACGGTCACAATCAAATAATGATAAATGGTTGGTCAATCAAAATTGTTCATTTTCTTGAATTAACGCCCGTAGGTTTCTAACTTTAGAATTAACCTCCTTTTTCAATTCGTATTCGTACCCCAATTCTTTTCGTATTCGTTCTACGATGGTATACAACGGAGCGAACACACTTACGTCACTGGAAAATGCGAGAGAGTCCTTAATAGAATTCTGAATTCTTTTGATGAGCGCATACTTCTTTGGTAGCATATATTTATTGTTGTTAACTCCGTATTCTATATCCTGAAAATCAGACATGATTTGATCAGGATTTAACCCATCTGATAGTTCAATATCCCAACCTTTCAATTTTGAAATCTCGGATATGATGCTATTCATGTTTTCAGAATTCATTATTCTATAACAATTATATATTTCTAAATGAAAAATATGACGCATTAGACATAACTAAATCGAATTTTCTGTCCGGTCCCTTTTGAAATAGCCGATCGACAAACCCCCTCTGCAACATATCGTACTGAGGGTCTACAAATATTGAAATACTTGCCGGCTTCATATATTGATTTAAATACTTTTTCTTCGTTAGTTATTGTATTCAAAGATTTCACAGGTCTCGCTTTTTTCGAGTATTTCCCAGTCCCCCCTCGTTTGGTATTCTCACTATGTGTGATTGCTTGAAGATTTGATAAGGAATTGTTCTTCGGATTAGAATCAATATGATCAATAACAAAACCATCTTTGATCAATCCATGGAAACATTCATACACGAAACGATGATTGTAATATTTCTTCTTTCCAACAGTAAAGAACAAATACCCCATACCATTATCCCACCCAACTGGGTTCTTCAGTCTACGGTTTCTTACAACACCATCACTGGATACTTCATAATTTGTACTCACAGGGTGTTGTCTGAATTCTTGGTTCATTCGTATACTATACTATTTGTCTAATTCAATGACTGATTCATTTGCAGGGATTCATTATACATAAATCTTTCATTTAGAGACTTGTTTTTAGTATAGCATGAAAGAGTTCAAGAGATTGACTTCGAAAAATGCTGAATTCAATGCTGATAAGGAGTTTAAGAGATTATTGAAAATCAGTCCTAGATTTAATCTCGATAGACCCAAAAAACGTAACAAACGTCCAAGAGACGGAAACATGAAAGAGTTTAAGAGATTATTGAAAATCAGTCCTAGATTTAATCTCGATAGACCCAAAAAACGTAACAAACGTCCAAGAGACGGAAACATGAAAGAGTTTAAGAGATTATTGAAAATCAGTCCTAGATTTAATCTCGATAGACCCAAAAAACGTAACAAACGTCCAAGAGACGGAAACATGAAAGAGTTTAAGAGATTATTGAAAATCAGTCCTAGATTTAATCTCGATAGACCCAAAAAACGTAACAAACGTCCAAGAGACGGAAACATGAAAGAGTTTAAGAGATTATTGAAAATCAGTCCTAGATTTAATCTCGATAGACCCAAAAAACGTAACAAAATCAATCCTAGATTTAATCGCGATAAACCAAAAAAAACGTCCAAGAGAGATTACCCCTGGAAAGATGCTCAATTCAATCTCGATATAGTTTCTAATACACCAAAGAATACAATTCTTGATAAAGCCATGATTAGTAAAATCAGAGACTGTTTTAATGAATTCAAGCGTGATGGAGCATCTTATTGTTGGTCAACATTTCGAATTGATGGTGTTGTTGATGCTACCATGACTGATGAAAAAGCAGCAGTGATAATTTCACGTGTTGGGGAAAAACGGCATTTTTTCCGAATCAAATTCATTATCGAAGTCGATGGCAAATGGATTATTAAGGATAAATTTGAACCAATCCTCAAGAATAAAAAAGCTGTCATTGTGAGTAGAGATTCCAAACCAGGGATTCTAACCGGCATTGATAAACCATACTACGAAAGATCTTATCCCGTAACAGCAATGGTTTATGGGATATATCCGTTAAATGATAAACCCGATATCGCAAAACTAGCTCCTATGAAATATTCGTCAGGGCTTAATTGTGTAGCAGAACGAATAATAGAACACTTCACAAATGCATCCCGAGGAAATAAACTAACTGATCTGCGACGTAGGAAAATAACCGAGTGGGAACTGACAGTGAAACAGCATGGTGCAAAGATTTCTGATATAGCTAAATTAGAAACATCATTACGATTCCCAATAACCGTTATGACGATAACCGGAGGGGTTTTATACGAACCGAAATATAACAAAAATGGAGCACCAATACAGATTATTGATCATAACAAACACGCGTGGACACCTGCGGTAACAATATTTCCACGAGAACGAACCGTGAAATATATCCCTAAGGAGTTCGTCGGGGATGTTTTCTATGAAGAGAGATTATTCGATGCTATTCATGCGTTGTGTAAAGATGATCCTGTGTCAGTGTGGTTACTTAGAAGTGATGAAGAATTCGATCAATTTGTAAAACCAAATGGTGAATTATATCGCATTGAAGAATTAGATAACAGAATGAGAAAAATCGCTAGTGATTTTTCACCGCAGAATTCCCATGAAAAACTACTCACGGATAGTTTTACTATTCCATCAGTGGTAGCTCACTTCGCAAGAGAAAAAAACTCATGGCGTCCAACACGAAGTGATTTTCTCGAGGACGTTAAATTGAGTTGCGTCGAATTTGGTCATGGAGGACTGTGGAATACGAAATACTCACGTGATGGTATGATTTCAATTGATATATCCGCGTGTTATCCCGGAAGTTTTCTCGGGTATGGGGAATGCGCTGAGTACTTCAAACGATTTGGACACCCCACGCATGAAATGACTCGTGTTGCGATTAATGGACCATTACCTGATTTTGATATAACCGGATTCGCTCGTGTGATATCATTCGAATTAGCTACAGGGTTACATCCGTGTAGTTATGTTTGGCTCGGTAGACACCTATCTGAAAAACACTGGATGCCAATAGTGCTATTGAGATATATGATTGATTGTGGTATGCTAATATCGTTGATTGTTTCCGATGCTATTATATGCTATCGAGCTCAGAAAGAAGTTTGGCTACCACAACCCAATCTAGATAGAATAATCAACGAACTACGAAAACAGTTTCCAGATTTCAGTGAAGAAGAAATAATAAATTGGTCTAAGAAGTTATTTGAAATTAAAAAAGAACAAGCAAAAGATCTCGGAAGAAGAATAATCGGTAAATTTACCCAGGGTGGACGATACGATAACGCAAAATACTCTTCGCGGTTGATCATAGATGTCGCTGAATACGATTTTATTGTAGCGGATTTAATGAAACAGGGAAAACTTGTATCCCGTAAGGATGCTTTTCTATCCAATGGTGAGAAATTAGGTACGGTTGTTACCTACTGTGATGGATATAATTCCCAGTACACACATTTGAGAAGTTCAATGTTAGCCTATGCTTCTATTAATCTATTTTCGATGATAAATAGATTTCCTAATACCGCGGTTAGAGTAGCCACTGATTCGATGTATATACACAATAAGTACAAATCAGCTGTAGCGGCATTCACAGATCCCGAAGAAAATTGGGGGCGTTGGCGATTTAAAAAGGAGATGCTACATGAGTATTGTGAATCCGCAGACGTTGCCATGGATGATAAATATATTTGTTGTAACCGTATTGAAATTCAATCAGAATTTTCTAATGCACCACCGGTATCTGATCCAATCTGTAGATACAAGACAGTTTATTTAAACGGTTGTGGTGGGTCAGGAAAGACAACTCGTGCAATTGAATTATATCGTGGTGGTGGAAATACTTGTATTTCTACTAACATGATTGTGCTAACACCGACTCATAGACTCGCCAGAGAGATGATACAGCGAGGGGTAAATGCTTGCACTTATCACAGCTTCTTTCGATGGAAAGGTGACAAATGGACTCCTGATCGAATGGGTGATAAATTCATTCCTGAAATCATAATCTGGGATGAAATATGCACAGTGTCATTAGATGTATTAAAAACATTTCTTGAGTGGTTGTTAACCAAAAACACAAAAGTCGTCATGTGCGGGGATCAAGGCCAACCACCACCATTTGTCGGTGCATCTCCACATGAATGGCTAAAGGGTTTTGTAGACTACTATGAAGAAATCACCACTGATTATAGATCACTTGATGAACGATTACGCGAGTTCAAAGCGCTAATTAGATTACAACCGGATAGAATCCAATGCGAAATAGCGCGCGAAGTGATTTCAGAAACCCCAATGAATGATTTCTGGGAAGCGTGGAGACCAAACGATTTGATCATTGCAAGTAGAAAAATAGTCAGGGATACACTTCAGATGAAGTTATTTGAATTGCATAAAGAAAAATTTGCAACGCTTCCAGTACCCCTTTGTTATCGGCCATCGGATACACGAAAACAGAATATTGAAGTTGATATTCCAGGACAGAATGAAAAACAAATTCTGGTATTAAATGATATTGTGCTGGTTGATATCAATGTCGTTGAAGATGCATTGCGTGCTAATAAATCCCCGTGGACGCTAGGATACGCAGCAACAATACACTCTTCACAGGGATTGACTATATCGGATACAATTGTTTGGATGGTAGATAATCGCATCGAATGGTCAAATTTAGTCTATCTCGCAGTATCCAGAGTACGAAACATAAATCAACTTCGAAGAGTTGTCCTCGATGATGAAATCATTGGTGATGATAATGACACAACAATAAGTGATATTGATGTTAGCATCATTAATAAAAAACTCTCCGGTTACAAACAACAGGACAAAAAAAAACAACGAGAATTTGATATTGATGCTAAATTAATAATCACTTTGAAGAAACAACAGAATAATCACTGCGCGAGTTGCAATTGTATAATGCGTTGGCAGTTTTCGGATAAGGATCCTCGCCAATTCACCGTAGACAGAAAAAATAACAATCTCGGTCATGTCAGAAAAAATGTGATGTTGACTTGTCTTGAGTGCAATAGACGCAACGGTGCTAGTTAAGACCATGCGGTGGCAATTGAGTATCCTCGGGAATCACTTGTAGTTGTTGTCGAGTAAAACCCCGCTGAGGGGCAGTTGAATCCAGTTTATAGACTGGAGGTCTACCAGTTGATCGTGTTATACTAGATATCTTATGCGTAGTGACGCTCCAAATAGGATCAGTAGCCCTTTTTCTACCCCCTTCAAGCTCTCCTGGTTCGTATAAGTACCTCACAATGACATTACTACCAAGAATTGGTTGGGAAACGCTAGCGTTTCTAGGGAAATCTTTTTGTGGTTGTACGGGTATTGACTTCTTTTTAATCGCGTTGATAGGTTTCATGTTGATTGTTCTAGTAATCTCGTTATTCAGTGCAGTAATCACAGATGGTAATCTTTTAACCCATTCACTGGATCGCTTTTCTTGAATGAATTCTTTTGCGTATTGATATCCAAATAACCGCTCAGCAATCGTCCGATTAAATCGTTCTACAATGGCCTGATCGCGATGTAGCGCAGTATGCCCTCGTCGTATGGTGACATTATGATGTTTCATTGTAGATAACACTGCACCCTGAAATTCCTTGCCAGGATCAACCTGCAATAGATTTGGCCAACGCAGAGGACCTCGTCGATAAATCCTTTCAAATGCAGAAGCGACTTCAGTGGCTGATTTTGTTTTCAGCGGTTCTGCTTCTTTGTATCGACTCGCAACATCAACTACGGTTAACGCATATTTGTAACCACGATCATGTGGCAGAAATAATATATCAGCCTGATGAACTTCATTAGGAGCGGTCACATCAAAATGCGAGAATTGAATTTGTTTAGGCGGTGGTAGATAAATTTGCCATAGTGCCTGTTTGGATAACCAATGAGCCGCAGTGGTTTTTTTCACTTTTGCAGCTCTAGCGAGTTTATTGATTGCAGCGTTACCCCTCCAGTATCCCGTCGGAGAATAATAAATTGATTCCATATTATTAATTACCGGCACCTAACATCAATTTACTTTTCATAGCCGATTTTATCAAAGATGAAGACAATTTTTCTTTGAAGGATTTATCAGGAATAGCATTTAACGCATGAATTAATTTCACATCCGCGAGATGCCTGTTTTGCAGATTGCTGCTTTTATAAGCAACATCATGAAGGTGACAGGCCTTATCAATGGCATTTATTGGTTCTTCACCGGGGTTGGGTTGATTTTGATTATTGAGTCTGATATCAAGTCTGGTTCCTGGTCCACAGTAGCTATATCCTGGGAGGTGCTTTTCTCCGGGGTACTTTGCCCATGGGGTTCCAGGGAGTTTTGCTAATTTGGCTGCGATATCACCTCCTCGTTTTTTTTTAAATCAGATTTCATAGACACAAATCTAAATTTCTTTGTACCACATTGCACGCATTTACCAGAAAGCGCTGATCGGTTATTTTTAGTTGTAATCGTCGTCACATCATCTGTGCCAGTACGCGTTTTACACTTCACACAATATAGATCCATAATTTATGTATAGAAATATGGATATAATTGATTTTTCAGCGACGAAAACAAGAGAACCAATTAAGCATCATGCAGCGCTACCAAACTCTATCCGGATGATTATAATCGGGCCATCTGGATCCGGTAAAACGCAATTGTTGCTCAATTTAATAATGAGATGGATGAAGTGGGATAAGTTGTATTTAATTGCCCCTAGCGTAGATGATCAACGATGTTATGAAGTGTTAAAGGATTTTAACGAGAATGCATCAGAAATTAAGGGTGAGAACGCCATTGATTTTATAACCGATATCGATGAAGCACCGAGTATTGATGATATTGATGGAGATATTAACAATTTAGTCGTATACGACGATATAATGTTGGATAAACAAAAAAATCCTGCTAGAATATTTTCCCGTGGGCGTCACAAAAACACTGACGTGATATATGTCACTCAACGCTACACTCAGGTTCCAAAAGTCATCAGAGATAACTGCAATATTCTTTCTGTATTCAACGGAGTTGATACTCATACGCTACGAAATATTTGGCAGACATGGTGTTCTGATATGGACTTCAATCAATTTCGAGATTTCTTTAGTCATGCTCAGTCGACTCCGCACGGATTCGCAACAATAAATTTACATGATCCTCGGACACGATATCGTATCGGACTGGATCAAATATTCGGTTAAAATCGTAAAAGAATTATTAACCCAGAACTGAAAACTTTAGCAGCAGAGAGGGTGGATGACCACATCGTTGCGACCAAAATTGATTAAAAAATCGTTTTCATTTTTTTAGTTAAAATGATTTCGTAGGGAGATTTCAATCAATTTTTTGTCTTCAAACGTTGTAGGGTTCGCCTTTTTTTGGTTAAAATAAGATCGTAGGAAGGCTCGTTTTAGGATTTCAATCAAATTTTGTCTAAAAACGTTGTAGGATTCACCCTCTCTGCTGCTTCATTACTGAACTAGATAGAGATATATATACGATAGAACATTTGAAAATGTATCCTCACAACAAAAATAGTTAGATTACTAATTGCTTTGCAATCCAGTACAAGTATTTCTTTCCTTATATTCTGAGTGAGTTCTATATTGAATTGAATATATAATATCCTTTATCTTAATGAAATACTTGGTAGATAGTCTGATCATATTTATCCATGCCTCAAATTCTAAACGTTCTGGTATATCATTTAAACCATCAAGTAGTATAATCAGAATAACATCATCGATCTGATCACAGAAATTACGGTAAATCACTGGAGGCATATACGAAAATAGACTTTTCATCATGTGATTTCTGTCGTCTGAGGTTAAGGAACAATTCATCGAAATGTGCAAAATACGGTCATGACTCATTTTGCCACATAGGGGACACAGTCCAGGTCTTGCTTGCATTCCTCCAATACGAATTAATGTCCCATATTCCATTTTTCTGCTTGAGTCAGTGTAAGCTATTTTCCATAGATGATGTATTTTTAGTTCTGGATTAATTTTTAAAAATCTACCAAATCCCTCTGATGGATTTCTGATACTCATTTCATGTTTTCTCTCCTCAAATATCTGTATTCTTGTCCCAGTTAAGTTTTTCCATGTTATTTTGTTTGGAAATTTTCCAGTGAAAATAAAGTCGTTGAGATAGTCTTCTAAATCATACTTTTTGAGTACAGTATTTATATCACATATAAAAGAGTTGTAGCTATGTTGGGGGTCAAAAATCAAATTTCCAACAGCCCAGAGGAAAACCTTTTTAGCAGTTAAGTTTGCTGATGTTCTACACATGCAACCAAGGAATACGAGTTTTTGCTTTTCTATGCTAGCTTCCATTGATATCATCCCCAAGCATGATGTTGTAGATCAAATAGGAGATCTTTTAGGGAAACCTTGTACTCTCCGGGCGAAATATCGTTGTATTTTCTCCATTGATTCAATGTCCTGATATGACATATTTAACCAGAGTTCTGAGCCTTACAAAGCAGACGGCAATATAATCCTTTCCCAAACTTTCCCAGAAACTATAGGATTCATCCCATTTGCATTTAATCCAATTGAGTATAGTGAGTTTGTTACACGTTTAGCTTTATCGTAGGAATAGACTATACTATCATTAGTTTTCATTGATTGTGAAAGGTAACTCCTGCATATTTCACTTCTTTTGCTCTATGAATATTCTGTGATCCCAGAGTAATTCCATTTGATGAGTACACTTCCTTTTTTTTTTTTTTTTGCTAAATATCATCCAATTACTTTTGTTAGAGTTATATTTCAATTTCCACTTCTGTGCATATTGATAAGCTGTATTCACGAGTATTTGCAATCCATTCAGCGTAGAGCTTAGTAGAGTAGTGTTGTCTGCCAAAAGCATGCCAGGTATGTTCATCTGATTAACTGTTATCCCGCAATTAGTCATTACTAATTCATTTAATAGGTCATTTATGTACACGAGAAATAAAAAAGCCGACATTACACGCCCTTATCCAACGCCTCTCCTTAATTGAAATGTGTTCGATATACATCCTCTACACGCTAGACAGGCACTTGACTGTGTGTAGGAATGGGCGATTATTCTCCATATTTTTGCATTCATTCCTAATATTTTTAGTTTGTTTTTAGTAGTCCACAATGCCACAGTCTATCGAATGTCTTTTCGTTATCCAGAAAAACAGCATATACATTAGAGTACATCAAACATTCTTGAGGAGTAAATGCAGCGGAGATAGCTCCAGCCTCCTTACGAAATCCAAATTGATAAGGATGTGGAAAGCTTGTTTTGTCTAAATACTTTTGAATTCTGGTCATCAATATTTTTTCAAACAATTTTCCCAGACAAGATGTCAATGATATACCACGATAATTCACCGGATCCTTTTGATCGTTACCATTTTGTTTGTATATCGGTATAATCATCCCACATCTATATACATTAGGTAAATACTCATACTGGATCATGTAAGTAAAAAGGGCAGATAAATGTCTCATTAAATATTTTCCATCATACTTTAAGTGTTCATTCGATATGCAATCAATGCCTGGTGATTTTTGTATTTTTTAGAGACTTGATATGTTGCAACACTTTTTCTTCTGTAATATTATTACATTTTATGTTATCAGTCTCTAGTTTTCTATCTTCGTACATATTCTTCATTTTTACACAATCATTATGTTCCTCGTCTGTTGTACCACTTAATTCAGAAAAATATAGATTGACACATTCATCCAATGTATTAGATTCTACTCCACGAAATGCAATATTACCAATGTCCGATTTATCTTTTCTATTTTCCAGTATGACTGCATAGAATTCGTCTATTCCCATTTTCGCACTCTTTTCTATCTTTTCAAATATACACTCTTTATATACCTTTTTTATCTAGCCTATATTTCTTTCTAAACTTTCTTTTCACGTCCTTGTGTCTTTTTTTGATGTTACACTCTATGCTTCTATTTTTTCCTGCTTTGATCCATTCTCCGCGCGCTTTTCTCATATTCTGATATAATTTTTCAAGCCTACTTTTCTTCCAATATGGTTTCAAGTGCGATTTGAATTCGGATTTTGGAATATATCGGTCTGATGCAGTTATTACACTCTTAGTTATCAATTCATTATACTTCTCTATATCTTCTACCTTTTTATACTCATAGTTGAAATTCAAGAATGCACTAACATCAGATTTATACATGCTCATTTCAAATGGATTTGCCAAGTTCCATTTCATTCTTGGAGATACACATGTATTTTTATTTTCCTTCAATATATCTTTTGCAAGTCCCGCTGTAATAGGTAGGTGATCAGATATTGAGAAATCAATTTTGTCATTTACTATGTATCTTTTTACAGCACCTCTAATTATTTCAGGGATTAATATATAATCAAGTGTGGACGTTCGTTACATGTCTTTTGATCTATACGTCATGTAATTAATGTTCATGTGGTTTTATCACCAGCGTAGCAACTATGTTTCTCTGTTCTATTCTTTGTTTGAGAACAAGATCTCTTCTTGATGGATTTTTACACACAAGATCTTTATTCATGTCGCCTTATAATTATGCATATATTTTCAGCAGAATACCTATCATACATATCAAAAACATTTTCACAAAATTTGTCATATGCATCATCAGTTCCAGTTGTCGGGGAAAGTAGGTTGCAATAAAAATTATAGGTTCCAAGTCTCTCACTAAGATTTTCACCACCATAATATTTGGGAACTCATTTTGTAAGGTGCTTACTTTGCATAGTGATGATCTATAAAATACAGCAACCCCGCCACTACCTCTATAGCATTGTTGGATCTCTTCAGTAGGTATCGCAACTACTTTGAAATCATCATGTAATTTATCTAAATACGTTAGATTCTTTGTACAAAGCCAATGTTCAGTGATAACAAATATATCTGTGTCTGGTAACAATTCAATTAGTTTCTGTGTGCTAGACATTGTACCACGTACATTCCATGTTGAAATAATAAGCAAAATTATAATTAACAAGCAATTACTAGTCATATGGATATGCTCATTAGGAATATATTTTGTAATTCTCATGCGTTTCATCCAGTGAGTAGCCTTCTCTCCATTTTCTGTTTGTTATCCATTCCCTACATTTTTATTCCAGCACTCCAAAATGATCCATTATTCATAATCAGTTCGAAGTCTTTATCCAGTACATTTAGTCGAAATGTATTTATATTTGATCCATCCCAATTGGGTCGTTCCTTTATGAGGCGGACGAATGTTACTGTCACACCTTCCTCCTTGCACTGAGTTGCGATAGCTGTCTTTACTACATCTATATTTTATTCTCGATTTGGCATTTGATAGCTTATTTTGTTTCTTACGACTGGTTCAAACACATCTGATTATATGTTTCTTTGATTGGGTCTGGTAATAATTGTCTCAACATGTCTATACGATGTAACTTTCTTTTTTGTCTCTCCTCGTCGTTCGGAAGCATTCTTTTATCATTTGGTAATTTGTTGTGCCCTATTTAATATATATATATATATATATATATATATATATATATATATATATATATATATATATATATATATATATATATATATATATATATATATATATATATTCATTCATATTTATGTTAGCTCCATCTTCATATCTTAATTTCTTTTGCTGATTGTGGGTTAATATATTTGTATTGCAAGATGTTACTTCTGTGCGCTGATCATGACTCACATTTTCCGTTATGTTAGTCCGATCATTCCGTGAAAGAGGCGGGAAATCTTTCAATGTAAACATAGCGGGGCCATTACTAGGCAAATTTGCTGGAAGAACTCTAGCAGGCTCTTTGTGTATTTCGTTTTGTCCATGTACCACATTTTCTTGGTCAATAGATGGAGAGATAACATGTCTACTCTCCTTGTATTCTGATAGTTCATGATTTCCATGATTTTGTTTCATTTGCAAGTCAACGTTTCCACCACTTACTTTGTTAGACTGATTATATAAAAGTTTGTGTCTTGTACAAATTGTGTCTAACTTTTCCTATATATATATATATATATATATATATATATATATATATATATATATATATATATATATATATACATACTAATCGACAAAGAACGTCGATTTATAACTATACTAATCAACTACATAAAAAAAGATAATTACACTGATCGACTAAAAGACGTAGATATAAAACTAGATTAACCAACTTAAAGACTTTGATAAATAATATACTAATTGACTAAAAGCCGTACATATTTAGCAATACTACTCGACTTTAAGTCGCAGATATATAACTGTATTAATTGACTTAACGAAGTAGATATAAACTATATTAATCGACTTAAAAAAGTAGATATTTAACTATTAATCGACTATAAGATGTAGATATACAGCTCTAATTCTTGACCATAAATGTTAGATAAATAGCTATTCTGATCGACTATAAACCATATATCGATCAGAATATATATATATATATATATATATATATATATATATATATATATATATATATATATATATATATATATATATATATATATATATATTTATATATATATATATGTATATATATATACATGCCTCTCTGACCGGTATGTATTTAGCCATTAATACGAGAATATTCTTACGTCATCGTCTATCCCTTGTTTTCCTGCTATGTTTTCAGACAAGAGCAACTCACATGTTGAAAGAACCACCATGCATTGCTTGCTTTATTTTTGTATAACCCCTTCCCCCATAATTTCATTTTTCAGTCAAGGGTGGTTATGCATTAGATCTCACATACACAAATTAAAAGCTGATACAGAGAGACTCAACGTAAATGACAGAAAACCAAAGAATCGCGATACATAATTGGATCATGTGGTCTAAAATGGCTTTATATCGTCTCAAAAGTGGCAAGATTGACATTTTGTTTCATTCAATCATTCATCCATGAGCGCAACCATCTATTTATCAACCCATTCACCCATCTTTCTTTCTAATGTTCCTTATCATTCAGAATTACCCGACATTCTCATATTCTGTGTTTTCCATTTCGTTGCCTGAAAAGCAAGTAAGTAAATAAGTTAATAATAATAATAATAATAATAATAATAATAATAATAATAATAATAATAATAATACACATTACCCGTGATCATTCACCACAGGGTCAATTCTCAGGTGTTCTCAGGTGTATGATTATATCCAATGACATTTGCAGTTACTTGGAATGCGTCGTTTCATGCCGAATATATATATATATATATATATATATATATATATATATATATATATATATATATATATATCCATATAGAGAGAGAGAGAGAGAGAGACAGACAGACAGACAGACAGACAGACAGATTACTAAGTGAAGATGCAAGTTCAGAACTGTATTACTCTGTTGCATGGCCAAATGGTCTAACTCGCAATCCACCCTTCATCATCGAACTCTTGATAGACACTTGGGTTTGTGATCTTTCACATCATTTCTCGGAGATATTAGTCTTATTAGAGTTAATTTAAATTACAAACAAAAGCAAACAACACAAAAATAAGGAAAACAGGGAAGTTAATACTTAACTAATACTAACCCAAAGAAAATCCTGCAGCTAAACCAACGTTTTTGGTTATGTAGAGAGAGAGAGAGAGAGAGAGAGAGAGAGAGAGAGAGAGAGAGAGAGAGAGAGAGAGAGAGAGAGATATTCACCAATAGGTTGTCTGTGAACACTCGATGCGATGCGATTCCATTGTGGTTGGTCATAATCCCGTTCATCAGCATTATTACTTTGTTCAGCGCCGTTCCTGTCTGGGACGATTCCTGGGACTTGATCAGAACTAATTTTAATGAAAGGAGAATATGGAAGTAATTATGTGAAATGTTTAGCGGAGCGCCAGCTCACTCATCGCTATTTTATCGATCAAAGAAAGAGGAAAGCATTATACTTGCTTGTTCAGATTCACTAGGCTTCAGGTGTTTTAATCATATTTTTAACTTTTAAAAAACGTATAGGTTTTAATTTAGGAATGCTTATTAGCATCAAAATTTTAATGTAAAAGCAAATGAGTTAGCCGGAACAGCATAACAAGCACTGACTTAATAGGTTAGGAGTTTTTACTTACAATATAGGTGATGGGTTGTAATCACTTTATATCTTAAGGGTTTGAACTTAATGTGGGTTAGGACTTTGTAATTGCAGTATGGATTAGGTATTTGTAATTACAATATTGGGCAGGGGTTTGTCATTATAGTATATTCTATGGGTTTATATTTAGCAAAATACAGAGGATGCGAATTTGTCAATACAGTATAGGCTAAAGGTTTGTAATTACAATATAGGTTATGGTCTGTAATTACAATATATGTTAGGTTTCTGTAATTATAATATAGGTTAGGGTTTGTAATTACAATATAGGTTAGGGTTTGTAATTACAATATAGGTTAGGGTTTTGTAATTACAGTATAGGTTAGGGTTTTGTAATTACAATATAGGTTAGTGTTCTGTATTTATAATATAGGTTAGGGTTTTGTAATTACAATATAAGTTAGGGTTTTGTAATTACAATACAGGTTAGGGTTTGTAATTATAATATAGGTTAAGGTTTGTAATTACAATATAGGTTAGGGTTTTGTAATTACAATATAGGTTAGGGTTTGTAATTACAATATAGGTTAGGGTTTTGTAATTACAATATAAGTTAGGGCTTGTAATTACAATATAGGTTATGGTTTGTAATTACAATATAGTCCAGAGAGTTTAAATTCCTAAAATTGCCAGGGGTTTATGGTACTAAAGAACACGTTTTAAACCCCTATCTACTTAATTAATGTTTAGGCTCCAATTTGTTACAGCAATTATTATTATAGTGACCTATACTGTATACGTGACATTGTCCCACTAATTATCATAGTTTACCGGACTAGTGACATTTATTTCGTAAACAATCTATATATATATATATATATATATATATATATATATATATATATATATATATATATATATATAAATGAATGTTTGTTTGTTTGTGTCGTATGCGTTCCTATACCGTTCATCCGATTGCGATAAAACTTTGGTGAGTTGTTCTGCGCACGCCCGCGAAGGTTTCTGAATTAGTACAACCATTTAAATTGTACAATTAACAAATGTGTGTATTTCATATAGTTTTGCGACATTTACCGTGTGTTCGCTGTGAACTGTAGGCGCCTTAGATACGTCACGTGATCGAACACGGTCTGTAGCGATACCTAATTTCGCGTGTCTTTGGTGTGAACTGTAGGCGCCTTAGATACGTCATGTTTACTTAGTTACGTTTGCTTCGCGCCTTGGTTACGTCAAACAATAGCGGTGTGAATTTGTACGTCACGTGATCGAACAGTAGGCGCCTTAAATACGTCACGTGATCGAACATGGTCTGGATTCGCTGAAACTATGATGACGTAAATCAACAGCTGTATGAAATTCGTAATCGGTAGTGATACCTAATTTCGCGTGTGTTAGGTGTGAACTGTAGGTGCCTTAGATACGTCATGTTTACTTAGTTACGTTTGGTTCGCGCCTTGGTTACGTCAAACAATAGCGGTGTGAATTTGTAATAGTCGTTACAAAGCATTACGTTCGCTGTCAAATCAATTATGCCTACTAAACGAAAAGCTATTGGTCGATCTACACCTCAAGCACAAACGATAAAGGCATCACGAGTTTCAGAAACAGACGAGCAACGGAAAGCATGATTGGAAACCGTTCGAGTTCCCACTGCTCAAACCCGATCATCTGAAACAGACTAGCAACGGAAAACAAGATTGGAAACCGTTCGAGTTCGCACTGGTCAATCCAGACGAACAATGCACGCTGATTTAAATCTTAGTGCATTCCATTACAATGCTAATTATGATTACAGTCTTCATCCAAGTGTGGCTTATTGGAAAAATGGATAAATTATGCGTATATTCCAATGCCCTCAAATTTAAGAATGAAACACCAGGAATGTGCTGCGCGGGTGGAAAAGTGAAATTGCCAGAATTACATTCACCACCCGAACCATTATCAACGTTGGTATCAGGTGACACAAGCCAATCAAAACATTTCTTGGCAAACATACGGAAGTACAATTCATGTTTCCAAATGACATCGTTCGGTGCAACAAATATCGTGCGCGAGAATTACATGCCAACATTAAAAGTACAAGGGCAAATTTATCATCGTGCAGGATCACTACTACCACTGCCGAACGCAGATCACAAATTTCTTCAAATTTATTTCATGGGAAACACTCATGAACAAATCGATCAACGTTGTCAATTCAATACGGGCACTAAACGAGAAATAGTCGCTGCATTACAAACTTTTTTCGATCAACACAACGAATTAATTCGATTGTGCAGAACTGCCCTTGAACAAATGCCAACTGATGACTACAAAATTGTTGTTAGAGCAGACAAAACACTTGTCGGCCAACACGAAAGACAGTACAATGCACCAACAATTGATGAAGTGGCGATCGTTATAGTTGGCGAAGAATTTAACTCGCGTGATATAATTCTTCATCGCACAAATGGTGATGTTCAGCGAGTCTCAGAAACTCATCGCTCATACGACGGATTGCAATATCCGATTTTATTTTGGCAAGGAGAAGATGGATATCATTTCAACATCTTAATGAGAAATCCACAAACAAATGAGGAAACGAATAAGAAAGTCAGTGCCATGAATTAATATTCATATCGATTGATGATTCGTGAAAACGCTGAAAATCATAACTTGAAATGTCGACAATTGTTTCTTCAATACATTGTCGATATGTATGCGAAAATCGAAACCGAACGACTCCTCTACATTCGATTAAATCAAACCAATTTGCGTTCCGAAGAGTACATTCATTTACGTGATGCAGTTGTTAATGATTGCAATGTGAATCTCAATGAATTCGGAAAAATGATCACACTACCGGCCACATTTACAGGGAGTCCACGGCACATGCATGAATACGCACAAGATGCAATGACATATGTTCGCGCATATGGCCGCCCAGATTTTTTTTATTACCTTCACATGCAATCCTACGTGGGATGAAATACAAGAACTTTTGTTAACTGGTCAATCATCATCGGATCGTTATGATATTTCCGCGCGTGTGTTCAAACAATAATTGAAATCTTTAATAGATTTCATTGTCAAGCATCATGTTTTTGGACAGACACGCTGTTGGATGTATTCCATTGAATGGCAAGAAAGAGGTTTGCCACATGCACACATTTTGATATGGTTCATCCAAAAAAGTCACACCAGATCAAATTGATCAAGTCATCCCAGCAGAAATACCAGATGTCGATATTGATAAAGACTTATTTGAAGTCGTCACCAAAAACATGAGTGAGGGTCCATGTGGCTTACTCAACAACAATTCACCATGCATGTCTGATGGGAAATGCACGAAACGATACCCAAGACACTTACTTGCCGAGACTATCACTGGTAATGACGGATATCCACTCTATCGTCGGCGATCAAATGAATATGGTGGCAAATCCATAACTTTAAAAGTACGAAACAATGATGTTGAAGTCGATAATCGTTGGGTTGTGCAATATTCACCGTTACTTTCGAAAACGTACAAAGCACACATCAATGTCGAGTATTGCAATTCGGTGAAATCGATCAAGTACATTTGCAAATATGATAACAAAGGAAGCGATGTGGCAGTTTTTGGAGTGGGAAATGCAAATGCATCCATCGATGAAATCTACCAATATCAAATGGGACGCTACATTAGTAGCAATGAAGCAGTATGGAGCATTTTCTCATTTCCAATCCATGAACGACATCCAACAGTTGTTCATTTGGCAGTGCACCTTGAAAATGGAAAGCGCGTGTACTTCCCAACAAAAAATGCACATGTAAGAGCATTGTCACCACCGCCAACAACGTTAACTGCATTTTTCTCATTGTGCGTGAATGATATGTTTGCAAAGACGCTACTGTACTCTGAAGTGCCAACATACTACACATGGAATGCATCAGTGAAAAAGTTTCAACGTCGCAAACAAGGTCAAGCAGTTGAAGAACATCCCAATTTATATTCGATCGACACTTTAAGCCGTCTATACACTGTTCACCCAAACAATGCAGAATGCTTTTACTTGCGATTACTGTTAATTAACGTACGTGGACAGACATTCTTCTAAGAACTGAGAACAGTAAACGGTAAAGTATGTGCCACTTATCGTGAAGCTTGCCAAGAATTAAATCTTTTGGAAAACGATGCACATTGGGACACTTCACTCGCTGATGCATCGAACCACAGCAAATACGCACGTTATTTGCAATCATATTGACAACGTGCTTCCCATCCAATCCAAAAGATCTTTGGGAAAAATACAAAGACTACATGAATGAAGACATCTTACATCATTTGCGTGCAACAAATCAAAATCCCGACCTTTAATTCACACCAAACGTGTATAATGAGGCATTGGTTTCGATTGAGGAGATATGTTTGGCAATCGCTAACAAAGCATTGGTACAATTGGGAATGGCTGCTCCGAAACGATCTGCAAACGACCTTTTCGATCGTGATTTGCAACGAGAAACACATTTTGATGTCGACGAATTGGGTACATTTGTTCAAACAAATCTTCCGAAATTGGTTCCAGAACAACGCATAGCGTATGATAGAATTATGCATGTAATTACAAGCCAAAGCGGTGGATTGTATTTCCTAGATGCGCCCGGAGGCACATGAAAATCTTTTCTTATTTCACTTATGTTTGGCAACTATACGATCACGCCACAATATTGTACTGGCAATCGCATCATCTGGAATGTCAGCAACTCTTTTGGATGGTGGTCGAACAGCGCATTCAGCACTGAAATTGCCGTTGAATATGCAAATCACCGACACACCAACATGCAATATCAACAAAAATTCTGGAATGGGTAAAGTACTCCAACCATGTCAACACATTATATCGGACGAATGTACTAAGGCGCACAAAAAGGCTTTGGAAGCGCTTCACTGTACACTAAAAGGTTTGAGAGGAAATGAACAGCTCTTCGGTGGCGCACTTATTTTATTATCTGGTGATTTTCGACAAACTCTACCAGTTATACCACGTTCAACAGCAGCTGATGAATTAAATGCATGTCTCAAATCATCAGTTTTATGACGACACGTGCAGAAATTGACTTTGAAGACCAATATGCGTGTAGAACTACAATACGATGCATCCGCTGAACATTTCGCAAAATAATTGTTGGATATTGGGAATGGGAAAATGGAAATCGATGAATCCACACAATGTATCACGTTGCCAACAAGCTTCTGTAAAATTAAAGGAACCACAGACGAATTGATTCACAAAGTTTTCCCAAATATCGCACAGAATTACAAACATCATCAGTGGCTCAGTGAACGTACTATATTAGCAGCCAAAAACAACGATGTTAATGCCATCAACTTCAGCATTCAAAAAAAAATACCAGGCGAAGCGACAACGTATAAGTCCATCGATACTGTAAAGAATCAAGACGAAGTTGTTAATTATCCAACTGAATTCTTAAATTTACTTGATTTGCCAGGCATGCCGCCGCACGTTTTAACATTGAAAATTGGCGTACCTATCATTCTTCTCCGAAACATAAATCCACCACGACTTTGCAACGGTACCAGGCTTTCAGTGAAAACGTTAATGAACAATATCATCGAAGCTACAATTTTAAATGGAAAATTTAAAGGAGAAGATGTACTGTTGCCAGGCATCCCAATGATTCCGACAGATATGCCATTCGAATTCAAACGTTTGCATTTTCCGGTGCGACTAGCATTTGCAATTACCATACACAAAGCACAGGGACAATCGCTACAAGTGTGTGGACTAAATTTGGGAAATCCATGCTTCTCACATGGACAGCTATACGTGGCCTGCTCATGCTTTCTAAAACCTTATACATATACGCACCAGACAGAAAAACAAAAAATATTGTGTATCCAAAAGCACTTCAGTAAACAGAATAGGCTATTTGACAGTATGAACAAAATGTATGTTTATTTGTTTCTTTGTTTGTGTCGTAAGCGTTCCTATACCGTTCATCCGATTGCGATAAAACTTTGGTGAGTATCAACAGCTGTATGAAATTCATAATCGGTAGCGATACCTAAAATCGCGTGTGTTCGGTGTGAACTGTAGGCGCCTTAGATACGTCACGTGATCGAACACGGTCTGGATTGGCTGAAGCTATGATGACGTAAATCAACAGCTGTATGAAATTCATAATCTGTAGCGATACCTAAAACGCCTTCGGTAAGGTAACCACTTATTGTGGGCTCGATAAATACTACTAAATAATCTGAGATGCTTTCCAGAAACCAGTCAAATAGTGTATTAAAATACAAACACTTTCTTTCTTTCAGTGGCATTGCAACGCATGCCAGGATTAAAACACAAACACTTTCTTTCTTTGAGTGGCATTGCAACGCATGCCGGGTACTTGCTAGTATTATATATAAATTATGAATTAGTATTCCCTGGAATTACAAAGTACTCATCAATAAAATTCTTGGAATGAAACGTTAATTTGGAATTATGGTGAATTCAGAAAAGGACATTTTGGACTATATTATTGTGATACATCAAGCGCATCACACGCAAGGCCATTGGCACATTAGCACACTCGATGCTACAGGCACATCAATACATCCAATAATTGGAACGTATTTAGAATACAACTTGATTCGATTGGTCTTTTCCGTTACTTTAAGACCACATAGTCGCAAGAATAATATAATCTGCACGGGTACGGTTCGCAAAATAAATATTACAGAATGAAATTTTACAAGCTTTAAGACATAGCATAGACTAGATAAAAAAGAACATAATTATTTCGTACACACGTGAACTTTCCACATGTTTTGTACTAATTATTCATATCTTTCCTTATTAAAAATAATGTGATTCCACATTCGATGAAATCATCGCCAGTTCTTTTTCACAACAAAATATTGCTGGTTAAATAAAGAACGAACAAACAAGTAATGCAACGCTGCTTTTTAAAATGTCGTTACGATCAACAAAAGTCTGTATGTGTATTTATAACGTGTGGACGAACTACAGCAGAGGTAACTTTTTTTTTGGGGGGAGGGGTCATATGTCTTCTTATGTTCCCTAATTTTGAATATAATTTCGCATCAGTTAAATCTTAATATTGCACAAATGATAATGTATAGACATTGGTTATGGATGAAATGATTTTGTGATGGATTTTATTAAAATTGCTAAAACGAATTTAAAATCGAAACTAAAGCTTCATTTATAGACTGACTTACCTTTGAAAATAGGGTAATTTAATACATGTGCGAAAAAGTGTGATTCATTCCAAAATATTTTTAATTGATCGTACCCAGTTAGTTCTTTCTTTCTTGGTCCAGTTCCTGCAAATTAAATATGAAGATATTGATGCTTTTTTCATAGTTATTTTTTCCCAAGGTTTTTATTTCAATTAGGAAAGTTTTTGAAATGAATAGTTTTTAACCCATTGGTTACATCATTTGAGTTTAATAAAGGCAAGCATTTAACATCTGATAGGTTATGCAAGGCAAATTAATTAATAATATCAAGAGTTGAAGAAAAAAATACATTTACATCGTATATTTGTATTATAGGACATACTGTGATTAGCAAAGAGAGAACTAGTGTCCTGTACTTGCCTTGGTTAATGCATTGGGAATATAGGACATATTATGATTTCCAAAGGAGAACACATTTTATGTACTTATCTTGCCTCATGTATCTGAAATATAATTCGATTTGCAACGAGAACACCTGTATTGTAGTTAAATGCCTCATATATGGGAAATATAGAAAATTGTTCGCTTTTCAAGAGAACACATTTCATGTAGCTACCTTGTCTCGTGTATTTGAAATATTGAACAGAATATGATTTGCAAACAGAGCACTTGGCATGTAGTTACTCTTATATATTATATCCTCCAATGCTGAATAGAAAGGTAATGCATTATTTTAGTCACGTGTGTTGCACCCCATGTATAGAACGGTTTGTCAAACGAGATTCAATATTCTTCCGGAGCTTTCCGCAGTTTATTGCAGACATGGGAGGGAGTGATGTTGACGTGTTGTCTGTGCACAAAATAATTATTTTCATCCGAGCCTTTGTTTGACAGTTTCCAGCAATGTATCCGCTTCAAAAGTGCGCGAAGTAATATACGAAAGTTATACAGAAGTGTACAAGATTGTCTCATACTTTCACGCAAGAAATATGCACTATCAAAAGGCGGTTGCTTTTTGTACTGTTGAAGCAGACCCTTTAAATTAGGGTTCTCATCATTCAATATTTTGATTTATTGGGTCCTTTCCATTTCCAGCCTTATTTTCTTGGTTCCGACTTGACTCTGCTTTATCCCAACACAGTTTAGAGTTTATATGGACCACTAGCGAAAAGCGCACGAAACCGTTTTATGATGTTTGGAATCGGAGTTAAGTAAGTGGTAACTTATTGCTTATCAAATTGGGAAAACGGAAAAAGTAAATAACTCTATACAACACACATTTTACTAGTTCTTTGATCCTTATTTAATCGAGAGTAAGGAATACGTAACCACCCTGATGTTATTTTGCTCTAACCGGAAAGATATCAGAGACGAAGTTACCGATTGCTTTTAGCCCTTACTCTCTTTAGAAAATAATTTCATACAAAATTGTAATTTATTCTGTTTTAAGTTGAGAAATATAATCCCGGAAGTCGAAAATTCAATACCGTTAGACAATCGATTAATCTTATTCTTTAAACGATTGTTGGCGTGGTTAGAGTTCTAGATCATGCGTACAAGCATCTCTCTCACTCAGCTGCAGATATATATGTAATAAGATATATATGTAATAAGATATATATATATATATATATATATATATATATATATATATATATATATATATATATATATATATATATATATATATATATATATATGTAATTTATGTCTGTATTTCGTTATATTTCTATTAAATCTAAATCTTGGACTGTTTAATACTTTGACATGACAACCTGAAACATTTGATTCTAAAAGTTATTTGTTTTTCATTTTGTGGTATTCATATTAAATCAAAATAATAAGATTTTTTTCCCAAGCAAAATTTTAATTTTTATGTGTTCGTAAACCTTGTTTCTAAATATTGTTCTTTATGTCTGAAAACGTTTAAAAACACCGGTAACTTAACACTTAAGTGTAGTAAGTAGCAATTTTAAACCTAAACTTAAGTATTATGCACTTGAGGAATAGACTGTCTTACATAGGTATATAATTTATACGGAAGTTTATCCATGGACTGACGTGACTGGGCATGTTGGATAGTATAGTAATCAAAAAGTATTTACATTTGCCCCAATTAAATCTGGTGGCAAAATATTTTCTATCAATTATGAAGATCTTAACATATTATCCAAGGAAATTAAAACTTATCGCAATTATTTAAAAATTATATTCTGCAGTATCCTAATAACGATCTAAAAATAAGAAAATAATTGAGTCAATACAACATTTAAGTCAAATTGTGTCAGACCTTGAAATTTTGCTAATCAAAATATTGTCGAAGCAATAAATAATAGTATTCATGAAATTTAAAAGAGAAAAGAAATTAAAATCATTAGGCAATTATATATTGATCATTATAAAATAGTTGAAATAGATTTAATAAAATGCTTATTTCCTGGATTTTGAAAATTTGAACTAATTAAATCAATCAATAATATTATCAATAAAAATTTTCCTAAAATTGTCGAGTCATGGAGAAATTAGCTATACCTCCGGTTATTCTCAAATATGACAATAATCCTGTTTTGTGTTTACCAGTCACGCCACTTGCAGAATTCTCACTCTGTGTGATAGCTTGAAGCTATGATTGTAATAACGTTTCGTTCCAACAGAAAATCTAGGATAACCAGTATTATAAACAACACCGACTGGTTTGTTTCCGCCCACAGTATCTGATTACTCCATTACGAGATGCTTCATAATTCGTAATGATAGGATGTCTGACAAATTGTTTTGCTCCATTTATGTTTAATATTATTGGTTTAAATTATAATTTCTCTTCATATCTAGTGTGTTAAGTACAAATTCCAATCCAGGAATGCTGACTGGAATTGAAATACCATATTATGCTCGAGCGTATCCTATGACCGCGGTTGTTTATGGAATTTATCAGCTAAATGATAACACCAACATTAATGATCTTCAATCAATGCAACTGACAAGGCTGGATTGTGTAACCGAACGAGTAATCGAACATTTCATAAAATCAATGCGTGGAAATGGGTTAACGGATCTACGACGTGAACAAAATAAACATATGGACTGATTCTGTCAAGGATACCTGAACAACAATAAATGATGTCGCCGAGTTAGGAAATAAATTAAAATTTCCAGTAACAGTAAAAACACTAACCGGGGAGATTTTATACGAATAAAAGAATAAATCGAGAGGGCTCCCTTTGAAATTATTGATCATAATGCTTACGCCTGGACCAGCGCAGTCACAATATTTCCACGGGATCTAACCGTAAGATTTTACCCTGAGAAAGACTCTGGAAGAAATATGTTTCATTTTATTCACGACATAAGTAAAAACGATCCTGTTATCAGTATGGATATTTCAGAGTTCCATTGATGAAAAATATGATCAATATGTCAGACCTTACGGCGAAATATATCATAAGGAATCTGTCGACGAAGAAATGAAAATGTTAAGAAATGTTATTCAGAAATTTTCAACTGACAATATTGAGCAATTACTAAATACTTGTTTCACAGTTCCTCAGTTGCAGCTCATTTTGCAAGAAAGAAAAAATCGTGTCAGCCAATTAAATTGTTGTGAATATGGACACGGTGGACTGTAGAATACAAAGCAGAACCACAGCGACGTTATTTCCGTACAAATGGGCATCGTGTTATCCTGGAAGTTTTCTTGGTTACGGAGAATGTTCTGGATATTTCTTGAGAAATGGACACACCACAAAACGATATAATCTCCCCCCCCCTGGACACCCCCCCCCCCGGACTTCCCCATCCCCCCACCGACATATCCCCCCGGACATCTCCCCCTGGACTTCCCTCCCATCAAATAGGACTTCCCCCCCCCCAGTCATTTCCCCCCCCCCCATTATCTTTATACTACTTTATTTATATATAGTAACATTTAGCTTTGACGTATACTCGCACCTCGCATCACCGTTAGTGCATAGGTATGACTGTTGTCACCTGAAATAAATGCATTATCAAATGTAAAATATCTACTTTCCTGACCCCCACCCACCCTCTCTCTCTCTCTCTCTCTCTCTCTCTCTCTCTCTCTCTCTCTCTCTCTCTCTCTCACACACACACACACACACACACACACACACACACACACACACACACACACACATACAATCATGCTTTTACTCACTGTAGAACAGGAGGTTTCTTTGAGGTATGTTAAATGGTTTTGTTTATGTTAAACAAAAAAGCTTAGCAGACAATGTTATAAGTTATGAGTGTGAGCGTCGTTGAGATGCAGGAAAAATACAAGTGAATGTAGTTACCTGCATGAGCACACGCATACTGCTGATTCGGTTCATTGTGAGGTTTTGACTGTCCGGGCAAGTATCAAACAAAAAGCAGAGGAAACTGAAGAAACACCGCAACGAATTCTGGGTCAAGAATTGCAGCAACTAAGCCAGCAAGCTGCTATTCAGATGGTGCCAATTCGACATCTACGAAGAAACATCAGAAGAGTTAAACAGAAGAAGAATGCAGTTCACCCTCTTCCAGTCGACCGCACATTTGAAATTCCAGAAGAATACAAGAGTTTGGCTGATGAAGAAAATTTTCTACTCGACGACAGCGGATGATGACCCCAACCGAATCTTAATTTTTGGAACATAACGCACACTAAATTTGATTAAAGATTCATAGCATTGGTTCATGGATGGAACTTTCAAGGTGGTACCTGAACTGTTTTTTCAATTATATACAGTACAAGCTCTTGTAACTGGATCAATTGTTCCGTGTTTGTATGTTCTCCTACCAAACAAAACACAGGTTACTTACTGTCGTTTATTTGAAGAAATCAAAGTGCTGCAGCCTCAAGTTCATCCAACAACAATTACGACGGATTTCGAAAAGGCTGCAATTAATGCAGCCACCGAGTGTTTTGCAAACGTTGAAATACATGGCTGCTTCTTCCATCTTGCACAAAATATATTCAGAAAAGTTCAATCTGTTGGACTGCAGGATCGATACCAGAATGATGAAGATTTTGCCTTGTCAATTCGGATGATTGCTGCGTTAGCATTCGTTCCAAGCGAAAAGGTAATCGAATCGTTCGAAACACTTCAGTAATCGTTGTCAGAGGAGTTTGCCACTGTCATGGATTATTTTGAGGACAACTACATTGGTCGTCTCCGTCGTAATCGCCATGTAGTAGCGGTGTTCGATAAAAGCATTTGGAGTGTGCATTCACGTGTTGCCAACAGTTTTTGCCCAGAACAAACAATGCTGTGGAAGGTTGGCATAGAAAAATGCAGTCCGCAGTTTCCTGTCATCATCCAAATATCTGGAGCTTCCTTCGGATTCTTAAACGTGAACAGAGCTTAAATAATGTCAACCTAAATCAGATCTTCGGTGGGCATTTGCCTGAACAACCAAAGAAGAAGTACAAAGACTGTTCTTCGAGAATTGCAAACATAGTCGCCGACTTCGACAATCGTGACACCATAGAATACTTAAAAGCAATTGCTTACAACATTAACTTTTAAACAATACATTTTTAATATGTGAAAATGTTAACTTTCTTTAACACTTACTACTTACTGCGTGTGCAGTGCTGTGGTGTGCGTGTGTGTGTATTTTCGAGGTGAAGTGATATCTTGAGATATCTGCTTTGTTGATATCAGTTCACTATTTTGAATGAATGAAATGTCAGTTCTCCATTTTGAGTGAGTAAACTATCAATTCGCTATTTTGAGTGAAAACATCATTTGTTTTGCTATTGTGAAAATCGTATTTTCATTTTGTGATATACCATGAATCGTTCGTTTTTTTTGTCCTGGTACCGTATATGACAATGTGTTTGCATTTGTATTTGTTGCATTAGTAGGATCGTGCTAATTATGGTAATTCGTCCAATATTTGGACCCATACACTCACGTATCAGTCATACTTATTTCCTTATTTTCATATATCATTAATATTGTATTTGCCTTACCATCAATAGTGTTTTGTTGTTAATCCGGAAATCCCAATTCGGTTTTCTTGTTACAAATCTTGTTATCTTTATTTCAAATAACCTTTTTCTTTTAACATAACTTAATATAAGTTTTTATTATTAAATATGAATTAAGTTTTAAGATAATGGGGGGGGGGGAATGACTGGGGGGGGAAGTCCTATTTGATGGGGGGGAGTCCAGGGGGAAATGTCCGGGGGGATATGTTGGGGGGGGGGGGAGTCGGGGGGGGGAATGTCCGGGGGGAGATGTCCTAGACTCATAATTATATATATAACCTTTACAAAGTAGGTTGAAGTATACATGTATCTCTACAACAGATCTAGCTATATTGTACATACATGTAACGGAATGTTTTTCTGCCTTGATATTGTTTGTTAGTTAGAAACTATAAATATCCTTTCTCTAATTTGTTTAATTATACAATTATGTTACTTCACTGATATTAATTAAAACATAGATGGTAAATTAATTGCAATTTATGAGAGACAAGACTTCAAGGGAGGTAATTACTGAATTACTGAAGAGCAATGCCTGATGGTTGTCATCTCCCTTTAATAATACGATATATCAGGAAAAAGTAATCATTCTATATTTCTTACATATTTAACCAAACAATGACATAGGTCCTAGAATCACAAAAACATTAAATAAGTAGCTAGTAATATATAACTACTTAATTAATCTACCGTTAGCCTTGCTTGACAGTTATCTATAACAATAATGAAATGTTATCTTTTGTTTATATTTCTTCGAAAAAGCAGATCTATATTTTCTGCGACATATTGTAACAAATTCGAGTGAATATCAAACTATTTGGCAGATACATTCATTGATTGAAATATTTCTTCGCCTTTGTCTGTATTTATAAATTTAATAACCCTCTTTGCAACTGTTTTACATCTCTCACAATTCATAGGGAGTTTATCACTCCGGAGGGTAAGATGTATTGGCAAGCAGTCGTACCACAGATATACAGATCTCAAATACTGAGGGTGGCACATGAGTCTAGCATTACAGGACACCTAAGTTAGACCACCAGATGAAGGAAGTGGACAAACAAATTGTTAACAAAACAAAAGAGTTAGAGGAAAAAATAGAATCAATGAACTTCGAAAATAATCAGTTAAGAGAAGAATTAGTTGATTCTAAGAAAGAATGTGAAAAACTAAAAGAAGAAATGAAAAGTAATACAGATTGTTCCAAAGAAGCCATGAAGATTGCAAACCACAATGAGCAATACTCAAGGAAAAATAACATAAAAATTTTCAACTTGCCTGAATCACAAAATGAAAATGTCAGAGCAAAGTTTGCAGAGATGGTGAAGAATGTAACAGGTCATGAGGTAGATGAGAGAGATATTCTCGCAATACATCGGATCCCTGGGAAGAATGGTGTCCCTAAACCATTAATTGTGAAATTTTGGAATGCAGAATCCAAAGTTAACATCGCCAAGAGGAAAAGGGATTTCAAGAACAAATGTAATGTAAGAATAGTAGAAGATGTTACTAGACAAAATATGGGTCTCATAAATAGATTAACTTCCCATCCAAAAATTGAATCTGCCTGGTACTTTAATTGCGGTGTGTATGCAAAAACAAAAGAGGGAAAAAGGTACAAATTTGACCTTTTTGACGACATTAGTGAAACACTAAATCGCAATTTATAAACAAAATGATTTTTCTCCATATTGATTTTGGATACATTTGGAGGTATAGAACTTTGTTCCAAAATCGGATATGCACAGTTTTAATTTTAATTATATATATTTAAATTAGAAAAGTGATTTTCGGAAAAGGACAAAACCTGTAAAAGGTAAGAATGTTCTTATAATCTTGTATCTAAAATTTTGAAATATGCACATTGTATTTCAATCTTGAATCGATGGACAAAAAGTATTATTTCTCAATCATACTGTATTGATATTTATATTTACTAATTATACCAACACTCCAGCGTAGAACAGAGTTCATGTATCACTATATTGGGAAACATTATATATGTACCCAATGGTGCATGACACTGTACTACACTTATCGATTTTTTAAGCATTATGTGGTTATGTGTGTGAGAGTGTGTCCCAAGGTGTATGTGAGCATTTTTCATGATAATGGTTTTGTGATGCATGTCTATATAAGCCCTGTGAAAGTTTTACTTAAAACAAGATTTAACAATGGATAATCAAATTAAAATTTTGTCAATGAACGTTAGGGGTCTACATAGTTCTGATCTCAAAAGAAGAGATATTTTCTGCTGGGTCAAACAAAAAAAAGCATCTATTATATGTTTACAAGAGACACATAGTACAGTTGAGACTGAGAAGTATTGGGAGGCTGAATGGGGATATAAGTGTGTTTTTAGCCATAAATCTAGCAGTAGTGCTGGTGTTGCTATCCTGTTTAGAAATAATTTTGAATTTCTTATTCTTAGAAACAGATGTGATTGTCAGGGCAGATACATTCTCTTAGATTTATTAGTTAATGGACAGAGATTCACACTAGTGAATCTATATGGTCATAATGATGATAATGCTGAGTTTTTTAAAACTTTGAAAGAGGATATTATAAATTTTGAAAATTCCTCTGTTATTATTTGTGGTGACTGGAATGTTGTTCAGGACATGGAGCTTGACTCTTATAATATCTTGCATGATAAACACTCCATGGCCCGAGCAGCAGTCCAGGACATCAAGAATCAACTAGATTTACTGGATCCTTGGAGAACAGTCAATCCTGACAGTAGAGTATTTACTTGGCATCAGGCAAGCCCTGTGAAACAGAGTAGACTGGACTATTTTTTAATCTCTGAGGACATGTTTTCAAATTGTATAGACGCCTCTATTATTCCTGGCTATAAAACAGATCATTCAGCAATAACACTCAAATTGTCTATATCTGCAGCACCGAGAGGTCCTGGATACTGGAAATTCAATTCAAAGCTATTAAAGCAAAATGAATATATTAAATTGGTAAAAAAATGTATAACTAGCACAGTAGAAGAATATTATTGTGAAGGTGATAAGAAAAACCCACTTCAGGTGAAACTAACATGTAATGATCAATTGTTTTTTGAAATCCTTAAAATGATAATAAGATCAGAATCTATTATGTATTCACAAGCTAAAGCAAAACAGGAAAAACAAAATCTCAGGAAAATGGAAGCTGAAATAAATACCTTACATGCTTTAGTGAATCAAAATAATAACCCCACTACGATGAAAGAATTGAACAAAAAACAAGCGGAGTTAGAAGAAATGAGGAAAAAAGAGGTGGAAGGTATAATGTTAAGATCTAAGGCACGATGGTATGAATCAGGTGAAAAAAATTCTAAATATTTTCTTAATCTCGAAAAGAGAAATTACACAAACAAAACAATAAAAGAGTTAACTAAGGAAGATGGAACAAGGGTAACAGATTCAAAAGAAATATTAAATCAACAGAAAGACTTTTATGAAAAATTATACCAAAGTAAAAACAAATGTAACTTTCAAACGCTTAACCACTTTTTTAACCATGATAAAAAAACTCTCAGATTTTGAAAGAAGTTCATGTGAAGGTAAGTTAACGTTTGAGGAATGTGGTTTAGCACTAAAAAATATGAAAAATGAAACTAGCCCTGGTTCTGATGGATTTACGGTAGAATTTTACAAATTCTTTTGGAAAGACCTAGGCGGTTTTCTCTTTAGGTCTCTAAATACTGGATATGATATGAATCATTTTTCAGAATTTCAGTCTCAGGGGATCATAACGTGCATTCCAAAAGAAGATAAAGACAGGAAATTTATAAGAAATTGGAGACCAATCTCTCTACTTAATGTGGATTACAAGATTGCTTCAGCGTCAATTGCTAATAGGGTCAAAAAAGTACTCCCGTTTATCATCAGTGACACCCAAAAGGGTTTTATGAAAGGGAGATTCATTGGTGAAAATACAAGATTGTTGTATGACCTGATGCAATACCTTGAGGAAAAAAATGAATTTGGTCTTCTCCTATTGATAGACTTTGAAAAAGCGTTTGACTCAGTTGAATGGGACTTTCTAGAAGCTGCTCTGAAGTCTTTTAACTTTGGAGAATCAATTTGTCACTGGTTCAGGCTATTTTGCAATAAATCAAAAAGTTGTGTTATTAATAATGGACATTTATCCCCATTCTTCAATTTGGAGAGAGGTTGTCGCCAGGGAGACCCCTTATCACCCTATTTTTTCATAATAGGAATTGAACTTCTTGCAACAGAACTAAAGAAAAACACAGATGTTACAGGCATTTTTTATAATGAAATGGAGTTTAAAATAGGGCAGTACGCTGATGATGCTTTTCTATTATTAGATGGTTCTCAGTTGTCCTTGAGGACAACCATGCAGATTTTAAATGATTTTGCTTTGGTGTCAGGTCTGCACTGCAATGTTTTGAAATCGAAAGCAATTTGGATTGGAAACAAAAAATATTCTAATGAAAAAATATGTCCAGAAATTGATATTAACTGGTCAATGTCTAATTTTAGATTGCTGGGAGTATATTTCTCTTTGAACTTGGAGGATATGGTAGAGCTTAATTATTCGATGAAGTTAAAGGAAGTTAAGAAACTGCTTGGCTGGTGGAGTAGAAGAAATTTATCCATTATTGGAAAAATTACTTTGATAAAGTCCTTGCTTTTGCCTAAATTCATTCATCTTTTTGCAGCTTTGCCAAATCCTCCACCCCATATAGAAAAGGAACTGAATACATTATTTTTCCAGTTTATTTGGGGCAGTAAAACTGAGAGAGTTAAACGAGACACACTTATTGCTTCTTTTGAGGAAGGGGGGTTAAATATGATTCACTTGCACTCATTTGTGTGTTATATAAAACTTACCTGGATTAGGCGCCTCTTTATAAACGAAAATGGCTTATGGCAAAAACTGGTTTCTGAACAAATATTTGGAAAATTTGGAGGTATGCTGTTACTTTCATTAGGAAAAACTAAACTAAAAGTAATCTCTAAATTAATTAAAAATATTTTTTGGCGTGATGTTATTTATGCGTTATCTCAATGGAAAAATGAACCATCTACTGTCAATGAATACTTGTCTCAAGATATTCTTAATTTAGTGACTGTAGATAATTTTAAATCATACACAAGGTGGAGAACAAATGGTATTATAATTATTAAACATCTTTTTGATGCACAAGGGTCTCTATTAAGTTTTGATGAAATAAAACAAAAAACAAAAACAAATAATTTCATACAGTACTTTGCTCTTATTTCAAAGATCTCTGTGATGTGGAAAAAGAAAATTAAAACTTTCTATGAAAGTGGAAATAGTTTTCTTGTAGCTTTGGACAAAACATCTCTCCTTAGGGTAAGAGCAAAGAATAAATTTATCTATAAAGACCTGATAAGAACCAAAATAATAAAGCCAAATGGTAAACAGGAAACTTGGTCCAGACAGCTAGAGTGTGCGATTGGTACAAATGAATGGACCAACTCTTTTGTTTCGGCTAGATTTTGTACAAAAGACACAAAACTGATTAGCTTTAACTTTAGATTTCTCCACAGAAATATTACCACAAACCAGTTTCTAAAAAAGATTAATTTAAGTGATAATGATAAATGTACCTTTTGTAATGAGGGAATAGAAGAAATTGAGCACTTATTTTATGACTGTTTAATTACTGAAAACTTTTGGAAACTGTTGGTAGAATGGATACAAACTTATGACCCAAATTTTCGAATTACACGAAAAGATGTCTTTATAGGAAATAACAACTTTGACGATCTTATTAACTTCCTAATTTTGCTTGCAAAATATGTTATATACAGATCACGTTGTGCATCAAAAAGCCCAAATCTTGCCTATTATAAAAATTGTGTTTTATCATATAAAACGCTGGAAAAATATGTCGCCAAAGTGAATAACAGCAGTGACGAGTTTAAAAGAAAGTGGACCCTATTATCAACTTTTGGTACATGAATTATTATTATTATTATTACTATTTTTACTTTTAAAATTTACATATTTATTATTATTATTATTATTATTATTATTATTATTATTATTATTATTATTATTATTTTTAAATGCAATTTCATGCATCTTGGGGTTTGTATGCGAGTATGAGTTTGTGTACAATAATTGTGATTGTAAGTGTCTGTGTGTGTATGTGTGTGTGTGTTGTGTAGGGAACACATGTAGAGATCAGGACACAAAAGAATTTAAGATCATGCCCCATACGCCAGGTCAGGTGGTGATGTAGGGGAATATGTAAAATCCTGATACCTTGTGTTCAATAAAAAAAAAAGAAAAAAAAAAAAAAAAAAAAAAAAAGTTAGACCACCAGCAGAGTAGTCGCTGAATTCTACTGGCCTGGTGTTAATGGCGATGTCACACGGTTCTGTAGCTCTTGTGACTTATGTCAGAAAACCCTGTGTAAGGGAATTTTCACAATGTTGCCCTTAGCACAGATGCCATTAATTGATACACCGTGTAAACGAATGGCACTGGATATGACCAATACAACCAGTTGTCGAAAGGAAAAATCGGTATATTCTTACTCTTCTGGATTACGCAACCAGACATCCCGAGGCCGTAGCGTTAGCAACTTTTAAAACGGAACGAGTGGCTGAAGCATTGGTTGACTTCTTAAGTAGGATAGGAGTGCCAGAAGAAATTCGTTACGGATTGTGGTGCCCAATTCACCTCTGACCTCACGGGTGAAATAAGTAGGCTGCTGTCCATCAAACAGCTAAACACTACCCAATACCATCCGATCTGCAATGGACTGGTAGAGAAGTTTAATCGTACACTCTGAAACACATGCTACGAAAAATGTGCGCGGAACGTCCGCAAGACTGAGACCGCTGTTTGAACGTGTTCGCAATCTAAATTTATGTATATCTATTTCTTTCACGGGGGCTAAAGAAATTAGCATTAATTGTTGAATTAATTTAATTGCGCAATTGAAAAAAAATAAATCAGAATTATCTCGCGAATATAAGCAACAATTATATTAATGTACGCGTAAGACAACTAAAAATAATTATAACTAGTGAAATTGAAAGCAGCAACATTTCCAAAGCGTAGAAAGTGAAAGTATTAGCTTAATTATCCGTCATTTTTGACTGAAGATATTTTCAAGTATCTTTTTTGTGTATGTTACGATCTCGTGTAGAGATTAAAATGTAGATTTTCATCCCCTTAGGTCCAGCAAGATACCGGATTGGTCAGTAAATTTGAAATTTAATATCGTCAATAATGAAATATGACATCAAATATATTTTAGATTAATGGGTTCTTGTACCATCAAATATCCAGGAGGTACATGAGGGGTGAATGTATACATAATATATCCCTGCTGAGGCTGATTTAATATTTCAGTATTTGTCTGATAATTTCCATCAATTACATCACATACACGATTGGCTGCGATCGATGAGATTATATTTACGATTTCCGGTGATATATGTATACCACTATCGCATGGGCCATTATCGTATCGGAGAATATCTGGCGCAGGATTTTTTTTATTCTTCGTGATTCGAGTATTTTAAGAAGGTTTTCGTTCATAAGATCCCTGAGTGTTTTCTTTAGTTCATCGGTTGCAAGTGATGGTATTACACATGTCGATAATTGTTGTTCGCTTATTTTAAATTGGCCAAGAAATAACCTGAATAGAATAAAGATTCATAATAATTATGAGGAAATTGAAAATTCATTACATCATCCCGAATTCGCCGAATAATATATTTCATATCGTCCATAATCTGATTTAAATGCTGGATTGTTTCGATATATTTTTGTTTAGATTCGTCAGAATAATAGTGTGTAATACTGAAAAACAAATATTTTAATTTACCAAATATACTCGCAAACTCGGGTGTAATTGCGGTTTAAAATTATTAATATATTCTTCGTTTAGAATTAATCTAAAATCTTATGCCGTAAATGTGGGCCAAGAAAGTATTTCTTTTGGCATTTTTTGTGTGCTAAAATATATGTGAAATAATTCCTTTTCCTAAATATCTTTCCTGTACTCTGATTCTTTTATATAAACAAATTTCTCTGGTAAAAAAACAAATCATCCTCGGTTGCTTCTGGAGGACCATTGTATTCGGTGAGAATTTCAGTCTATCACTGCTCTGATTGATGACTGATTGATATACACGACGAAGTCCGGTGATCTGTCTCTTACACGACTGACAATGTTGTTTCGTGGACCGTTATAGCCATTTTTCAAATTATTTTCCTGTGATTTTCGTCTGCGTTGAAATTCATCATCTATTTGTCTGTTTTGGTATCCCAATAATATGCCAATAGGAAGTTCCATCTGTTTTTTTTTTCATTTCCATGCACAATACACTTATTCGCCTGTAATCCTCCGAATGATTTTGATCGAATACTCGACCAACTATGATACACTCGTAATTGAGCAAACGCAATTTCCTTTATTGGAAATGCAGTTGGAACGTTTACACTTAATCTATGGTTAGTGGAACGTATTGATATCATTGTTGTATTGCGCGGGGTTGTATTAACAACGGTTGTTTGCATTAATTCGTGCGACATTATTATTATTATTATTATTATTATTATTATTATTATTATTATTATTATTATTATCCAGACGTAGTTGATGCCTCGCCGTAAAGCTTAATCATCGTTTTGAACGCGCTATCGATATTATTCCGTCAATAATATCCGAAGATATCAGCGAGGATAATTTAGAATATGCTCGAGCCACTGTATCTCACTTCATTATATATTCGCATAGTTTATTTTTGCTACCTGTGGATATTTTCTTTGTAATTATATTATAAACGATAGATTTGTTGTTGCACCTGAAACACAAATTGTGACAACTGCTGGTGATGTCATTGTTATCGTTGATAGCAATACACCAGCTCCAGCAATAATAATTATATCAATGACGATTACACGTCTGCGATATTTCTTTACTTTCACTGTATAGTTGTAGGAGACGGGGTTTAACTGATTGGGTGTCCTGCTTAATTTGGTTTTCGTTATCTAGAGGTTGACCGCATTCGATGTCAGTGCGCGATTCAAGTAAATATAGATATAAGTGGTTAAAATTATAGGTGAAATAGAGATTTGAGCAGATATATATAGAACGAAATCAAGACGAGCCGCGTACAGGTAAACAAACATGTATTCAGTTGCATTAAACAACTATGAGAAGTCATAAATTATATCAGGAATATACTGTTTTTTAAAAAAACTACAATTTCTCGAACTACAAAGGAAAGCATAAATGGATTTAAATAAAATAGCTGATCTGTTTACCGACATATTTAGTTCATATCTGGATCGAGTGAACAATCGAGGTCAACTTCTTGTACGATTGCATAATCTGTTTCTTCGGTTTGCTCTACTTCGACTGTAGCTGTTCAGACAACTAGGTTTCAGAATGCTTCTTTTCCCAATCCGTCTCAGGATACTCTCAGAACTGATACGTCGCAGGATTACGTCACAGGATTGTAAGTCCCGCTCACTTCTTTCTATACTTCTCAGTGTACGTCTTAGAATTGATACGCTACAGGATTGCGTCACATGATTAAACGTCCGACTACACTTCTCTATACTTCTCAGTATACGTCTTAGAACTGATACGCCACAGGATTGCGTCACATTATTCCACGTCTCAGGAGCTATTTTCTCCCTTTGCTTTCAACTTTCCTTTAAATTAGTTTGTCGGCATCCTTCAACAACAGTCCCCTTTTGACAACAGTTTTTAATAGGGAATGTCTTGCAAATCACCCACAACCTACTCTGGTGTCTCTTGCAGAAAAGCTTAGATTGATTAAATTTTCGATGAGGCGATTTTAAAACCTAGGAAATTTTGTTTGGAAAACATTCCCCTTAATAATCGTAACCAATTAGAGTCAAATCTATCTGCCGCCCTTTACAGAGGCGCCAAAAATCAGTGACAGCTTGACCTGGTAGTTGGATTGTTACAGAGTTTCTGCGATTGTTCAATTGTGACAGCTTTACCATGACAATAAAGTTTACCGTGTCCCTAATAGTCCGTCTAGCTGCTGTCTAAGCAAATGCTTAATTAAGAATAACATTAATGGTTATCTGGTCTCAACTAACGTTTTCTTGTTAGATCGCCAGAAATTTGCCCCTTCGTAATACTCATCAACGATATATTTTTAGTTTAGTTTGTAATTCACGCACCTGATTTTATAAATACTGTTGCACGTTGTTTGGAGAGCTCATTATTTAATTAGATTGTAGTTTAGCGATTAATTCAAGACACCAATTGTAAATGAAGCCGAGTCTTTAATCTTCAGGTTCCAATTCAAATGTTGCTTCTTCGTTTTGATCTATTAAAACTAACATAGGTCCATCATACTGTGTTAGTGGATAAAGCCGTTGTATTGTGGCGGATATTGTGAATGTTGTAACACCGATCAATGACAACATGTATAACCCGGTAACCACAGCGCGTTGTTATAAAACTTTATTAGGCGGTGAATATAATACTTGTCCAGACGCTACCGTATGTACTACATTGTCAGTGATCGTTTTTATGTCAACGAGTGTAATATCAACGACTGCTCGACTTCATTAATGGCTCTATTTATGTTTCTTCGAAAACTCAAGAACCTGTTTTCATGTTTAGAAAAGTTGGTTTTATATAATGTGATTTCAGTATTTATTGTTGTTTAACGATTCCGTAATTATGATGGATGTTTTAATCATCAACATATTTTTTCGTTTCATCGTCATCGTTTGATTCTGGCTCTCAAAGAGCAGTACTATTATTATTAGTCATGCTGAGAGGACCAGTCAATGTATTACCGTATTTTTGTACTCGCATGCGAATATTATCCGAAATCGTTGACATAAAGAACACCGGGTTTAATTGTGCCGTTATCATCAAACACGGTTATACTGTTTTCGGTTGCTCCATTAATTCTGACGATACTATCCTGCAATGAATGATTAGTCGTTTTTAATTTTCCTTGCTTATCTTGAAATACAACCACTTCGTTTGGATGTACATTTGCAAGATTTAGTAAACTGCATCGTTAATGGTTGTTATTACATGCGATATTTCGTCAGTGGGTTTTTTGTTTCGAGAAAATTTAAAACATTACACTATACGACGTGGTTAAAACGATGGCGAGGACTCGTATATTCGTGTACAATGTTATGTAATGGTTTGGTTGATTCTGATACAGCGTAAATTACAGCAATTCCTTCACGGCTGCATCTTGGTGTGTCAGTTATTGTCTGTGTTGGTAATGTTGAATACTAGATTGAAGTATTTGCTATGCTGTCATACTTGATACACTCTTTTGGCGGGATTAACCCGTACGAATCGAAATAAACAATTCCACGTGGATCAATTGCGTGAACAACCCAATGAGTACCTACACCAGTAGTATTGCAAAGGTTAATGATACCAGTTTCAGTTTCATTAAGCTCATTAGGTAATTGGTTTCGCATAAAAACACCTTTAAAGTGTTTTATTTTAATTTTCTTTAGCAGAATCGAGTAAAACAAAATTTGACATCGGTGAAAACCTATAGCGTTTTATTAAACCGTCCCTGGAAATCTCACAGCCTTTCCTGTGCTACCTAATGTTAATCATATACACCATGGTGTGTTGTGATACCTAACGTTAATCAAGCAATAATACACCATGGTCTGATGTGATACCTAACGTTAATCAAGCAATCATACACCATGGTCTAATGTGCTACCTAACATTAATCAAGCAATCATACATCTTGGTCTGATGTGATACCTAACATTAATCAAACAATAATACATCTTGGTCTGATGTGATACCTAACGTTAATCAAGCAATAATACATCTTTGTCTGATGTGATACCTAACGTTAATCAAACAATAATACATCTTTGTCTGATGTGATACCTAACATTAATCAAACAATAATACATCTTGGTCTGATGTGATACCTAACGTTAATCAAGCAATAATACATCTTTGTCTGATGTGATACCTAACGTTAATCAAGCAATAATACACCATGGTCTGATGTGATACCTAACGTTAATCAAGCAATCATACACCATGGTCTAATGTGCTACCTAACATTAATCAAGCAATCATACATCTTGGTCTGATGTGATACCTAACATTAATCAAACAATAATACATCTTGGTCTGATGTGATACCTAACGTTAATCAAGCAATAATACATCTTTGACTGATGTGATACCTAACGTTAATCAAACAATAATACATCTTGGTTTGATGTGATACCTAACATTAATCAAACAATAATACATCTTGGTCTGATGTGATACCTAACGTTAATCAAGCAATAATACATCTTGGTCTGATGTGATACCTAACGTTAATCAAGCAATAATACATCTTTGTCTGATGTGATACCTAACGTTAATCAAACAATAATACATCTTGGTCTGATGTGATACCTAACGTTAATCAAGCAATAATACATCTTGGTCTGATGTGCTACCTAACATTAATCAAGCAATAATACATCTTGGTCTGATGTGATACCTAACGTTAATCAAGCAATCATACACCATGGTCTAATGTGCTACCTAACATTAATCAAGCAATAATACATCTTGGTCTGATGTGATACCTAACGTTAATCAAGCAATCATACATCTTGGTCTGATGTGATACCTAACATTAATCAAGCATTAATACATCTTGTGTCTGATGCGATACCTAACGTTAATCAAACAATCGTACAGCTTGGTCTGATGTGATACCTAACGTTAATCAAACAATCCTACATCTTGGTCTGATGCGATACATAACGTTAATCAAGCATTAATACATCTTGGTCTGATGCGATACCTAACGTTAATCAAGCAATCCTACATCTTGGTCTGCAGTGATACCTAACGTTAATCAAACAATCCTACATCTTGGTCTGATGTGATACCAAACGTTAATCAAGCAATCATACATCATGGTCTGATGTGATACCTAACGTTAATCAAGCAATAATACATCTTGGTCTGATGTGATACTTAAAGTTAATCAAGCAATCATACATCTTGGTCTGATGTGATACCTAACGTTAATCAAGCAAGCCTACATCTTGGTCTGATGTTATACCTATAGTTAATCAAGCAATCATACATCATGGTCTGATGTGCCAACTAACGTTAATCAAACAATCGTACAGCTTGTTTTTCTGGGCTAACTAGTGTTAATCAAGCAATACTACACCATGGTTTGATGTGCTAACGTTAATCAAGCAGTCATACATCATGGTTTGCTGTACTACCTAACGTTAATCAAGCAATCCTACACCAGGTGATGCTGTGCCAACTAACGTTAATCAGCAATCATATACCATGGTTTGCTGTGCTAACGTTAATCAAACAATTCTATATAATGGTTTGATGTGGTATCATTAATCAAGCAATCATACACTATTGTGTCCTGTGCTAATGTTAATCATGCAATCCTACACCATGATTTGCTGTGCGAACGCTAATCAAGCAATACCATACCATAGTTTTCTGTGCTAACGCTAACAAGCAATACTTTAGCATGGTTTGCTGTGCTAACGCTAATCAAGCAATGCTATACCATGGTTTGCTGTGCTAACTCTAATCAAGCAATACCATACCATGGTTTTCTGTGCTAACGCTAACAGGCAATACTTTACCATGGTTTGTTGTGCTAACGCTAATCAAGCAATACCATACCATCGTTTTCTGTGCTAACGCTAACAAGCAATACTTTACCATGGTTTGCTGTCCTAACGCTAGCAAGCAATACTTTACCATGGTTTGCTATGCTAACGCTAATCAAGCAATACTATACCATGGTTTTCTGTGCTAACGCTAATCAAGCAATACCATACCATGGTTTGCTGTGGTAACGCTAACAAGCAATACTTTACCAAGGTTATCTGTGCTAACGCTAATCAAGCAATACTATACCATGGTTTGCTGTGCTAACGCTAATCAAGCAATACTATACCATGGTTTGCTGTGCTAACGCTAATCAAGCAATACCATACCATGGTTTGCTGTGCTAGCGCTAATCAAGCAATACTATACCATGGTTTGCTGTGCTAACGCTAATCAAGCAATACTATACCGTGGTTTGCTGTGCTAACGCTAACAAGCAATACCATACCATGGTTTGCTGTGCTAACTGTAATCAAGCAATACTATACCATGGTTTGCTGTGCTAACGCTAACAAGCAATACCATGCCATGGTTTGCTGTGCTAACGCTAATCAAGCAATACCATACCATGGTTTGCTGTGCTAACGCTAACAAGCAATACCATACAATGGTTTGCTGTGCTAACGCTAATCAAGCAATATAATACCATGGTTTGCTCTGCCAATGAATGTTAACCATTGAACCCTTCGGCACGCTTTGAATAACGGGCGACAAACTCTTTAAACAGACGTGTTTGTTATTCTGAGGCTACGGTTAAGAAAAACAAATCGATCAGACTGAAAACAATGATAAAGAGGCTTGAATGAACATTCGTCAGTCCTATAGACACGTAACTACTTTGTCAAACGATTCCAGTAAGAAAGTTCTCATATTTTGTAATATGCTGGACTTGATACCCCTAAAATAAAAATAAAAACAGTAACAATAGCAGAACAAAGCAAACAAGAAAGCAAACAAGCAAGAAAAATACAATAATATTCGATAATCGACTATTGATCGCCTAATCGATAAAGAATATTATTCAAGAGAAAAGCAGATCAGTTCTGATTAAAATACATGTATGCTAAAGACTTTGTCTTACCTATACTTTTCAGACAGCAACAAATGGAAAGAAGCAGAAACTCCCAACATACTCGAATGGAACGCGAACACTGCGCACACTTTACAAATACATTGCATTCGACAGAACTGTAGTGTGCATCTAAAAAACAACATATTTTGCGACAATATATTTTATGGCTGACTGTGACGAAGGAAAATGATACGATGTGAATACAGGTTCAATTATAATGTTATTATTTAGGCGACTTAAAGGTCTTAAAGCCAAAATCACACACGCTAACACATAGACACATGCACACATCGATGGCGAACCTTTGTGTAATTCAGTTATTTCAAAAGGGAAAGCTATATCAGTAAACAGAATTACATTACTTTAGAATTCGTAAATAAAGTCTGAATTATGAGTTTAATGAGCATCTCACATCACGCACTTCCTTATTTTCCGATAAAGCCAGCTTAGAAGTAAAAACTTCATTTTCACGATTGCAAGATCTGTATCGGGTGATTTCATATAAGAACGGCAAAACAATACATGACATACAAAATGTTATTTCATCAACAGCATGCACGTTTGAATTGGTTTGCAATTAGTTGACTGTTAGTCGTTATCGGTGCATTCAAAACAGCATTATCAACATCATGCCCAGGAAATGGGAGCTTAATGCCTTTCCGACGTATACACAGCGGCATCGAACCCAGATTAGCCTAGGTGGGTAGTGAACCCACGACCAATCGATCAGAAATTTGAAGCTCTGCCATTTGAACCATCGTGACTTCCATTTCATTTGCAAGGCGCTAACAATCTTTTACTTACATACAGCAAGCAGGATAGCATCCTTGATATGTTTAACTTAGAAAAATTTGCAAAGATATGTTTTAAGAGAAATAAATTAGACGAATGTCTTAATATAGTAAAATATTTTATTTTATGAGATATTAGATTCGACATTGTGTGTCTTGTTTCCATTTGTATTAGTTCTAAAGAGAATATGGGTTAAAGGAAATTAAAAACTTCAGCTCTCTTTATCTTTCCGAGCGAAACATACCTCTGTAAGCAAGATAAAGACCTTTATGAAATTTCATACTTTTTAATTTCATGTAACAAATATCCCACTACAGCTACGAGTTTATTACTTTGCTGTAAGATATTTGATTGTATTGAACAAATGTGAATTTTTGACCAAAAAAAAGAACTTTTCACCAGGTCTATCTTATCTTAAGCTAGTACAAGTTTTTCGTTTTTGGCAGTGTATATTCTCCAAGCCAGTGATTTAGAAGAGCTCTAGTGTGAACGTCGCATCTTATCTATTTAACCAAGAATATCAAATCCAAGTTCAAAATATCGATATATATAGCTGTAAATTGTATTAATGAAATCAAACAGATGTTATAAGGCAACGACAATATCATTTAAATCAAGGGATTTTACATTATTTATGCCTCGATCGCGAGATAAGAACATTGCTTTCTTTTATCTTGCTTCAAATATATTCAACTTTTGTTTTAGAATTTTTTTTTAGATAAACCCTGTCTGATAGACACAGAGCTATTTCTCTCTACAAATGACATCCTCGTTAATGAACCGCTCCGGTGGCCAAGTGGTTAGAGCGTCCGACGTGGAAGTGGGATGTCGTAGGTTCGATCCCTGGCCGAGTCATACCAATGACTTACAAAAATGGTACTAACAACTGCCTCGCTTGGCGCCCAGCATTAAGAGGTTAGTGTTAGGACTGGTCGGCCTGGTGTCATGATAATGTGCCTGGATGGGACATCATGCTTAAATGAACCTGATACATATCTGGTTAAGAATAAGTTGGAGGTTTCACTTACCCGATTTCGTGCATATGATCAAGGGACCAACTCCAATTCTTCTCCATATTAAAAGTAAGGTTATTATAACAGTTATCGGGATAGTCAAGGCTACTCCAACACCACTGAATATAAAGACATCATCGCACTTCTTAGGTTCTGAAACATAATACAATGCTGACTCTTGAAATTGAATGCGGAGAATTTAATAGCAATTTGATGCAGCCCAAATTACGGCGACACAAATCAGAAACCAGCTCAATAAAATCGCAACCCGCAATATAAAACATTTTCACGCAACCAAATTTCGAAAGGAACCCAGTTGGGCGAAAACAAACGTGTATCTGGCAACTTTGCTTCTGCACTACAAATAACGGTGACTAATTCATTTTGTGCACACAGTGAAAAAGTCAGGGTTATTAAGTTAATTAAGCACCGGAAGATACAGGCCTTTTGAAGTGTATCCTTATGTAATATACTGGGTATGATGGTATCGATGTGTTGCTTTTCACGAGAACGAGGCGAGTGGTGCCATTAGACCCTGCACGAGTTTGAATCCTGCTTCAAACGAATTCAAAGTTAATATATTGTTTGAATAATTCGGTGTGGCTTTTACATAAACGTCTTTAATGAATTAACTTATTCAACAGATAATACAATCCTCTGTTTGATATGTAGTTTTGAATCTCTTTATATCCTGTAGTCCTTTGTACTGATGCACTTCAACATTTTACCTTTTCAGAAGTATACTCCTTCCATAGTGATGCCTCTGGATTTTTTAGAAAGCTAATTATTTTAGAAAAGCATGCATAGCAAATGACATTGATATATTCCCTTTGTACTATTCTTGGCATGCTTTCAACCAGACAACCCCGTTTCGTAAAATTCATGTAATACGTCACATGTTTCGCATACTTCTCATACGAAACCTGAAAATGAATCTGAACTGTTTACATGCTTTTATGACATATCATTTTAACATACGAAGAGTGAACTGACGAAAACATTCAGGTGTTAAACAGTGTTGTGATCAGAATAGCTCAACCTATTTAAATCTAACCAAACGAGCAAGGATCCGTCTAAATCCGTAACATTCTTACTTAGAAGCATACGAGACTGATATGTATCGTAAAATTATTATTATCAGAAGGTCAGAGAGTTAAAACTCGTTCCATGCCGACTCCATCCTGTGCCGCGTTTAACGTCACCAATCGCTTTGTTCATATGCACCGGCACCATAATCCACTCGACCATGTGATTTTCCCCCCACCCTCATAAGTCAGGACAAGGTCGAAGGTTAGTTCTTTTGATACCTGAGAACTCACAATGGTTACGGGTCAAAATGGACCGGTACCAAAAAGGCCCACGACCAAAACGGACTAGTGCTTAAAAGGCCCAATCCAAAAAGGCTCGACCCAAAAAGGCCCATTTAGTTATTAATTAATTACTACAGTACTAGTCTAATAAAAGTAACTAATACGTAAATACCAAATCCTTGTTTGACTGGTGAATGTCTATAAATAATGTGCAGTAGATAATCATGGTGCAGTATGTCACAATCGTCCGACAAGTGATCATGGCAGTAATTGCAACGCTACTACATGTTCTATATAAAATGAAAAAAGAAGGCAAATAATATTTGTTATAAAACATTGTATTAAAGCAAATCAATATATCAAGACTGAATGCGAGTTCGTGTCGCCCACGTGTGGGTTCACATGACAACTTTGTCATGATAATGCCTTAATTAAGTAATGACGATTTAATTTATTTGGATTAATACTTTCATTTGCGAAGACTATTGACTCTTCCTGTTTCACATGCATTCAATATCATTAATACATGTGTATGCGTATTTTATTTGTGTTGATTATCATAAATACATGTGTATGCGTATTTTATTTGTGTTGATTATTATTAATACATGTGTATGCGTATTTTATTTGTGTTGATTATTATTAATACATGTGTATGCGTATTTTATTTGTGTTGATTATTATTAATACATGTGTATGCGTATTTTATTTGTGTTGATTATCATAAATACATGTGTATGCGTATTTTATTTGTGTTGATTATCATAAATACATGTGTATGCGTATTTTATTTGTGTTGATTATTATTAATACATGTGTATGCGTATTTTATTTGTGTTGATTATTATTAATACATGTGTATGCGTATTTTATTTGTGTTGATTATTATTAATACAAGTGTATGCGTATTTTATTTGTGTTGATTATCATAAATACATTTGTTTGCGTATTTTATTTCTGTTGATTATTATTAATACATGTGTATGCGTATTTTATTTGTGTTGATTATTATTAATATTGTTATGTAAAAAGATTTCTGTTATGTATGTTGTTATTAGCTTTACATAACCTTCTTCTCATTTCTTGCTATGAGAAGGAATTACTCGTAAGTTGGGGAACGTCTTTATCCATGGTAAGAGAGAGAGAAAGAAGAAAGAAGTCAGGCTCTTTTAAAGAGAGCGCCACGATGATAAAACAGCTACATCTGTAATTGAAGAGTCAACGTCAGTTTTCTGCTAATGCGTTATAACTGATCTGACCTGATTTGCGCATTTCTATATATACGTTCGCGGCCAGATACAGGGTTAGGTAAGGTCATACCCTTCTACGCATTAGTCAGAAAACTACGAACTCTACAAACCAGTTCTAACAGGTAAAAACCACCTTACTTACGTCAAAAGACTCAATTCTGTAATCATCTACACCGGCCTTAACGACGTCAGACCAAATATGGATATCTGTTAGTTGGAAGCCATCTTGTTTCAGAAGCCTCTTAGAGTGGAAAGTTACTCGATCTTCATTAACCGATTTGAACCTTTGCCAATCACTAGGTCAGAGACATATTTTTACTAATGAAACCTAGAACTTATAGCTGAGCAGGCAAAAATCCATGTATTATGGTATACAGTCTTACAAAACACTGTACATTAGTTATTTTTACTGATGTTAGGGAGTATACTTATACACACTGCCTTTTTTACTACACTTGTTTAGCAACCTTTTCTATTCTGTATAGTTGTACTTCAAAAACAAGTGAAATTACCTTTAATATATTTTAGAATATAAACAAATAAAACATTACTTAAATACAATTCAAAGAAAATATCAATCTTTATTAATTTTACTAAAACTTTAATCCTAACAATATATGTGTATGCGTATTTTATTTGTGTTGATTATTATGTATGCTTTCATTAGATATTTGTTATATTCTGTGTTTTGTAGACACCGTCTTTGCGTTTTGGTTGCAATGTAACTCGTCACAATTGGAAAATAATAAACAAAGATTTTTATTTTTTTTTAAAAATTAACATAAATTTGTTTGATGGATTATAAAGAGAAGAAGAAGAAAAGATAAGTGTAATTAGTACAAGCAAAAGAAAGACAAACGCTAATGACATTTCAGATTTAGAAATTTGTTAATAATAACAATCATTATTGCTAATACACGAATATTAAAATCTAATTTCAAATACTACAACATTGCTCATAATGTCTATCAAATTAATTTAACAGTAACATATATTCAATAATTGTAAAATAACAACAACAAATATTCATCAAACTATAATCTCATGCATACATAAATACTCACTTTTCACCCAAATAACTTACCAAGATTGCACAACTGTGGCTGCCGACGTTAATATTATATTACGATATAGGATACAATCATGAGATAACAGAGGGATAGTAATGTTGTTCATGGTTGTTAAGCTTTTCTAAGGATAAATTTATATTTCTTTTCCATGATTGTTGGCCAGGATGAATTCACTTTCTCAACGTTCATATGCATTTTCTAAATCTAAAAATGTTTCCCGGAAGCATGGGAAAGAGTTGTGATTGTAGAGACTTGTATTTGCGTCATAATTGTGGTCATCAAATTTTGCTGACTTATTAAATAAAGCTTAGACAAAAACAGGTAAAGGGAGTGTGAAAAGTACATGTTGATCAATTATTCTTTCGTAATATCAGTACTACAATTTGTGTAATCGGCAATCATTAATCATTACTAACCAGTGCTTTAGTTTTGGCAGCTCCATGCTTTAGCAATAGATGAAAAAATGTCATTGACCTGGAAGTGAATAGATATGGGTATTGTAGAAAAGCTGTCTTCTTTCTTCTTCTTCTTCTCCTTCTTCTTCTTCTTCTTCTTCTTCTTCTTCTTCTTCTTCTTCTTCTTCTTATTTTTATTATTATTATTATTATTATTATTATTATTATTATTATTATTATTAATCGATCCTGTAAACGGTCCTTTTTAACCCGGAATATTCCGTTCAGATCCTTTCTGACCCGGGCCTTTTCCGTCTTGGTCCTTTCTGACCCGTTACTGGCCTTTTTTGACCGGGCCTTTTTGACCCAGGCCATTTTGGTACTGGTCCGTTTTGACCCGTTACCCTCACTACTGTTGCCTAGCTAATGTATGCTCGTGCACCTATAGTTCTTATATGTGTATATATATTTTGAGACGAAATATATAGTACAGACGATCCTTACAAATCCGACTATATAAATCGTCTCGGAGTTATTATAGTTTTTATATGTGTACATATATTTTGTCAAGAAATATAGTTACAATACAGACGAACCTTAAAAATCGGAAATATAGAAATCCTCTCGGATTGCGCTGACTATCCAAAGAATGCAATTATTACAGCAAAGGGAAAAAGAACATTTTGTCTGTGTCTTAGATAATTTGAGTGCACTGGAGTAAAATATCGTTACAAAATATTATGTTGTCCAAACAAACGCGTACTATAACTTGACGTCATAAAGAACTCCATGCTCTAAGAACGAACCAAGTAATATAGTAACTTCTCTTGCCCTGCTAAGAAATGTTTCTTGAGTGAATTGTATCCATTTGTATTTTCTCACAAAAATCAGAATGAAGCAATTTAATTCATGTATGAGTGATGGGGGGTGGGGTGGGGGTGGGTGGATTTATCCAGTAATATAGGTTCACTATACCATAAAACTAGTTATCCGTCTCATGGACATAGATCCACGGGATTGTCAATTGACACTTAAACAAACATATTAAAAAAATATTGTGTTGTCAAAGGAGAAGAATATTATAAGCCATTGGCTTCCGGTCTAATCCTGTAACTTTTGTATTGTATATCACGCAGTCTCCTGTGTAGCATTTTTGAAATAAATAATATTTAGACCAAACAGACTAGTCTGGCTACTTGAGATTTATCCAACATCACACTTTAATGTTAACATTTCTTTTACGAAATACAATATCATCTATTTGATAATTTGTGAAGATTTCTAATTGTCTCCATGATATCTGACGCTATAAAGGAGCGAGTATGGCTAGGAGGTGACCGGAATTTATTTTGATCATGTGTGTATTTTTGGAATTAGAACTTCAACAAGGTGATTTAAACTGGAATACTACTTGAAATCTAAAACTAAAATTTAGATTAGAAATTTCAATTTAAGGATGATCGTGATGCAACTGTTGGGTTAATTTCAATTTTATGCCACTCGTTTCAGCTAGAATGATACCAAGAGAATTTGATCATTTCGAGTTTCTATCAGGCCAAGATTTAAAGTTGCAACTTTCGTTCCACCCAAAAGATGGTATTCCAGTCTCATTTGTACGCCTGAAAGTGTTGCTTAAGTTTCAAATCTTATGGTAAAATGGTTATTTTGGCTTCCCTAGAATAAGCACGATTTTATCATCCAAACAGAAATAGATAAATTAATTAATAAATGACATGATGGACATCGCAAATGCTTATATTTCTTACACCCTTTCAGACAAACTGTTATAAATTCAAGTTTAGACTAACAAACTTCATTACTAATTTTACAACAGTGAACAATATTTGTAAATTAAAACTTTGCTTCTCATGTTCCATTTTCCTGGTCGATTTTCAGAAATTTAGCGCTAAATAGAAGACTCACAATGTCCATAAATACCTTCTTCGTTACCTACCTTGATCTATGTTCGATTTGATGTTATTTATGACGTCGAAGCTTACTAAATGTAAAAAAAATCATTTAGGTATTTAGGATTTGTAGTTTTAATTCACCATATATAACTTAGATTCGATTAACCATGTGTAAATTATTTGTAGTTTTAATTCACCATATATAAATTATTTCTAGTTTCAATTCACCATATGTAAATTATTTCTAGTTTTAATTAACCATATAAATAAATTATTTGTAGCTTTAATTCACCACATATAAATTATTTGTAGTTTTAATTCACCATATGTAGATTATTTGATTTGTAGTTTTAATTCACCATATGTAAATTATTTGAAGTTTTAATTCACGATATCAATAAATTATTTCTAGTTTTAATTCACTACATATAAATTATATATAGTTTTAATTCACCATATATAAATTATTTGTAGTTTTAATTCACCATATATAAATTATTTGTAGTTTTAATTCACCATAGGTAGATTATTTGATTTGTAGTTTTAATTCACCATATATAAATTATTTGTAGTTTTAATTCACCATATATAAATTATTTGTAGTTTTAATTCACCATAGATAGATTATTTGATTTGTAGTTTTAATTCACCATATGTAAATTATTTGAAGTTTTAATTCACGATATCAATAAATTATTTCTAGTTTTAATTCACTACATATAAATTATATATAGTTTTAATTCACCATAGATAAATTATATGTAGTTTTAATTCACCATATCTAGATTATTTGATTTGTAATTTTAATTCACCATATGTAAATTATTTTTAGTTTTATTTCACTACATATAAATTATTTGTAGTTTTAATTCACCATACATAAATTATCTGTAGTTTTAATTCACCATATGTAAATTATTTGTAGTTTAATTCACCATATGTAAATTATTTGTAGATTTAATTCACCATATGTAAATTATTTGTAGTTTTTATTTACCATATGTATATTATTTGTAGCTTTAATTCACCACATGTAAATTATTTGTAGTTTTAATTCACCATATGTAAATTATTTGTTGTTTTAACTCACCATATGTAAATTGTTTGTAGCTTTAATTATTTAATTAACCATATATATATATATATATATATATATATATATAATTTGATTTGTAGCTTTATTTCACCATATGTAAATTATTTGTAGTTTTAATTCACCATATGTCAATTATTTGTAGTTTTAATTCACCATATATAAATTATTTGTAGTTTTAATTCACCAAATATAAATTATTTGTAGTTTTAATTCACCATACATATTTTTTTTGTAGTTTTAATTCACGAAATATATATTATTTGTAACTTTATTCACCAGATAAAAATTATTTGGAGTTTTAATTCACCAAATATAAATTATTTGTAGCTTTAATCACCATATATAAATTATTTGTAGTTTTTCGTCACCAAATATAAAGTATGTAAAGTTTTAATTCACAATATATAACTTATTTGTAGATTTAATTCGGCATATGTAAATTAATTGTAGTTTTAATTCACCATATAAAATTAGGTGTAGTTTTAATTCAACATGTGTAAAATTATTTTTGATTTTAATTCACCATATGTAATGTTATTTGTAGTTTTAATTCACCATATATAAAGCTTTTTATATGTCTGATTCAACTCAAATACATTTATTTAGAGCTGCCCGTTGTACCTTTAGCTATGTTGTTCTTTCTTTCGGTAGTAAGCACTATATGGTACTATTCCAGTCAAACACATCTACCTTATGGTATCGTCTTTGTTAAGGGCGAAGAATAATAAAACTCAGTAGCGGTATTACTTAATCAAATCATTAAATAAATTAAATAAATAATTACCTATATATGAAAGTTAACCAGACTGAATCAACTCGAAATTGTGAAAGTCGTTGAAATATTTACCCGGTTTACCAAAAATGAACTGAGATGTGCAGCACGAAACTCTTGAAAGGCAATGATCGCATCACATTAAAACTTGAAAACTTGTAAACGTTACTAAATTCATATAATTTGAATACAGCTATGGCAAATATCTAAACTCTTCATACCCTGTTCATTCCCTGATGTTGTCATTGTTGTTTTTGTCGTTGTCGTATCCTGCGTCGAAGATTCCACGCTTGATATCGTGCTGGGTGATGTTACTTCCGTCCCTAATTGTGATTCTGCTGCAAAACAAATTAAACCAAATATGATAATTGAATTAAATGTAAAATTTAGAATACGAGGCCTAAATATTTCGTCTATTGTTCATTTTATTTGTGCAACTTATCTTATTTTTAATGGATACAACACTGGATGTCACAGTCAACTGCTAAGTAAAAAAAATTTAACCTACCTCATCCACCCATCCATCCCTGCGGACATACATAGATACATATATTGCCTATGTCTTGATATATATATATATATATATATATATATATATATATATATATATATATATATATATATATATATATATATATATATATATATATATATATATATATATATATATATATTGGAATAGTATATTCTGCGTGAGTTATGATATGCAATGTTTCAAACTGGTAGTTTTGTACCGCCTCGGTCAGCATTTCAAATTGAAAAATTAAACTCAATATTCATGGTTGTCAAACTGGAAAATTGAAACTGTGTAGAATATGAAAAAGATGTATACCAGTCCATTTATATCACAAACGAAGAGAAGGTATTAGGTATACCAGTCCATTTCTGTCACAAATGAAGAGAAGGTATTATGTAAACCAGTCCATTTCTTTTACAAACGAACAGAACGTATTATGTATACCGGTCCATTTATTGCACAAACGAAGAGAAGGTTTTATGTATACCAGCCCCTTTCTGTCGCAAACGAAGAGAAGGTTTAATGTTTGCCAGTCCATTTATGTCACAAACGAAGAGAAGGTATTATGTATACCAGTCAATTTCTGTCCCAAACGAAGAGATGGTATGATGTTTACCAGTCCCTTTCGTTCACAAACGAAGAGAAAGTAGTATTATAGCAGTCCACTTCTGTCACAAAAAATAGAAGGTATTATGTATACCAGTCCATTCCTTTCACAAACGAAGAGGCGGTATTATGTATACCAGTCCATTTCTTTGACAAGCGAAGAGACGGTATTATGCATACCAGTCCATTTCGTTCACAAACGAAGAGAAGGTATTATGTATGCCACTACATTTCGTTCACAAACGAAGAGAAGGTTTAATGTATACCAGTCCATTTCTGTCACAAACGAAGAGAAGGTATCATGTATACCAATCCTTTTTTGTCACAAACGAAGGGTAGATGTTATGTATACCAGTCCATTTCTGTCACAAACTAAGAAAAGGTGTTATGTATAGCAGTCTATTTCTTTAACAAACGAAGAGAATGTATTATGTAGACCAGTCCATGTCTTTCAAAAACGAAGAGAAGGTATCATGTATACCAGTCCATTTCTGTCACAAACGAAGAGAAGGTATTATGTAAGATTTGCACAATTTGATGTTATTTACTTCATTGCTAATTTTATAAAAGTGAACAATATTTGTAAATTGAAACTTTGCTTCTCATTTTCCATTTTCCTGGTCGATTTTCAGAAAGTTAGCGCTAAATAGAAGACTCACAATGTCCATAAATACCTTCTTCGTTACCTACCTTGATCTATGTTCGGTTTGATGTTATTTATGACGTCATGCCCAAAATGAATTGACCAAATTGCTGTAGATAGGTAACAATAAAAGGGGCATTTTTTAAAGCACAAATATAATTTATTTTGTAGTATATTTGCTCCTTTGCTCAGCCTGTGAACACAGAAAGAGAAAGAAAATTCTTTTCTTTACAAATTATGCACAAAAAAGACAGAACATATAAATCAAGAGTTGAAAATTTGTCAAGCAGGTTTCATCCATGCCTTTAGGAGTACTGTCTGTTATAACTTATGAGCAAAGCATTTATAAGTACCCAACTCACCACGAAGCATTCTAAATGTAAAAAAAAAAATCATTTAGGCACAAATTTATGCAAAACAGTAAATTACATCTTTGATTGATTAATTGAGAGAGAGAGAGAGAGAGAGAGAGAGAGAGAGAGAGAAGAGACTAAGTGTAAGGTCTCCCATTTCATATAATGCTAAGATATGAATTATAAAGCACATTTCGTCTTTTTAAGCTTTTCCTTTACCGATCGTACAAGGAGGAAAAAAATATATATTGAGTAGAAAGTACCGAAAACGTATATTGTCGGGAAAATGGTAATATTTATCATTACGGCTTTCTTTATTACTCATTTGCATTATGAAATAACTGCAGTGCATTCATAAACATCAATTAGCGATACCTTTTACGACTAGTGTGTTTTTACGCACGTGTTTTCAAACTGTGTCTCACATGATGAAAATCGTAGAAAATCAGTGTATATAACACATCAAGGCAGAGAAAACTTGCATGCTGTAGTTTAGTTATCCCCCTTTTTTATGTTTACTCAACTACTACGTTGACTGTTTATACATCAGTCATTTCTATTTCTCAATTTCCACATGAACATTTTAATTTCTTTTATCGTATCACAAATTCATTAGGTAGCAAGTTTTATGGTCCCTTGCACGTCACTTCCGCTCACATGTCGGGCTTTGCCAATGCCGGGTTAATGTTAAGATAGGATGCCCGTTTAAAAGGCAACGTTATATGATATATGCAATATTTAAAAATGTGTTTTAACATCGATTAAGAAGGTATTCACTCTATGGATGAAATCAGACACCGTAATATTTTCAATTCACTGCATAGGCCTCTTATCTCAACTGTATTTTCCTGCTTGATTGAATGAGATACGGTTTGTTTTACTCGGAAAATTATCATCGTCGTATAATATAAAATTATATTCATAATGAAGAAATCATGATTTTTATGGTGTTTTAAATCTTGAGACATTATAAAATGATTTTATGTATCTAAAGGCAAAAAAGCTAATTCACAAATATATAAAATTATTTATAGATTTAATTCACTATATATAAATTATTTATAGTTTTAATTAACCATATATAAATTATTTGGAGTTTTAATTCACCATATGTAAATTATTTTGTAGTTTTAATTCACCATATGTAAATTATTTGGAGTTTTAATTCACCAAATAAATTATTTGATTTGTAGTTTTAATTCACCACATGTAAAGCTATTTGTAGGCAGCGCCGGATTAAGCACCGTGGAGGCCCATAGGCAGTCAAACTTTTGGGGCCCCAGACCCACGGTCACGGTCTCATGGGGGCCCCTGATGGGGCCCATAAAAGTCGCGGGGCCCATAGGCAGTTGCCTACTCTGCCTAATGGGTAATCCGGGACTGTTTGTAGGTCTGATTCAACTCAAATACATTTATTTAGAGCTACCCGTTGTACCTTTAGCTATGTTGTTTCTTTCTTTCGGTAGTAAGCACTATATGGTACTATTCCAGTCAAACACATCTACCTTATGGTATCGTCTTTGTTAAGGGCGAAGAATAAAAAAGCTTAGCAACGGTATTACTTAATCAAATCATTAAATAAATTAAATAAATAATTACCTATATATGAAAGTTAACCAGACTGAATCAACTCAAAATTGTGAAAGTCGTTGAAATATTTACCCGGTTTACCAACAACGAACTTAGATGTACTGCACGAAACTCTTGAAAGGCAATGATCGTATCACATTAAAACTTGAAAACGTGTAGACGTTACTAAATTCATATAATTTGAATACAGCTATGGTAAATATCTAAATCCTTCATACTCTGCTCATTCCCTGATATTGTCATTGTTGTTTTTGTCGTTGTCGTATCCTGCGTCGAAGGTTCCACGCGTTCCACGCTTGATATCGTGCTGGGAGATGTTACGTACGTCTCTGATGGTGTTTCTGCTGCAAAACAAATTAAACCAAATATGATAATTGAATTAAATGTAAAAGTTAGAATCCGAGGCCTAAATATTTCCGTCTCTTGTCTCATCCCAGCCAAACTACTGTCCATCGTATCTGTCCATCGTATCTGTCTTTTAATGGACACAACACTGGATGTCACAGTCAAATGCTAACTCGGAAAGATTGAATCTACCTCATCGACCCATCCATCCCTGCGAACATACATAGATAAATATATTGCCTATGTCGTGATATATATATATATATATATATATATATATATATATATATATATATATATATATATATATATATATATATATATAATTTGACTATTATATTTTGTATGAGTTATATAATATACAATGTTTCAAACTAGTAGTTTTGTCCCTTCTAAGTTCGCATTTTAAAGTTGAAAACATAAACACAATATTCATGGTTGTCAAGCAAAAAATTTGAAACTGAGTAAAATATGAATAAAATGTATACCAGTCCATTTCTTTCCCGAAAGAAGGGGACGTATTAAACACTTCTACTGCATATTCATTTGTTGTGAACTGCAGACCAAAAATCTTAACTTGGTAAACGGCCTTAGGTGAACAATCAATTTTTACGTATTATACTTGTTACATATTATAGTAATTACATATTATACAAGATTCTCTTAATATCTATGTGATCGCTCCGGTGGCCTTGTGGTTAGAACGTCCTCCCCGGATGCGGGAGGTCGCTGTTTAAAACCCAGGCCGAGTCATACCAAAGACTTCTAAAAATGGTGCTAACAGCTGCCTCGCTTGGCGCTTAGCATTATGTGGTTAGTGTTAGGACTGGTCGGTGTGACTAGTTGGGACATGATGCTATATGCCTGCGTCGTGACGACCCATTGTTAGACATCACTGTAAACTGCCACAATGCAGACATCGTAGCGATATGACTGGACAATTGTTAAACGTTAACGGTCCAAATAAGAAACTCACACACACACACGTGCACATACTATATTCCTCCAATGGAATATGTGATTTTCAATATTTATACATTGATCTATTGGATTTTGGTGGATTATGATATTTTATAGATGGTACATAGGCTGAATTTCGTTACCTACAGCGTATTCACACACTGAAATATCTACGTCTTTGACTATATTATATGTTATGCATTTACGGTGTGGGGGATGGAATGTCTGCTCAAACTTTTGTGAGAATAACTTTGATGCGCAAAAGACGTAAAATTGTGCAATCAGTTTTTCTGTCACAGCAAGGAATAAGGATAATATACCGAAAATTTAAAAGAAAGTTTCATGAAAAAGTCCCAATTTTGAATCACACACACACACACACACACACACACACACACACACTGAAAAAAGCTTGTATTACAATCTTCATCCATTATTAAAAGATTGCATATATCTAATGGCAACAAAACAAATTAATTTGCCATATATACTTTTTTAGTTCTATTTCAACACAAATATATATTGTTACGTATATTTGATTTGATACATATTTATTTTAATTTAATATTGTTTGTCAGTTTTTAACTTTGTTTTATATTTCATTAAATGCTGTTGTAATTTAAATGTTGTCACTAGAGATGTTTTGTTTTTTCTTCAGAAAATCGGTTTGCTTGAATTATTATTTTGGTAAGCAAGTAATGTTGACCTAGATCCTGGCCTTGATTCAAGATTAGTGGCGACCACGTAAACTGGATTTATTTTAATTTTAATTTTAAAATGATTCATTTTTGTCAAGGTCATGATGGCACTAGTGAATTAAGAAGCAGACGTTTTTGTTAATTAGAAAATGATTGGTTCTCGTCCGGGTCATGTTAGGAGTTCTTGATGTAAACAATCACGTGACTCCCCCATTTTTCTTGGTTTCGCAATTTAGGGATTTTTTTTCGAAATTGCGTTATATAATATGATATAACCTCTGTTTCAGTGAAATATAGCTAGTTTGGGGATTTTAATCTGATGTTAAGACATTTTTTTCGTTGTAGCAAGTTTTTGAATCTATGTTAACTTTTCTTCAGTTCATTTGGATTTTAAAGGATTATTTCGTATTTCTGGAAATATTTGATGTGCTCATACATAATTCTTTGACAAGAACAGTTTATCAAACTTTTATTCGGATTTCCAACACCGGAGTGTTAAATATTGTTTTTCTACAAGGAATTGTAGACAAGCACAAAACAGACTTCAGCATACACCATCGTCTTCCATTTTGGACTTTTTCTTAGTTTAATTCATGGATTAATCTTGGATTAATTTTGGATTTAAAACTGGAAGTCGTTTTCCAAAATTTGCTATCTTTTTCCAGGGAAATAAATTAGTTGTTAAATTATACAAAGCTTGTTTTTTCCACTATTTCTTTGTTACGTTTTATTAAAACCATGTTACCGTTTATTAATATATATATATATATAACAACTAATTATAAAGCTCGATAGGGATTTATTGCTTAATCAAAGCAGTCATAAAGTAAATAATGACAAATGTATTCCTGGTACACAGACTAAATCCACTCAAAATTAAATTGTTCAAGTCGTAAAACTATTTACGTGATATAACAACTACAAAACAAGATATATAGCTCAAAATTCTTAGAAAGACAACGGTCGTTAAAACATGCCATCGAAGATTCCCCATTTGATATTACGTTTTGATGATGTTTCTTCCTTCTTTGATGTTGTTTTTTGCTGTACAAATAAAACCAAGTATGATGACTGAATTAAGTGTAAAATTTAAAATCCGAATCCTACAAAATATTTGTCCTTGCATGTATATTGTACTTTGAGAAAAAATAGTTATTAGTAAACAAAACGTTTGCATAACTAATGTCTGTCCTTTATTGTAAATTGTAAATAATATGTTGACATAGTATTTTTAGTTGAGAACATGTTAGAAACACAATGGTTTACATTTTGGAATGACTCTCATCTAGGTCAAGTGAAAATGTATATAGATAGTGATTTGATTAAAGATGTATTGATTCCCATCTTAAATATGATTAGAAAGTTTTTATTTATGAACATTTTTCATTCATTTTGAAACATTTGGAACATTTAATTTGGATATGCAATACTTTGCAATATTAACTTAGGATATACAATACACTGGGGCAGTTAATTTGGATATACGCTACTTTAGGACTTGTGAGCTCATTCAAAGATGTTATTGCGGTAAAGCAGGACATTCAAGAACGATGGAATTTATTTGGAACATGTCAAAATTTCACAACACCTACTATCACATAGCTTATATACTAAGAGAAGGAGAAGAAATCACCGATACATATTATCCATCACAACATACAAAATATTATCCATCACACCATATATACTATCCAGTACAGCAATACCACCCAACACCTCTAATATACACTAACCAAACAAAGTCATTATGTTAGCTTAGAATGTAACCACCCAACAACCCTTACATACACTAACCAAACAAAGGCCTTATGTTAGCTTAGAATGTAAGAGAAGGAGATAAAATCTTACAAACATACTCTCATGCACCAACTATACCATTCCAACACCCCATACAAATACTATCCATTACACCAACTATACCATCCAACACCCCATACAAATACTATCCATTACACCAACTATACCATCCAACACCCCATACAAATACTATCCATTACACCAACTATACCATCTGTAGCGTTCTGGAAAGGTTGGGGTGGGGTACTTCCAAAATATTAATTGAAATATTATAGAAGTTCCACCTGGCTCGTGAATTTAAATTTAGATTAAAGACCAAATAGGTATACGGCTCTGAGCCCCCAGTTATATATATATATAACACGAAGATGAAATTCAACAATAACAATTTAATGAAACCTATAAAGTTAAATGTCACATAATCACTTGTCCTCTAAGTGATAGCCTATTTCATCTTATGATTTTCAGTGTGAGTTCGATTTTCCACCTGGCCTTTGGTTGTACTCATCTATTATCCTATCCTTCCGCTCTTCCTGAATTTCACCTCTCCCGATTTCTCTCCTCCCTTCACTTTCCTTCCTTTCTTTATCACAACAATTGGGGACACTTTTCCTGGTCTGTCCCCCGAAACTTCCTCTTCAGATTTCCCTCTTTCCTTCTCTTCCTTCCGTCTATAACGGAGACACTGGGACCACTCACTAGTCTGTCCCCCGAAGCTTCCTGTGAAAATCACAAGGCGTTAACATATGGTTTATCAAATCTCACCTCACACTAAATCATCCATTAACCATCAGATAAGGCTATTACGTTTTAGGACACGCATACATACACATCGAAATTCCCACACACTCTTACAGGGAACCAATGGGGTAATAGCACGATATCATATATCCATACATCATATCACATAAGTATATCTAATATATATATATATATATATATATATATATATATATATATATATATATATATATATATATATATATATATATATAATCTCGTTGTACTTATAATACTACGACAACCAGATGTATGTCTGTACACTACACTCCCACAAGCGTACACAAATATTCAAATATTCATATTATTAATTTCTCACAGTGAAATCATTTCAAAGATAACAATCAATTTCTATAATTACATGGATAATGTGCTATTGTACTATAAAATAACCACATAGCAAATTATAATAATATTAATTCTTACGACGGCTAGCAAGCAATACGATTCTTTACAAATAGGAACTCATTCTTCAAATATACAAACATATCAACATCACAAATAATTATTCCTACTACGATTTTAGTAATAATACGTATATATAACGATCTACAATTAAATGCAGTAGCAGAAAGCAAAGATCAAACAAATAGCTCACTGACCTTTTTAGAAGCTATACTTAGAGTTCTGGATCTAAGCGTTTCCCGCCAATTAAAGTATGGCTACGGAGTTCCAATTCTTTACAGACAATCCTCCTTAACGGGTAATCGGAAACTAAAGCTAGCCGGCCGGTTAAAGATATTATATTTTAAAATAAATCAGGGTCCCACCCCTTCCTCGATTCTGATTGGGTAGCGCTGGGGCCCTATCCACTCGACGTATTCAATCTGGCGGTCAGTCAGCGTATCCAGAAGATAAGGCACGCCCACTCCTTCTGGCAGCTTCTTGATGTACAAAACATTATCCCAGTCCAAGGGTGCTAATTAAACTTCTGACGGGCTTTTGGTCAGCTTCCTCTCTTAACTATGGCAACTTACGTAAGGGATGATGTTAGCCTGCGGTCATGTGCAACAATAAACAGTGGCTTGTCCGACTTACTTGATAACACATGGTTCTAATGTTGAGTCGGGCAACGCCACATTCCCCCACGCTTGAGAATAAAATCGGGATTTTATTCCCTCAAAATTACTCCAAATGCAAAGGCTTTACAATACGATTAAAACTAAAATCATCGTGACACTACACGAATAAATAACAAAGTCATCGTGACACCACTCGAATAAATAACAAAGTCATCGTGACACTACACGAATAAAACAAAATCATCGTGGCACTACACGAATAAAACATGAATATATATATATACAGAGTGATTATTAGATTTCAGCGCTTCTGCTCATGAAATCAGCGCCTACGTTGTCTGTACCTTTATGACGGTATTCTCCACTTCCGGTACTGTTGGACTGGTCTCCTCCTGTAGAATCTACGATAACTACGCCGTTCTGCAGCATATTTGCTACCCTGGACATTGACTCCACCAGGTCTAGTGACGTTAGCAGCTTCGTTGCCCTTTTTTCCCCTCCACTACGTCAAATTCTACAGTCTCACCATTCCCAACACTTCGAAGATATTTCCTACGGTTGTTCTTGATAATGGCTGTTTGGTGGACAAACACATCTTCCTTGATGTCATCCCTGTTGATAAAGCCATATCCGCTTTTTACGTTGAACCATTTTACTGTTCCGGTGACCTTCGTCGCTATTACTTTCTTTCCAGCCTTTAACGACCTCTCCGGTTGGTTTTCGGAGTCGGACATGACCCTTGATGGTAAAATAGGCAAATTAGGTGTTCCTCGTGTCACTACCGTGGTGACAACAAAATCGCTGACGGTCTCTCTTTCTGTTCCCGCTTCAGCGTGTTTGTGCAACTGCGCCAGAGTTGCGTTTCCCTGTTGGAACTTCCTCAACTCGGCTGAAAGTACGTTACTCACCGGTGTCGCTGTAACTTGGATCGGCTTCGCTTTCGTCTGTCGGCTCTTGGACCTGGTCTCTACAGCACTCACTGGCATTGGTGTGCAGGTTTCGGGGTTCGGCTGGGGTAGCACATAACGGCATCCCAGTATGACGTCATGTGATAGTCCATCCAAGCACGCAGCTTCAATTTTCCCCTTCACGTACTGTGAATCGAGGTCAATGACAGCCACTGGCAATGAGTCACGCGCTCTGTTCGCGTACTGAACTTCAATTACCTCCCCGGTATAATCCTCAGGCTTGACGTATTTCTTGTCGACAAGTACTGGGGCGCTACACCCGGTGTCATACAAGATGGTGACACCTTCTCCGTTGACAGTTGCGGCCGCAAGGTTGGCTGGGTTGCGACTCGCTTCCGGCACGCACTCCTTCCTAGCAACGACATTCACCTGGGTCGGCCTGCCCTTGGGACAGTCCCTGGCAACATGCCCCAGGCGCTTGCAGTTAAAACACGTCGGCGGCCCTCGCCGACTTGCAAGTCCTGGTTTCGTGGGTGAGGCCTGTCCAGGTCGATAGGTGGCATCCCTCCCTGCAGGTGTCCCTTCGACCTTCCCGTCACCCTGACGGTTGCGGACAGCCGGCTCAACCTCCCCCATACGACGCGACTCAGAGGGTCGGGGTCGATCCGCGCCCCCGGAACCTCCACTCTTCGAGTGCGCCTGTTCATATCGCTCCGCCATGTTAGCGATCTCTTCGAGCGTACGGTGCTCCCTCTCTGCTAGGAAGACTGTCAACTCGCGACGGTAAGTACTCAGGACATGTTCTTTGAGTATAACCTCGCGTAGCCCCTCGTACGAACGTTCGACTTCAGCCATTTTCATCCACTTCTCAAATAAACTTCGAACACGGTTGTGGAATTGAGAGTGGGTCTCGGTTACCTTTTTCGCCGAGTCCCGAAAAAGTTTCCGGTAAGTCTCGGCGGTCAGCCGATAATGGCAGAGAAGGGCCTTCTTGAGGGCATTGTAGTAATCAGCCTCTTCTGCAGCTAAGCCGTGGTAGACTTCCCGAGCTGCACCTTGCAAAAAGGCTGAGACATTTATGGCCCAGTGCTGTTCAGGGACCTTATGAGCGTGTGCGAGTTTCTCGAACTGCACGAGAAAATCGTCAATAGCCTCCTCCCTGTCATTGAAGCGTGGCATGTTGATCTGGACCATCCGGTGGTCGATGAATGGTCGGCCGGTCGTTCCAGAGCTTGTACTGGCGTCGTCCCGTCCGTTGGTCCTAGCTTCAACTCTCACCTTTTCCACCTCCAGAGTGTGGGCGAGTCTGGCTTTCTCTAGCTCCTGGTCCGCTGTTATCTTGGCTAGCTCTAGTTCTTTCTCTCTCTCTCTTTCTCTCTCCGCTGCTTCCTTTGCCAGCGCTTTCTCTGCCTTCCATTCTTTGATTCTTTCTTCGATAAATGCAGCCAGGCGATCTCCCTCGTATCCAAGATCTTCCGACCCCATGGCACGGTACTCTTTGATCATTTGTCTTTCTGTAGCCATGTTTATATACTAATACGAAGTGATACCTTGTCTCAACCCTGCTAACAATGGACAGATTTTACAACTTCCTAGCCAAATACTTACCTGTCGACAACTAATTCCTTTCAGGTAAGATATTTGCTCGATATTTGCTTCACAATTACTGCAGGTAATAAAAGATCTACAAAGCATGTAAATATCAAATATAACAAACATAAGATGAGAAAATCATAAAAATTCAAAATACACAGGATGGAAAATAACTCACAACTGTTTCACACTGTTCATTAATACTCCTAACAAATAAACTTTATGTCTTTAAACTAATATTTATGTCTAATTCAAATCCCGGACGAAAGCGCCCACTGTGGCGTTCTGGAAAGGTTGGGGTGGGGTACTTCCAAAATATTAATTAAAATATTATAGAAGTTCCACCTGGCTCGTGAATTTAAATTTAGATTAAAGACCAAATAGGTATACGGCTCTGAGCCCCCAGTTATATATATATATATATAACACGAAGATGAAATTCAACAATAACAATTTAATGAAACCTATAAAGTTAAATGTCACATAATCACTTGTCCTCTAAGTGATAGCCTATTTCATCTTATGATTTTCAGTGTGAGTTCGATTTTCCACCTGGCCTTTGGTTGTACTCATCTATTATCCTATCCTTCCGCTCTTCCTGAATTTCACCTCTCCCGATTTCTCTCCTCCCTTCACTTTCCTTCCTTTCTTTATCACAACAATTGGGGACACTTTTCCTGGTCTGTCCCCCGAAACTTCCTCTTCAGATTTCCCTCTTTCCTTCTCTTCCTTCCGTCTATAACGGAGACACTGGGACCACTCACTAGTCTGTCCCCCGAAGCTTCCTGTGAAAATCACAAGGCGTTAACATATGGTTTATCAAATCTCACCTCACACTAAATCATCCATTAACCATCAGATAAGGCTATTACGTTTTAGGACACGCATACATACACATCGAAATTCCCACACACTCTTACAGGGAACCAATGGGGTAATAGCACGATATCATATATCCATACATCATATCACATAAGTATATCTAATATATATATATATATATATATATATATATATATATATATATATATATATATATATATATATAATCTCGTTGTACTTATAATACTACGACAACCAGATGTATGTCTGTACACTACACTCCCACAAGCGTACACAAATATTCAAATATTCATATTATTAATTTCTCACAGTGAAATCATTTCAAAGATAACAATCAATTTCTATAATTACATGGATAATGTGCTATTGTACTATAAAATAACCACATAGCAAATTATAATAATATTAATTCTTACGACGGCTAGCAAGCAATACGATTCTTTACAAATAGGAACTCATTCTTCAAATATACAAACATATCAACATCACAAATAATTATTCCTACTACGATTTTAGTAATAATACGTATATATAACGATCTACAATTAAATGCAGTAGCAGAAAGCAAAGATCAAACAAATAGCTCACTGACCTTTTTAGAAGCTATACTTAGAGTTCTGGATCTAAGCGTTTCCCGCCAATTAACGTATGGCTACGGAGTTCCAATTCTTTACAGACAATCCTCCTTAACGGGTAATCGGAAACTAAAGCTAGCCGGCCGGTTAAAGATATTATATTTTAAAATAAATCAGGGTCCCACCCCTTTCTCGATTCTGATTGGGTAGCGCTGGGGCCCTATCCACTCGACGTATTCAATCTGGCGGTCAGTCAGCGTATCCAGAAGATAAGGCACGCCCACTCCTTCTGGCAGCTTCTTGATGTACAAAACATTATCCCAGTCCAAGGGTGCTAATTAAACTTCTGACGGGCTTTTGGTCAGCTTCCTCTCTTAACTATGGCAACTTACGTAAGGGATGATGTTAGCCTGCGGTCATGTGCAACAATAAACAGTGGCTTGTCCGACTTACTTGATAACACATGGTTCTAATGTTGAGTCGGGCAACGCCACATTCCCCCACGCTTGAGAATAAAATCGGGATTTTATTCCCTCAAAATTACTCCAAATGCAAAGGCTTTACAATACGATTAAAACTAAAATCATCGTGACACTACACGAATAAATAACAAAGTCATCGTGACACCACTCGAATAAATAACAAAGTCATCGTGACACTACACGAATAAAACAAAATCATCGTGGCACTACACGAATAAAACATGAATATATATATATATACAGAGTGATTATTAGATTTCAGCGCTTCTGCTCATGAAATCAGCGCCTACGTTGTCTGTACCTTTATGACGGTATTCTCCACTTCCGGTACTGTTGGACTGGTCTCCTCCTGTAGAATCTACGATAACTACGCCGTTCTGCAGCATATTTGCTACCCTGGACATTGACTCCACCAGGTCTAGTGACGTTAGCAGCTTCGTTGCCCTTTTTCCCCTCCACTACGTCAAATTCTACAGTCTCACCATTCCCAACACTTCGAAGATATTTCCTACGGTTGTTCTTGATAATGGCTGTTTGGTGGACAAACACATCTTCCTTGATGTCATCCCTGTTGATAAAGCCATATCCGCTTTTTACGTTGAACCATTTTACTGTTCCGGTGACCTTCGTCGCTATTACTTTCTTTCCAGCCTTTAACGACCTCTCCGGTTGGTTTTCGGAGTCGGACATGACCCTTGATGGTAAAATAGGCAAATTAGGTGTTCCTCGTGTCACTACCGTGGTGACAACAAAATCGCTGACGGTCTCTCTTTCTGTTCCCGCTTCAGCGTGTTTGTGCAACTGCGCCAGAGTTGCGTTTCCCTGTTGGAACTTCCTCAACTCGGCTGAAAGTACGTTACTCACCGGTGTCGCTGTAACTTGGATCGGCTTCGCTTTCGTCTGTCGGCTCTTGGACCTGGTCTCTACAGCACTCACTGGCATTGGTGTGCAGGTTTCGGGGTTCGGCTGGGGTAGCACATAACGGCATCCCAGTATGACGTCATGTGATAGTCCATCCAAGCACGCAGCTTCAATTTTCCCCTTCACGTACTGTGAATCGAGGTCAATGACAGCCACTGGCAATGAGTCACGCGCTCTGTTCGCGTACTGAACTTCAATTACCTCCCCGGTATAATCCTCAGGCTTGACGTATTTCTTGTCGACAAGTACTGGGGCGCTACACCCGGTGTCATACAAGATGGTGACACCTTCTCCGTTGACAGTTGCGGCCGCAAGGTTGGCTGGGTTGCGACTCGCTTCCGGCACGCACTCCTTCCTAGCAACGACATTCACCTGGGTCGGCCTGCCCTTGGGACAGTCCCTGGCAACATGCCCCAGGCGCTTGCAGTTAAAACACGTCGGCGGCCCTCGCCGACTTGCAAGTCCTGGTTTCGTGGGTGAGGCCTGTCCAGGTCGATAGGTGGCATCCCTCCCTGCAGGTGTCCCTTCGACCTTCCCGTCACCCTGACGGTTGCGGACAGCCGGCTCAACCTCCCCCATACGACGCGACTCAGAGGGTCGGGGTCGATCCGCGCCCCCGGAACCTCCACTCTTCGAGTGCGCCTGTTCATATCGCTCCGCCATGTTAGCGATCTCTTCGAGCGTACGGTGCTCCCTCTCTGCTAGGAAGACTGTCAACTCGCGACGGTAAGTACTCAGGACATGTTCTTTGAGTATAACCTCGCGTAGCCCCTCGTACGAACGTTCGACTTCAGCCATTTTCATCCACTTCTCAAATAAACTTCGAACACGGTTGTGGAATTGAGAGTGGGTCTCGGTTACCTTTTTCGCCGAGTCCCGAAAAAGTTTCCGGTAAGTCTCGGCGGTCAGCCGATAATGGCAGAGAAGGGCCTTCTTGAGGGCATTGTAGTAATCAGCCTCTTCTGCAGCTAAGCCGTGGTAGACTTCCCGAGCTGCACCTTGCAAAAAGGCTGAGACATTTATGGCCCAGTGCTGTTCAGGGACCTTATGAGCGTGTGCGAGTTTCTCGAACTGCACGAGAAAATCGTCAATAGCCTCCTCCCTGTCATTGAAGCGTGGCATGTTGATCTGGACCATCCGGTGGTCGATGAATGGTCGGCCGGTCGTTCCAGAGCTTGTACTGGCGTCGTCCCGTCCGTTGGTCCTAGCTTCAACTCTCACCTTTTCCACCTCCAGAGTGTGGGCGAGTCTGGCTTTCTCTAGCTCCTGGTCCGCTGTTATCTTGGCTAGCTCTAGTTCTTTCTCTCTCTCTCTTTCTCTCTCCGCTGCTTCCTTTGCCAGCGCTTTCTCTGCCTTCCATTCTTTGATTCTTTCTTCGATAAATGCAGCCAGGCGATCTCCCTCGTATCCAAGATCTTCCGACCCCATGGCACGGTACTCTTTGATCATTTGTCTTTCTGTAGCCATGTTTATATACTAATACGAAGTGATACCTTGTCTCAACCCTGCTAACAATGGACAGATTTTACAACTTCCTAGCCAAATACTTACCTGTCGACAACTAATTCCTTTCAGGTAAGATATTTGCTCGATATTTGCTTCACAATTACTGCAGGTAATAAAAGATCTACAAAGCATGTAAATATCAAATATAACAAACATAAGATGAGAAAATCATAAAAATTCAAAATACACAGGATGGAAAATAACTCACAACTGTTTCACACTGTTCATTAATACTCCTAACAAATAAACTTTATGTCTTTAAACTAATATTTATGTCTAATTCAAATCCCGGACGAAAGCGCCCACTGTGGCGTTCTGGAAAGGTTGGGGTGGGGTACTTCCAAAATATTAATTAAAATATTATAGAAGTTCCACCTGGCTCGTGAATTTAAATTTAGATTAAAGACCAAATAGGTATACGGCTCTGAGCCCCCAGTTATATATATATATATATAACACGAAGATGAAATTCAACAATAACAATTTAATGAAACCTATAAAGTTAAATGTCACATAATCACTTGTCCTCTAAGTGATAGCCTATTTCATCTTATGATTTTCAGTGTGAGTTCGATTTTCCACCTGGCCTTTGGTTGTACTCATCTATTATCCTATCCTTCCGCTCTTCCTGAATTTCACCTCTCCCGATTTCTCTCCTCCCTTCACTTTCCTTCCTTTCTTTATCACAACAATTGGGGACACTTTTCCTGGTCTGTCCCCCGAAACTTCCTCTTCAGATTTCCCTCTTTCCTTCTCTTCCTTCCGTCTATAACGGAGACACTGGGACCACTCACTAGTCTGTCCCCCGAAGCTTCCTGTGAAAATCACAAGGCGTTAACATATGGTTTATCAAATCTCACCTCACACTAAATCATCCATTAACCATCAGATAAGGCTATTACGTTTTAGGACACGCATACATACACATCGAAATTCCCACACACTCTTACAGGGAACCAATGGGGTAATAGCACGATATCATATATCCATACATCATATCACATAAGTATATCTAATATATATATATATATATATATATATATATATATATATATATATATATATATATATATATATATATATATATATATATATATAATCTCGTTGTACTTATAATACTACGACAACCAGATGTATGTCTGTACACTACACTCCCACAAGCGTACACAAATATTCAAATATTCATATTATTAATTTCTCACAGTGAAATCATTTCAAAGATAACAATCAATTTCTATAATTACATGGATAATGTGCTATTGTACTATAAAATAACCACATAGCAAATTATAATAATATTAATTCTTACGACGGCTAGCAAGCAATACGATTCTTTACAAATAGGAACTCATTCTTCAAATATACAAACATATCAACATCACAAATAATTATTCCTACTACGATTTTAGTAATAATACGTATATATAACGATCTACAATTAAATGCAGTAGCAGAAAGCAAAGATCAAACAAATAGCTCACTGACCTTTTTAGAAGCTATACTTAGAGTTCTGGATCTAAGCGTTTCCCGCCAATTAACGTATGGCTACGGAGTTCCAATTCTTTACAGACAATCCTCCTTAACGGGTAATCGGAAACTAAAGCTAGCCGGCCGGTTAAAGATATTATATTTTAAAATAAATCAGGGTCCCACCCCTTTCTCGATTCTGATTGGGTAGCGCTGGGGCCCTATCCACTCGACGTATTCAATCTGGCGGTCAGTCAGCGTATCCAGAAGATAAGGCACGCCCACTCCTTCTGGCAGCTTCTTGATGTACAAAACATTATCCCAGTCCAAGGGTGCTAATTAAACTTCTGACGGGCTTTTGGTCAGCTTCCTCTCTTAACTATGGCAACTTACGTAAGGGATGATGTTAGCCTGCGGTCATGTGCAACAATAAACAGTGGCTTGTCCGACTTACTTGATAACACATGGTTCTAATGTTGAGTCGGGCAACGCCACACCATCCAACACCCCATACAAATAATATCCATTACACCAACTATACCATCCCAAACCCCATACAAATACTATCCATTACACTAACTATACCATCCCAAATCCCATGCAAATAATATCCATTACACCAACTATACCATCCCAAACCCCATACAAATACTATCCATTACACCAACTATACCATCCCAAACCCCATGCAAATAATATCCATTACACCAACTATACCATCCAACACCCCACACAAATAATATCCATTACACCAACTATACCATCCCAAACCCTATACAAATACTATCCATTACACCAACTATACCATCCCAAACCCCATACAAATAATATCCATTACACCAACTATACCATCCAACACCCCATACAAATAATATCCATTACACCAACTATACCATCCCAAACCCCATGCAAATAATATCTATTACACCAACTATACCTTCCAACACCCCATACAAATAATATCCATTACACGAACTATACCATTCCAACACCCCATACAAATACTATCCATTACACCAACTATACCATCCAACACCCCATACAAATAATATCCATTACATCAACTATACCATCCCAAACCCCATACAAATACTATCCATTACACCAACTATACCATCCAACACCTCATCCAAATAATATCCATTGCACCAATTATACCATCCAACACCCCATACAAATACTATCCATTACACTATCTATACCATCCATCAGCTCCACGCTATCCAAAAAACGAGCTGTGATAGTTTCGATTGTAAGAGAAGGAGATGAAATCTCACAAACGTACTATCCATCGCATCACAAAACATACTATCCATCACTCCACTAATCCCTCCAACCATTACCATCCAACAACCCATACACAGACTATCACAATTTTGGGCACGCGATAGTAACTGCCTATGGGGTAGTGGTTCTTTCTGGGGTCTATCCCGGTTCTTTCGAAACCAAATATACTAGCTGCCATTAATATCGTGTGCATTAACCAGATAAAAGAAACAAACTCCCCCCTCCAAACAACCAAATAATAAAAAGATATACATATTTGAACATGTACATTAAAAACAAAAATGATTATATCCTTCCATCCATCCATCAATAAGCAACAACTTTTGAGATTCCCTATATGATATATTCCTAAGCCCTGGATACAAAACCATGTTTCAAAGAAAATCGAAAATACGTAAAGATCGTTTTCAAACCTGGATTTGTATTGCCATGACATATGAGTGTAAAACCTAATTATCTTGTTTCAATTGAATTCGAGTTAAGCAATGTAATTACCATTATATCAATAAGATTAAAGTTTGTGACTATAAAAATTTATTTTATTTTAGACTTATTCCATCAGCTAAGTTCAATGAAGAGTTATATAACATATTGACGCTACTTGAAATTTATTTGTGACATTGGACATTGTAGGTATTGTTGTTTGCTGTGATTTTGTAATTTTAATATTGTTTCTTGCGTCGACGACGTTAAGATGGAGTTAGTGTTAGTTTGTTTCTGAAATACAACAATTAAAACTTGTGTGTTTTCTGAATTCAGTGTAAACTGACAAATCCCATGTCTTTCTATATTCGTTATCAAAATCATTTTCAGAAGCACGTCTAGTCAATATGCATGCTGTTGCTATCTGCAAAACAATGAACTTGATAAAAGGTCATACATAACTTGATAAACGGTCGTAAACTTATACAACTTGATAAAGGGTTTTGAACTTAACTTGATAAACGGCTGTGAATTGTTTTTTATAAAACGCCTTGACAAACGGTACTCAATTTACACAACTTGATAAACGATTATACGCTTGCACAACTTGATAACAACTATCATGGATATGTCAGTTCATTCGTAGACCAACAAATTCCACATTTATCTGGAAATTGTGCTGTTCCATATTTCAAGTGCAAATCAAAACTCACTAGTTTCTTCATAGATGCAGCAACGCTCTAAATGTACACTTTAAAAGAAGTAATAACTATTTTTTCTTTTCAATCACTTTAGTGCAAGAAAGTATTTTTATTCTCGATTTTTCATTGGAAAATTCCTTCACGCCATCTAGTAATAAAAGATGTTTCAAAGCATGAATTTAAGAATAGTAATTTGAGACTCTCACTAAATCTGAGAGCAGGTCCTCAATCCAATCACTTGATAACATGTTCTATCTTCTTTAAATACCATTGTGTCAGTCCAATCGCTTGATAACATGTTCTATCTTCTTTAAATACCAATGTGCAGTCCAATTGCTTGATAACATGTTCTATCTTCTTTAAATACCATTGTATCAGTCCAATCGCTTGATAACATGTTCTATCTTCTTTAAATACCAATGTGCAGTCCAATCGCTTGATAACGTGTTGTATTTTCTTTAAATACCATTGTGTCAATGCAAACACTTGATACCTTGCTGTATCTTCGTTAAATACCAACGTGCCAGTCCAATCGCTTGATAACGTTTTGTATCTTGTTTAAATACCAATGTATCAGTCCAATCACTTGATAACTTCTTGTATCTTCGTTAAATACCAATGTATCAGTCCAATCACTTGATAACTTGTTCTTTCTTCTTTAAATACCTGTGCCAGTCCAATCACTTGATAACTTATTGTATTTTCTTTAAATACCTGTGCCAGTCCAATCACTTGATAACTTATTGTATTTTCTTTAAATACCAACGTGCCAGTCCAATCGCTTGATAACTTATTGTATTTTCTTTAAATACCTGTGCCAGTCCAATCACTTGATAACGTTTTGTATTTTCTTTAAATACCTGTGCCAGTCCAATCACTTGATAATTTATTGTATTTTCTTTAAATACCTGTGCCAGTCCAATCACTTGATAACTTATTGTATTTTCTTTAAATACCAACGTGCCAGTCCAATCGCTTGATAACTTATTGTATTTTCTTTAAATACCTGTGCCAGTCCAATCACTTGATAACTTATTGTATCTTCTTTAAATACCTGTGCCAGTCCAATCACTTGATAACTTATTGTATTTTCTTTAAATACCACTGTGCCAGTCCAATCGCTTGATAACGTTTTGTATCTTGTTTAAATACCAATGTATCAGTCCAATCACTTGATAACTTATTGTATTTTCTTTAAATACCTGTGCCAGTCCAATCACTTGATAACTTATTGTATCTTCTTTAAATACCTGTGCCAGTCCAATCACTTGATAACTTATTGTATCTTCTTTAAATACCAATGTATCAGTCCAATCACTTGATAACTTATTGTATCTTCTTTAAATACCAATGTATCAGTCCAATCACTTGATAACTTATTGTATCTTCTTTAAATACCTGTGCCAGTCCAATCACTTGATAACTTATTGTATCTTCTTTAAATACCAATGTATCAGTCCAATCACTTGATAACTTATTGTATCTTCTTTAAATACCTGTGCCAGTCCAATCACTTGATAACTTATTGTATCTTCTTTAAATACCTGTGCCAGTCCAATCACTTGATAACTTATTGTATCTTCTTTAAATACCTGTGCCAGTCCAATCACTTGATAACTTATTGTATCTTCTTTAAATACCAATGTATCAGTCCAATCACTTGATAACTTATTGTATCTTCTTTAAATACCAATGTATCAGTCCAATCACTTGATAACTTATTGTATCTTCTTTAAATACCAATGTATCAGTCCAATCACTTGATAACTTATTGTATCTTCTTTAAATACCAATGTATCAGTCCAATCACTTGATAACTTATTGTATCTTCTTTAAATACCAATGTGTCAGTCCAATCGCTTGATAACTTATTGTATCTTCTTTAAATACCAATGTATCAGTCCAATCACTTGATAACTTATTGTATCTTCTTTAAATACCAATGTATCAGTCCAATCACTTGATAACTTATTGTATCTTCTTTAAATACCTGTGCCAGTCCAATCGCTTGATAACTTATTGTATCTTCTTTAAATACCAATGTATCAGTCCAATCACTTGATAACTTATTGTATCTTCTTTAAATACCAATGTATCAGTCCAATCACTTGATAACTTATTGTATCTTGTTTAAATACCAATGTGTCAGTCCAATCACTTGATAACTTATTGTGTTTTCTTTAAATACCAATGTATCAGTCCAATCACTTGATAACTTATTGTATCTTCTTTAAATACCAATGTATCAGTCCAATCACTTGATAACTTATTGTATCTTCTTTAAATACCTGTGCCAGTCCAATCACTTGATAACTTATTGTATTTTCTTTAAATACCTGTGCCAGTCCAATCACTTGATAACTTATTGTATCTTCTTTAAATACCAATGTATCAGTCCAATCACTTGATAACTTATTGTATCTTCTTTAAATATCAATGTATCAGTCCAATCACTTGATAACTTATTGTATCTTCTTTAAATACCAATGTATCAGTCCAATCACTTGATAACTTATTGTATCTTCTTTAAATATCAATGTATCAGTCCAATCACTTGATAACTTATTGTATCTTCTTTAAATATCAATGTATCAGTCCAATCACTTGATAACTTATTGTATCTTCTTTAAAAACCAATGTATCAGTCCAATCACTTGATAACTTATTGTATCTTCTTTAAATATCAATGTATCAGTCCAATCACTTGATAACTTATTGTATTTTCTTTAAATACCTGTGCCAGTCCAATCACTTGATAACTTATTGTATCTTCTTTAAATACCAATGTATCAGTCCAATCACTTGATAACTTATTGTATCTTCTTTAAATACCAATGTATCAGTCCAATCACTTGATAACTTATTGTATCTTCTTTAAATACCAATGTATCAGTCCAATCACTTGATAACGTTTTGTATCTTGTTTAAATACCAATGTATCAGTCCAATCACTTGATAACTTATTGTATCTTCTTTAAATACCTGTGCCAGTCCAATCACTTGATAACTTATTGTATCTTCTTTAAATACCTGTGCCAGTCCAATCACTTGATAACTTATTGTATTTTCTTTAAATACCTGTGCCAGTCCAATCACTTGATAACTTATTGTATCTTCTTTAAATACCTGTGCCAGTCCAATCACTTGATAACTTATTGTATTTTCTTTAAATACCTGTGCCAGTCCAATCACTTGATAACTTATTGTATCTTCTTTAAATACCAATGTATCAGTCCAATCACTTGATAACTTATTGTATTTTCTTTAAATACCAATGTATCAGTCCAATCACTTGATAACTTATTGTATCTTCTTTAAATACCAATGTATCAGTCCAATCACTTGATAACTTATTGTATCTTCTTTAAATACCAATGTATCAGTCCAATCACTTGATAACGTTTTGTATCTTGTTTAAATACCAATGTATCAGTCCAATCACTTGATAACTTATTGTATCTTCTTTAAATACCTGTGCCAGTCCAATCACTTGATAACTTATTGTATCTTCTTTAAATACCTGTGCCAGTCCAATCACTTGATAACTTATTGTATTTTCTTTAAATACCTGTGCCAGTCCAATCACTTGATAACTTATTGTATCTTCTTTAAATACCTGTGCCAGTCCAATCACTTGATAACTTATTGTATTTTCTTTAAATACCTGTGCCAGTCCAATCACTTGATAACTTATTGTATCTTCTTTAAATACCAATGTATCAGTCCAATCACTTGATAACTTATTGTATTTTCTTTAAATACCAATGTATCAGTCCAATCACTTGATAACTTATTGTATCTTGTTTAAATACCAATGTATCAGTCCAATCACTTGATAACTTATTGTATCTTCTTTAAATACCTGTGCCAGTCCAATCACTTGATAACTTATTCTATCTTCTTTAAATACCTGTGCCAGTCCAATCACTTGATAACTTATTGTATCTTCTTTAAATACCTGTGCCAGTCCAATCACTTGATAACTTATTGTATCTTCTTTAAATACCAATGTATCAGTCCAATCACTTGATAACTTATTGTATCTTGTTTAAATACCAATGTATCAGTCCAATCACTTGATAACTTATTGTATCTTCTTTAAATACCTGTGCCAGTCCAATCACTTGATAACTTATTGTATCTTCTTTAAATACCAATGTATCAGTCCAATCACTTGATAACTTGTTCTTTCTTCTTTAAATACCAATGTATCAGTCCAATCACTTGATAACTTATTGTATCTTCTTTAAATACCTGTGCCAGTCCAATCACTTCATAACTTATTGTATCTTCTTTAAATACCAATGTATCAGTCCAATCACTTGATAACTTATTGTATCTTCTTTAAATACCAATGTATCAGTCCAATCACTTGATAACTTCTTGTATCTTCTTTAAATACCAATGTATCAGTCCAATCACTTGATAACTTGTTGTATCTTCTTTAAATACCAATGTATCAGTCCAATCACTTGATAACTTGTTGTATCTTCTTTAAATACCTGTGCCAGTCCAATCACTTGATAACTTATTGTATCTTCTTTAAATACCAATGTATCAGTCCAATCACTTGATAACTTGTTGTATCTTCTTTAAATACCAATGTATCAGTCCAATCACTTGATAACTTATTGTATCTTCTTTAAATACCAATGTATCAGTCCAATCACTTGATAACTTGTTCTTTCTTCTTTAAATACCTGTGCCAGTCCAATCACTTGATAACTTATTGTATCTTCTTTAAATACCTGTGCCAGTCCAATCACTTGATAACTTATTGTATCTTCTTTAAATACCAATGTATCAGTCCAATCACTTGATAACTTATTGTATTTTCTTTAAATACCAATGTATCAGTCCAATCACTTGATAACTTATTGTATTTTCTTTAAATACCAACGTGCCAGTCCAATCGCTTGATAACGTTTTGTATCTTGTTTAAATACCAATGTATCAGTCCAATCACTTGATAACTTATTGTATCTTCTTTAAATACCAATGTATCAGTCCAATCACTTGATAACTTATTGTATTTTCTTTAAATACCAACGTGCCAGTCCAATCGCTTGATAACGTTTTGTATCTTGTTTAAATACCAATGTATCAGTCCAATCACTTGATAACTTATTGTATCTTCTTTAAATACCTGTACCAGTCCAATCACTTGATAACTTATTGTATTTTCTTTAAATACCTGTGCCAGTCCAATCACTTGATAACTTATTGTATCTTCTTTAAATACCAATGTATCAGTCCAATCACTTGATAACTTGTTGTATCTTCTTTAAATACCAATGTATCAGTCCAATCACTTGATAACTTATTGTATCTTCTTTAAATACCTGTGCCAGTCCAATCACTTGATAACGTGTTGTATCTTCTTTAAATACCAATGTATCAGTCCAATCACTTGATAACTTATTGTATCTTCTTTAAATACCAATGTATCAGTCCAATCACTTGATAACTTATTGTATTTTCTTTAAATACCTGTGCCAGTCCAATCACTTGATAACTTATTGTATCTTCTTTAAATACCTGTGCCAGTCCAATCACTTGATAACTTATTGTATCTTCTTTAAATACCAATGTATCAGTCCAATCACTTGATAACTTATTGTATCTTCTTTAAATACCAATGTATCAGTCCAATCACTTGATAACTTGTTGTATCTTCTTTAAATACCAATGTATCAGTCCAATCACTTGATAACTTATTGTATCTTCTTTAAATACCTGTGCCAGTCCAATCACTTGATAACGTGTTGTATCTTCTTTAAATACCAATGTATCAGTCCAATCACTTGATAACTTATTGTATCTTCTTTAAATACCTGTGCCAGTCCAATCACTTGATAACTTATTGTATCTTCTTTAAATACCAATGTATCAGTCCAATCGCTTGATAACGTTTTGTATCTTGTTTAAATACCAATGTATCAGTCCAATCACTTGATAACTTATTGTATCTTCTTTAAATACCTGTGCCAGTCCAATCACTTGATAACTTGTTGTATCTTCTTTAAATACCAATGTATCAGTCCAATCACTTGATAACTTATTGTATCTTCTTTAAATACCAATGTATCAGTCCAATCACTTGATAACTTGTTGTATCTTCTTTAAATACCAATGTATCAGTCCAATCACTTGATAACTTGTTGTATCTTCTTTAAATACCAATGTATCAGTCCAATCACTTGATAACTTATTGTATCTTCTTTAAATACCAATGTATCAGTCCAATCACTTGATAACTTGTTCTTTCTTCTTTAAATACCTGTGCCAGTCCAATCACTTGATAACTTATTGTATCTTCTTTAAATACCTGTGCCAGTCCAATCACTTGATAACTTATTGTATCTTCTTTAAATACCTGTGCCAGTCCAATCACTTGATAACTTATTGTATCTTCTTTAAATACCAATGTATCAGTCCAATCACTTGATAACTTATTGTATCTTCTTTAAATACCAATGTATCAGTCCAATCACTTGATAACTTGTTCTTTCTTCTTTAAATACCAATGTGTCAGTCCAATCACTTGATAACTTATTGTATCTTCTTTAAATACCAATGTATCAGTCCAATCACTTGATAACTTATTGTATCTTCTTTAAATACCAATGTATCAGTCCAATCACTTGATAACTTATTGTATCTTCTTTAAATACCAATGTATCAGTCCAATCACTTGATAACTTATTGTATCTTCTTTAAATACCTGTGCCAGTCCAATCACTTGATAACTTATTGTATCTTCTTTAAATACCAATGTATCAGTCCAATCACTTGATAACTTATTGTATCTTCTTTAAATACCAATGTATCAGTCCAATCACTTGATAACTTATTGTATCTTGTTTAAATACCAATGTGTCAGTTCAATCACTTGATAACTTATTGTATCTTCTTTAAATATCAATGTATCAGTCCAATCACTTGATAACTTATTGTATCTTCTTTAAATACCTGTGCCAGTCCAATCACTTGATAACTTATTGTATTTTCTTTAAATACCAATGTATCAGTCCAATCACTTGATAACTTATTGTATTTTCTTTAAATACCTGTGCCAGTCCAATCACTTGATAACTTATTGTATCTTCTTTAAATACCTGTGCCAGTCCAATCACTTGATAACTTATTGTATCTTCTTTAAATACCAATGTATCAGTCCAATCACTTGATAACTTATTGTATTTTCTTTAAATACCAATGTATCAGTCCAATCACTTGATAACTTATTGTATTTTCTTTAAATACCAACGTGCCAGTCCAATCGCTTGATAACGTTTTGTATCTTGTTTAAATACCAATGTATCAGTCCAATCACTTGATAACTTATTGTATCTTCTTTAAATACCAATGTATCAGTCCAATCACTTGATAACTTATTGTATTTTCTTTAAATACCAATGTATCAGTCCAATCACTTGATTACTTATTGTATTTTCTTTAAATACCAATGTATCAGTCCAATCACTTGATAACTTATTGTATCTTGTTTAAATACCAATGTATCAGTCCAATCACTTGATAACTTATTGTATCTTCTTTAAATACCTGTGCCAGTCCAATCACTTGATAACGTGTTGTATCTTCTTTAAATACCAATGTATCAGTCCAATCACTTGATAACTTATTGTATCTTCTTTAAATACCAATGTATCAGTCCATTCACTTGATAACTTATTGTATCTTCTTTAAATACCTGTGCCAGTCCAATCACTTGATAACTTATTGTATCTTCTTTAAATACCAATGTATCAGTCCAATCACTTGATAACTTATTGTATTTTCTTTAAATACCAATGTATCAGTCCAATCACTTGATAACTTATTGTATTTTCTTTAAATACCAACGTGCCAGTCCAATCGCTTGATAACGTTTTGTATCTTGTTTAAATACCAATGTATCAGTCCAATCACTTGATAACTTATTGTATCTTCTTTAAATACCAATGTATCAGTCCAATCACTTGATAACTTATTGTATTTTCTTTAAATACCAACGTGCCAGTCCAATCGCTTGATAACGTTTTGTATCTTGTTTAAATACCAATGTATCAGTCCAATCACTTGATAACTTATTGTATCTTCTTTAAATACCTGTGCCAGTCCAATCACTTGATAACTTATTGTATTTTCTTTAAATACCTGTGCCAGTCCAATCACTTGATAACTTATTGTATCTTCTTTAAATACCAATGTATCAGTCCAATCACTTGATAACTTATTGTATCTTCTTTAAATACCTGTGCCAGTCCAATCACTTGATAACGTGTTGTATCTTCTTTAAATACCAATGTATCAGTCCAATCACTTGATAACTTATTGTATCTTCTTTAAATACCAATGTGTCAGTCCAATCACTTGATAACTTGTTGTATCTTCTTTAAATACCAATGTATCAGTCCAATCACTTGATAACTTATTGTATTTTCTTTAAATACCTGTGCCAGTCCAATCACTTGATAACTTGTTGTATCTTCTTTAAATACCAATGTATCAGTCCAATCACTTGATAACTTATTGTATCTTCTTTAAATACCAATGTATCAGTCCAATCACTTGATAACTTGTTGTATCTTCTTTAAATACCAATGTATCAGTCCAATCACTTGATAACTTGTTGTATCTTCTTTAAATACCAATGTATCAGTCCAATCACTTGATAACTTGTTGTATCTTCTTTAAATACCAATGTATCAGTCCAATCACTTGATAACTTATTGTATCTTCTTTAAATACCAATGTATCAGTCCAATCACTTGATAACTTGTTCTTTCTTCTTTAAATACCAATGTATCAGTCCAATCACTTGATAACTTATTGTATCTTCTTTAAATACCTGTGCCAGTCCAATCACTTGATAACTTGTTGTATCTTCTTTAAATACCAATGTATCAGTCCAATCACTTGATAACTTATTGTATCTTCTTTAAATACCAATGTATCAGTCCAATCACTTGATAACTTGTTCTTTCTTCTTTAAATACCAATGTATCAGTCCAATCGCTTGATAACTTATTGTATTTTCTTTAAATACCTGTGCCAGTCCAATCACTTGATAACGTGTTGTATCTTCTTTAAATACCAATGTATCAGTCCAATCACTTGATAACTTGTTGTATCTTCTTTAAATACCAATGTATCAGTCCAATCACTTGATAACTTGTTGTATCTTCTTTAAATACCAATGTATCAGTTCAATCACTTGATAACTTATTGTATTTTCTTTAAATACCTGTGCCAGTCCAATCACTTGATAACTTATTGTATCTTCTTTAAATACCTGTGCCAGTCCAATCACTTGATAACTTATTGTATCTTCTTTAAATACCAATGTATCAGTCCAATCACTTGATAACTTATTGTATCTTCTTTAAATACCAATGTATCAGTCCAATCACTTGATAACTTATTGTATCTTCTTTAAATACCTGTGCCAGTCCAATCACTTGATAACTTATTGTATCTTCTTTAAATACCAATGTATCAGTCCAATCACTTGATAACTTATTGTATCTTCTTTAAATACCAATGTATCAGTCCAATCACTTGATAACTTATTGTATCTTCTTTAAATACCTGTGCCAGTCCAATCACTTGATAACGTGTTGTATCTTCTTTAAATACCAATGTATCAGTCCAATCACTTGATAACTTATTGTATCTTCTTTAAATACCAATGTATCAGTCCATTCACTTGATAACTTATTGTATCTTCTTTAAATACCTGTGCCAGTCCAATCACTTGATAACTTATTGTATCTTCTTTAAATACCAATGTATCAGTCCAATCACTTGATAACTTATTGTATTTTCTTTAAATACCAATGTATCAGTCCAATCACTTGATAACTTATTGTATTTTCTTTAAATACCAACGTGCCAGTCCAATCGCTTGATAACGTTTTGTATCTTGTTTAAATACCAATGTATCAGTCCAATCACTTGATAACTTATTGTATCTTCTTTAAATACCAATGTATCAGTCCAATCACTTGATAACTTATTGTATTTTCTTTAAATACCAACGTGCCAGTCCAATCGCTTGATAACGTTTTGTATCTTGTTTAAATACCAATGTATCAGTCCAATCACTTGATAACTTATTGTATCTTCTTTAAATACCTGTGCCAGTCCAATCACTTGATAACTTATTGTATTTTCTTTAAATACCTGTGCCAGTCCAATCACTTGATAACTTATTGTATCTTCTTTAAATACCAATGTATCAGTCCAATCACTTGATAACTTATTGTATCTTCTTTAAATACCTGTGCCAGTCCAATCACTTGATAACGTGTTGTATCTTCTTTAAATACCAATGTATCAGTCCAATCACTTGATAACTTATTGTATCTTCTTTAAATACCAATGTGTCAGTCCAATCACTTGATAACTTGTTGTATCTTCTTTAAATACCAATGTATCAGTCCAATCACTTGATAACTTATTGTATTTTCTTTAAATACCTGTGCCAGTCCAATCACTTGATAACTTGTTGTATCTTCTTTAAATACCAATGTATCAGTCCAATCACTTGATAACTTATTGTATCTTCTTTAAATACCAATGTATCAGTCCAATCACTTGATAACTTGTTGTATCTTCTTTAAATACCAATGTATCAGTCCAATCACTTGATAACTTGTTGTATCTTCTTTAAATACCAATGTATCAGTCCAATCACTTGATAACTTGTTGTATCTTCTTTAAATACCAATGTATCAGTCCAATCACTTGATAACTTATTGTATCTTCTTTAAATACCAATGTATCAGTCCAATCACTTGATAACTTGTTCTTTCTTCTTTAAATACCAATGTATCAGTCCAATCACTTGATAACTTATTGTATCTTCTTTAAATACCTGTGCCAGTCCAATCACTTGATAACTTGTTGTATCTTCTTTAAATACCAATGTATCAGTCCAATCACTTGATAACTTATTGTATCTTCTTTAAATACCAATGTATCAGTCCAATCACTTGATAACTTGTTCTTTCTTCTTTAAATACCAATGTATCAGTCCAATCGCTTGATAACTTATTGTATTTTCTTTAAATACCTGTGCCAGTCCAATCACTTGATAACGTGTTGTATCTTCTTTAAATACCAATGTATCAGTCCAATCACTTGATAACTTGTTGTATCTTCTTTAAATACCAATGTATCAGTCCAATCACTTGATAACTTGTTGTATCTTCTTTAAATACCAATGTATCAGTTCAATCACTTGATAACTTATTGTATTTTCTTTAAATACCTGTGCCAGTCCAATCACTTGATAACTTATTGTATCTTCTTTAAATACCTGTGCCAGTCCAATCACTTGATAACTTATTGTATCTTCTTTAAATACCAATGTATCAGTCCAATCACTTGATAACTTATTGTATCTTCTTTAAATACCAATGTATCAGTCCAATCACTTGATAACTTATTGTATCTTCTTTAAATACCTGTGCCAGTCCAATCACTTGATAACTTATTGTATCTTCTTTAAATACCAATGTATCAGTCCAATCACTTGATAACTTATTGTATCTTCTTTAAATACCAATGTATCAGTCCAATCACTTGATAACTTATTGTATCTTCTTTAAATACCTGTGCCAGTCCAATCACTTGATAACTTATTGTATTTTCTTTAAATACCTGTGCCAGTCCAATCACTTGATAACTTATTGTATTTTCTTTAAATACCAATGTGTCAGTTCAATCACTTGATAACTTATTGTATTTTCTTTAAATACCAATGTATCAGTCCAATCACTTGATAACTTATTGTATCTTCTTTAAATACCTGTGCCAGTCCAATCACTTGATAACTTATTGTATCTTCTTTAAATACCAATGTATCAGTCCAATCACTTGATAACCTATTGTATCTTGTTTAAATACCAATGTATCAGTCCAATCACTTGATAACTTATTGTATCTTCTTTAAATACCTGTGCCAGTCCAATCACTTGATAACTTATTGTATCTTCTTTAAATACCAATGTATCAGTCCAATCACTTGATAACTTATTGTATCTTCTTTAAATACCAATGTATCAGTCCAATCACTTGATAACTTATTGTATTTTCTTTAAATACCTGTGCCAGTCCAATCACTTGATAACTTATTGTATTTTCTTTAAATACCTGTGCCAGTCCAATCACTTGATAACTTATTGTATCTTCTTTAAATACCTGTGCCAGTCCAATCACTTGATAACTTATTGTATTTTCTTTAAATACCAATGTATCAGTCCAATCACTTGATAACTTATTGTATCTTCTTTAAATACCAATGTATCAGTCCAATCACTTGATAACTTATTGTATTTTCTTTAAATACCTGTGCCAGTCCAATCACTTGATAACTTATTGTATCTTCTTTAAATACCAACGTATCAGTCCAATCGCTTGATAACGTTTTGTATCTTGTTTAAATACCAATGTATCAGTCCAATCACTTGATAACTTATTGTATCTTCTTTAAATACCTGTGCCAGTCCAATCACTTGATAACTTATTGTATTTTCTTTAAATACCTGTGCCAGTCCAATCACTTGATAACGTGTTGTATCTTCTTTAAATATCAATGTGTCAGTCCAGTCGCTTGAAATCTTGTTGCATTTGCTATAAATACCAATGTGTCAGTTCAATCACTTGATATCTTCTTGTATCTTTTTTAAATATCAATGTATCAGTCCAATCACTTGATAACTTGTTTATAACTTGTTGTATCTTCTTTAAATACCATTGTGTCAGTCCAATCGCGTGATAACGTGTTGATAACTTGTATCTTTTTTAAATACCAATGTATTAGTCCAATCACTTGATAACTTGTTAATAACTTGTTGTATCTTCTTTAAATACCAATGTGTCAGTCCAATCGCGTGATAACGTGTTGATAACTTGTATCTTTTTTAAATACCAATGTGTCAGTCCAATCGCGTGATAACGTGTTGATAACGTGTTGTATCTGCTATAAGTACCAATGTGTCAGTCCAATCAATTGATAACTTGTTGATATCCTATTGTATCTTTTTTAAATACCAATGTGTCAGTCTAATAGCTTGATAACGTGATGATATCCTGTTGCATCATCTTTAAATACCAATGTGAGTCTAATCACGTGATAACTTGTTGCATCTTCTATTAGAACCAATATGTCAATGCAAATACTTGCTAACTTGTTGTATCTTCTTTAAATACCAATGTGTCAGTCCAATCACGTGATAACGTGTTGTATCTTCTACAAAATACAAATGTGTCAGTCCAATCACGTGATAACGTGTTGTATCTTCTACAAAATACAAATATATCTGTCCAAACACTTGATATCATGTTGCATCTTCTTTAAATGCCAATGTGGAGGAATGTTATTTTCATCTCTACACGCATTCATTCATCATATACACGGTGATTAAGATTTATTACATTTGCAAACTTGCTTCTAATCATTTGAATATCCATATATATATATATATATATATATATATTTACATGTTTTATAGACGACAGTGATAAGATCCAAATTTAGACTTAATTGTGTTATAGACGATTCCAAAGACATCCATATTTAGATTTAACAGTATTATAGTCGATTCCAAAGGCATCCATTTTTAGATTTAATTGTGTTATAGACGATTCCAAAGACATCCATATTTTGACTTAACTGTAATATAAATTATTCCAAAGACATCCATATTTAGACTGACCTCTGGTATGGACGATTCCAAGGCTATCAATATTAGGATACCTATAGTGACGACGATTCCAACACAATTCATCAATATTCTTACCTGTGCTACCGACAATTCCAATGAGCATCAGAATGACGTCTAACTTGGTCACAAGTTCCATAATTTCGCACCAAACATGTGCTAGGCAAATTTCCTAAAACTGTATGAAGACGATACAAATCTCTGACGTATTGCTTCCTGGATCGTTACTGAGCTGGCATATTTAGACGATGTTGTAGTTTGAGTATTACTAATTTGACATTGTAAATCTGCATAAACACAATGCCGTTGGAGATATTACACTTACGTGAGTAATATAATAACATCTCGAGATATTGAAAAGTTGATTCAGAAGGGGAAGATCTTTGTTTGGAGGTCATATGACAAGATTGTATCTCGAACAAATAATAACCGCGAACTGAAAAAAGATACAGGAAAAACGGAAATCTGTATACCTTGAAGAAAAAGTTTGTGTTCAGCCTCATTACAGTCACGTCTTATCGCAGTTTTAAATCTAACATAGTTGCAAGCCTATTTCCAATTCATGATAAATCAAACAATAGAGAAATCGTATGGGATGATTCTTTCTGTGTCAGAGAATATAATCAATCAATCAATCAATCAATCAATCAATCAATCGAGAGAGAGAGAGAGTGTGTGTGTGTGTGTGTGTATTAATTCGTCCGAAAGAAACCGATACAATAAAGTTTCGATTCCGTATAGTAAACAATAGTTTTCAAAGAATATATATAATAGACGATGGGGAGAAAGGACATGTGTCAGTCAATGTGAAAGTAATTATACGTTTATCAATGGGGAAGTAATAATACGTTTTGAAAAGTGAGAGAGCAAACAATTCAGTCACACACGCACACATGCAAACAGACAAAAAAACACACACACATATTATATATATATATATATATATATATATATATTTATATATATATATATATATATATATATATATATATATATATATATATATATATATATATATATATATATATATATATATATATCAAACGCCCCAATGTCAACCAATTATGATGTCCCTAGTTTTAGAACATTCCTTTGGTCATAAAAAGAATTTCTGCCAATTTTTGTCTAATTCCAACATTTTTTAGGAGGTCCACCTCAAGTAGCAAGATTTGCATTATGAAGCATTATATTGCGATATTCATTTTGCTGAATGTTATTTGCTGTTGACTTCTTTACTTATTTAATATTTTACAATGGTATTGAATTTGATTAAATAACTATTCTTTGCTTGTTTATTCAAGTTGTTTGTGAAGTCTGCAATCTTTGAAAGTGAGTTTTTACAAAATATTTAAATTTTATCTAATTTTGTATTAAACTTTTTTATTTTTTATTGAACTTATTATATTATATTTTCATGTTGTCGCAATTCTATAGCCTGTTTTACAAATGTTATATGCAAACTGTTATTAGTCATTACAGGGCTGTTAGATTTAGCACATGTTGACTGTTAAGTGTTAATCACTAATGTTATATTCATGTTGTTGCCAGACGCCAGTTGAATAATAGAAGGCAGTGAATTGAGTACCGTTCCAGGTCTGCAATCAACTCCTCGTTTGGCTACCCTGTCCCAGAAAACTCCTCCAGCAAGACAGTCATCTACAATATTCGGTCTTGGCAGCAAGATAACGGCAGAAGACTCAACAATTACAGGTTCGCGTCTGCCTACATGTTTGCAAGTCTTGCGGTGTTTGATGCATCATCTAGCTGATGGTGCGCATGAAAACTGTACCAGATGGGAAGCAGCTAAATTTGTCCTGTCAATGGTACCTGTGTTTTATAACAAAGCCCATATTCCGATGATTACAGAACGCAGGGCATGCGAACGATTAATTAAACTGCTTGACGACAATGCTAAAGTGAGAGCAATTCCAATCAACCGCCGATCAGCCCCGAACTCCCTGAACAAGCTAAAAAAGATGGAAGAAATGCTAGCTCAGACATTCCCATTGTGGCCTGCAAATGCAGAACAACTCATCAAAAATCCGGAAGATGTAGCTTTCCTGCAGTCAATGAAGACCGACCGTCTGGCAACATTCGGACCACGTGACAAAGTCCTTGCAGCCAAAGTCCAGCGTCGTGAACAAAGGGGCAACATGGAAGCACTGCGGCGCAAGAGAATGCAGAGTCACCTGAAGTCGATGACTGCACCTAAAATACTCCATAACAGCGACAGTAGCATTAGTGATGAGGATGTTGTTAGTGATGGAGAAGTTGGCTCATTGGCTGCTGGTCCATCCATCACACCAAGAACTTTGTGAAGTCACAAGCGAACTGCTCGCACAGGACCACCTGCTTTCATCCCTCACGACATCATTCAACGACCCAAACTTGTTCAACTAGCCACACGTCTGAAGATGACTCCAGTGCAACAAGCTGTATACACGGAAGCATTAGTGGCAGAGGCAGGTGGTGATACTTCAAAGATATCCACATCATACTCAACCGCAGACAAGTCCAGGCATCAGATAGGAAGATTGATAGCAGAGAATTGTAAGAACCAATGGATCCCGCCAAAATTGGTATCCCTGCATTGGAACTCAAAGCTGATGCCATCACTGTCAAACCAGAATATCACAGAAGAACGTCTCACTGTCGTCGTTGGAAATGCCACAGAATTGAAGCTTCTAGGAGTCCCATCATACCAACCTGGAACAGACAGAAAGTCCGGAGAGATAATTGCTGATCTGACAATGGGTTTGCTCTCATCATGGCAATGTACCGAGTCTGTTGTGAATATGACTTTCAATACCACAGCATCGAATACAGGTCACGTAACTGCAGCCTGTGTGACAGTCCAAAAGCAGCTTGGACGAGCTCTCCTTTAGTCAGCCTGTCGTCACCATGTTGGTGAGATTATCCTGTCTCATGTTTTCGATGATCTGAAGATTGAGGCATCCAAGTCTCCAGACGTCACCTTGTTTACACGATTTCTTAAGAGCTTCCAAATGTTGACGGTGCCATCTAAAAGTAATGATGAACAGCTATCTCGATTGATCTTGACATCATTCAACCACGAGGCACTTCAGATTGTAGATACATGTCGAACCAGTGTTCTCCAACTTCCCAAATCAGAGCTTTCGCTACGCCGAGATGATTATCAAGAATTTGCTGAGCTGTGCACAGTGTTCCTTGATGGAGAAACTGAAGATCATCCTGTCACCTTCAAGCGACCAGGAGCCTTACACAAAGCCAGATGGATGGCTAAACTCATCTATTCGATTAAGATATGCCTGTTTGAGCTGCAAATTCAACAACTACCAACACTGGTCTACAGCAGCTGGTGGATGACGTGCAATTCAGCGGTAGAAGCGCAGTGGAACGACCTGCAGTTGTACAAGTCTTTATTGCAGTACAAGGTCTTGAATCCAGATGTCTCTCAGAGTGCACTGCATGCCTTCAAACTGCATCTCTGGTACCTGACTGCAGAGATGATTCCTATTGCTCTTTGGAGCAGTAAGGTGCCTGATGCTGAACAGCGAGCCCTTGCAGACAGTCTGCTGGCTGTTAAACCAGAAACGGCCCTCTTGGCACCACAGAACCGGTTTGGAACAGGCATTGGCAAGCCAAAGTTTTCAGCAACTGTTACTCTGACCACAACTCTTGCTGATTTTGCTAGTATTGATTCCTGGTACACATTCACTCTTCTTCAGCTGAACGCTGAGTTCATGACTGAAGAAGTTGCGAACTGGCCAAATTCTGCTGCGTACCAAGCTTCTCTTGGCAACCTTCAATCGCTGAACGTTGTCAATGACTGTGCTGAGAGAGGTGTTAAGCTCAGCTCAGATTTCTTGGCATCAGCAAGGGATGAAGAACATTACCAGAACGTGCTGCAAGTTGTTGAGAAGTACCGTAAAGAACAGCCCAACTTGATAAAACGCAAAGGACATAGCGACTAACTGAAGAATCTACCAAATAACTACCACTGATTTTAAAACATTGCTGAATGTAAAATATATTAAACTATATTTAACATTTTAAACATTGAACAAATCATTTAGAAAAATGTTGAAAACAACATATACTGTCTGAATTCATTGTGATGAAACTATTGTCTCCGATGAGTTGAAAAATGTTAAAAGATGTAGTGAATGGTTAATTTGTTATATAATAAATACTTCTAACACCCGTTGTATAAATTTAGCATCATACTATTGAATATAATCAGATAAAAACTGAGCATGTACTATTGCAATATCTATATACAACTCTGCATGTAATATTATATAACATAATGACATGTTTAAAATGAGTGGAAAAACTGGAAATATGCGCCAAATGGCGAGTTTTCAATATTTTGACAAATAATTCATTTGAATGGTAGACCACCTAAATGTACTTCAAAATTCACCAAACTTTGCCATAACTGTTTTTTTTATATAAAAAAAACTAGACAAGGGACAAAATGATCCAATGAAGTTAAAACAAATATAGGGCGTTTGATGCACCCTAATATATATATATATATATATATATATATATATATATATATATATATATATATATATATATATATAATGGTGTATATTTGTATCTCCTCTCTCTCTCCCTCTCCCTCTCTCTCTCTCTCTTCTCTCTCTCTCTCTCTCTCTCTCTCTCTCTCTCTCTCTCTCTCTCTCTCTCTATATATATATATATATATATATATATATATATATATAAAAGGGATAAAAAAACAACACAAACGCCGATAAATTTGTACGACTAGTTTCGCATTTATGCTTCTTCAGGCACAAAATTTATTTGAAAGAAACTGATGACGTCTATAAAGTTATAAACAATTACGTCATTAACATAACGTCATGCTTTTGAAAGAAGCGGATGACGTCTATATATCAATAATTACGTAATTGACATAACATCATAATTTATATTCTTTATTATACAAATATCATATGTATAACTGGATCAGAATGATGCATGAGTCTCTAATGAAAACTGAGAGTGAGATTATAATGTAGAGACTAACAGTAATACATATAACTACATATTATATATATATATACATATAAATAAATACAATATATCAAATCATCCACTAAAATTCTATACAATTTTATATAATGCCTTAGTATTAAAGCCATTGGGATAAACAGTATCTAACCGATTAATCCAATAACTTTCTTTAATGAGTCTGTTCATTTCTCCGTGCACAATATCGATTGGCATGAAAGAAAAATCCCTTAAAGAGTGATTATTTGTATTAAAATGCATTGAAACATTAGAGGAGAACTGAGAATCCATATAATTTTTTATATGAAAGCGGTGATTATTCATTCTCTTAGAAACTTGTTGAAGTGTTTGTCCAACATATTGCATGTTACATTTTGTACATGTTATCAAATAAATTACATCAGTTGATATACAATCAGTGTTATAACGTAGAGAAAACATTTCTTTAGTATTGGAGCTACTAAAATAGGTACTTTCTGTAATATTTGCACATTGAGAGCACCTACGTCTGTTGCATTTAGATGACGAAAAACATCTTTGAAATTTTTTTGTCGGTTTAGTTCTGATCAAAAGATCTTGTAAATTCCTAGGTCTTCTATAAGCAAGAATTGGCTTGCTTTTGTAAAGTGTTTTGACGCTGCTTTTTTCTGATAAGTTAAGGAGAGTCCAATATTTATTAATTATAAGGCCTATATTTGGCAAAGATGGATTATATTGTATTATGAAAGGAATTATATTTTTATCTTTCGTACATTCTGCTGTATTTAAAGCATCATTTTGGGTAAGAATACAGACTTTACTTAAAGCAGACTCTATTACATGCATAGGATAATTTCTTTTCTTGAAATATGTTTTTAATTCATTTAAAGAATGTTTTAATTGATGATCGTCTGAAATGATACGTCGGTATCTTTTCGCCTGACTATAAGGTATGCCGTTTTTACATGACCTGGGATGACAAGACGAATATTCCACATATTGGTGGATATTAGTTTCTTTTACGTGAACATTTGTAGAGATAGTATTATCAGGATTTTTCATCACATTTACATCTAGAAAGGATACATGCGTAGTGGATGCAGTGTACGTAAATTTAATTGTGGGGTGAAAATTATTTAGGCTATTAATAAATTTGTGTAGATCTTCTTCTGAGTGGTTCCAGATCATAAATATATCATCTAAAAATCTTAGCCAAACAGTGGGCTTAAAATTCTCGTTTTCAAGAAAATCTTTTTCTAATTTACCCATGAAAAGGGAAGCGTATGAAGGAGCCATAGGACTACCCATTGCCGTACCCATTATTTGAATGTAATTAGTACCATTAAATTGGAAATTATTATTTTCCAAGATAAGAGTTATTATTTTACAAATATCTTCACTTGACTCTTAATAATAACTGCTTCTCGGCCGGTCAGTCGGCGCTAGGCAATTTGACATTTAGCGAAGTCCTCTTATTGTAGGCTCTGAATGATTACTTCTAGATTAGTTTTTAATTAGTGTAGCACTGCATCATGACCCAGACCTATTTAATAAATTTTGTGTTCGGCAACTTCGGTTTATCTTTCGGTTTCGGCCGAAGGTATGTTAAACTTTCGGTTTCAATCTATAAATTTCGGTCTGGTTCCTTTTTCGGCCGAAACCAGAAATTTAGTTTCGGTCGGTCTCTATCCATGGCATATAAATTGTTCTGATAAATACTGGTTTGTCTGTGAGACTTATTTTAGTCCGTTTTCACTTCACTAAGTAATCAAGATAACTGTGGGCTACTTTAAGCTAGCGCATATGTTGTGTCTTTGATAATGGCTTTGCGACTTTGCCAACCGTCTTTTTCTCAGAGTTTGTTGCACCTTTATGATCAATCGCCCTTTGGAAACCAGATATTCGAATTTACTATTCATACCAGTACCATTGCTTCTACTGTTGTTACTGCTACTAATCAATCGATATCATCATATGTTACACGTATTATACTGTTGTTACTGCTACTAATCAATCGATATCATCATATGTTACACGTATTATACTGTTGTTACTGCTACTAATCAATCGATATCATCATATGTTACACGTATTATACTAATGTTACTGCTACTAATCAATCGATATCATCATATGTTACACGTATTATACTGTTGTTACTGCTACTAATCAATCGATATCATCATATGTTACACGTATTATACTGTTGTTACTGCTACTAATCAATCGATATCATCATATGTTACACGTACTTTATTTTACGTTCCTTATAATTATGGTAGTATTTTTGCATGTCGCTGGACAGCATCTATTTTAGATGACGACTATTTGACAGGAGAAGTAAGGAGAAGGGTTTCAAGGATTTGTATAAGGTCAAGGAGTATCAACGATGACGGCCAGCTCTCAACAAGAGAGAGAGAGAGAGAGAGAGAGAGAGAGAGAGAGAGAGAGAGAGAGAGAGAGAGAGAGAGAGAGAGGGTGTATTGCAACAGATCCGCACTCTTCTGAAAGAGATGGAAGCACTATATGAAACCTATTTCATCAGCGATATCTAAGTAATAACAATGTAAGCTATGTTCAAGACGACAATTTCAGAAAAGAAAGTAGAAGAGGAATATAAAATTCATCAAAATATTCTCAAAGAGAATTTCGTTGACAAATTTTAACATATACGATCTTTAATTCTGTTATGGACGCCATAAAATATATGGTCTTCTTCTCAAAACGGATGGTAAATAAAGATAATCTTGCAGACCGCGATCATCCGTGCCATTCCTTATGTCGCCCGTCCTATTTATAATCCAGCTTCGACGTGGCAATTTCAAGGATAACTACATCGTTCATACCCCAGAATATGTCCTGGAACAGAGTATGTCATCAGCAAAAGTGTTTCTATACATGTTTTATGAAATATAATAAAATGTTCCTTTTTTAATTTAGAGAATTTGTATGTTGGAATCTGTGCTTGAAAACAAAGCTACAAGTTCTTTCCAATTCCAGGATTTAACTCCTGGAGAATTCATTTGGAGCCATGTGTATTAAAAAAGATAATGTAATTTCTTCTCACAGAGTGCCTTTGGGATTGTTGACAAAAGTTTGGAATACACTTTCTACAGGCAAAAAGCAACATTCCTGATAAATGCATCCATCCGATTTAAATTATGATTGTTAAATTATATATTTATAAAAATAGGTTTGAGTTTAAGCAAATACTGCTTTTAACTTGCGTGATACAATATTTTGTTTCAAACAGAAGTAAAATGTTTTCTTTTACTTTAACAATTTTCTTTCACCTAAAATTGTGGAATATATTAGCTTCAGAGAGCTGCAATTGCCCTTCTTTCTTTAAACAATTATTTTATCGCGTATATTAATCTGAAAGTTAAGTACGCTTTAATCTAGGCATAGCCTTAATGAGTTGCTGTTTCATTAAAATTTCACTGCTGTTTCCTCACTGATATTGTTACGTATGAAAAGACTTATTTGCATATTTATTAATTTAAATTCTTGATGATCTCATTATCTCTTTTTCTCAAAACAGAAAATACATTTCACTGATCCTATTTGTCTGTACCAAAGGGCTTAAGAATTATGTTTGCATTTATTTTTTCCATGATTTGTCGCATATTTTATGAATTCAAATCTTTCTTAGTGTTAATATATACAACAAGAAGACTATGTTGTCTATGTAGGTCAATCGTTTATGAACTTGCTGTAATGTAAAACATCTGGGCCTTTGTGTGCAAACCTACGTATAGCTTTGCTTATTTATTTGGTGAGTAACGACACATCAACACCTTTAAGGTCATTTGGTACCTGGGGTTTTCAAGTAAAGTCTTTTGTCCAGGGATATGTGACGACCAAACAACTACAAGTGTAAACTCACCCATTCAAAGCGTGATTGTTGATGTTTTTAATAAAACAATTCGTGCGTATATATCTTATCGTTATCTATTTGTACAATACTTGACAGATGATTATTTGGGAAGAAGGATACATCTTAGAAAACGGTTTAATTCTCTTCTCGGACAGATGAAGTCTGTGTTAATTGATTTGCGAATTAACGTACATACAGTATTGGACACTTCAGCGTATCCCTAAGACTTCCATGTTTCTTTTCTGTTCTTGGTTTGTTTCAATTTGCGAAGGAAGCATTCAATATATTTTGATGCAATGAATGACTTAATGTCTGGAGCAGTCTACCCAAGGAAAGAAACACAATTTAGTGTTTATGTGAGGTAGCCGTGACAGGGCCAGTCAATGCATATGTATATGGAATAAGAGGGTAAAAATCCAGTTCCTGGTTGGACATGGAAACTAATGTTTAACAAAATGCTGTTATAGGAGAATCGTTTGTTGATATTTTTTGTAAATTTTAAAGTGTCCTTTCCTTTCAGGGTTTCTTTATGAGGATACACACTGGCTAATCGCTGTTATATAACAGTGGCGTCCTTAAACATATTCAATTTAGAACATTAGTTCTTACCCATATGGTTTACAGAGAAATACCGAAATACAGGAAGCTCATCAAGCTATGATAAGAATTACAAGTCGACAACGAAGTCATATTGAAACGAAGGTGTGCATTCATGCGTGCATCTAGTATGCTGTTTTCATCAATGATACAAAACGCTGAATGCATGCATGAACACAGAAGTACTGTTGTTGTTGTTGTTGTTGTTGTTATTGTAGGATTTAGCGACATTTTTCAGCACAAGATAGGACATATATCTCGGTCAGTATAACTGATAAAGGATGAACCGTGGAAGAACCACAGATTCACGAGAAACTACTGGCAAGCTTTCTCAGATATCCAAGTTAGCCGAAACTGAGACTTAAACCCACGTAGACAGAGATGAGATGGCAGTAATGCGGAACGGTGAGAGCGCTAGACCACTCAGCCACTCGTGGCCTAAATACGTACTGGAATTGATGAATTTCTTCGTGTCGTTATCGCTCTTGGTAGGGGCATATGTAAACTATACACAAGATCCATCGTTGTAACATAAGGCAGAATGTCTACAAAATAACTTCTCAAGGAACAATTACAGGAATTAACATCATTTTCTACTGTGTTTGGGTTGCATATTTTTAACAATAAAGTCGTAGGTGTTTTTTTTCCACGCCATCCAGTCTGAGGCACCTATTATTGCAGTTGGGTTCTTAAATGTATGATATAATATCGTTGTTATTATGTAAATCCTTATACATCTAAATCAAGACCAGTCTACAGGCAAATAAACGAATTATTACGTACACGCCTTCTTGAGTATCATCATTTGGTACCGAGTCACAATAATATTTTTTTCCAAACAATCCTTGAATAATATTGTAAACTTATTTAATAATAAGCGCTATATTCTGTATCAGCGTCATATAAGCCCATCGGACCATGAACAAAAATAACATTTCTATTTTATTTCCATGACCTTGTTTTTTTATATTATTGTAAAACATTTCTTCTCTATAGAGCAAAAGGGTTCTGATCCAAGGTGGCAGAGTGGTTGGAAGCACTCACTGTTACAGATCAATACTATCTCACCTCTGGGTACGTCAGAAAGATTGCCACTAACTTCCCGTGGGTCGGTGGTTCTTTCCAAGGTTTTCCCAGTTCTTCCGCAAGGAGTTCTACTGTCCACCACTTATAACCTATGACATGTTTTGATAAGCCCCTAACCAATAACAGAACAACGAATGACAAATGACTTCCCTAGAAATATAAATATTGATGTGTTATTTAACATGTTTTTGAAGATGAAATTTGCCCTTGTTTAATTTTCTCAGTTACTCTTAGTTTTATAGAAGTTTTATTCTATTTTATTTACTTATTAGATCTTTAGCTAACATTTCGAGCGCACTACGAAGTCTAGATTGTATTGTTATTTTATGAAGTCCAGATTGTATTGATTTTATGAAGTCTAGATTGCATTGTTATTGTATGAAGTCCAGATTGTATTATTTTTTATGAAGTCCAGATTTGTATTGGTATTTTATAAAGTCCAGATTGTACTGATATCTTATAAAGACAGGAATGTATTGGTATTTTACGAAGTCCAGATTGTACTGATATCTTATAAAGACAGATATGTAATGGTATTTTAGGAAGTCCAGATTGTATTGGGACTTTATCAAATTCAGATTTTATTGGTGGTTTATACTTCGAATCTGATTATTTATGAGCAAGCGAAAAAAAATACGGTGTTTTCATTTGTTCATGATTGTTTCAGCAGTGATTAAAAGCCACACATTACCCTGTTAATCAGCATTTCGGAAGGTTTGATCTGATTTGATAATATTACAAACACAATTATCACATACATGTATTACATGAACATTCATTTTGACAAAATTCAGATATACAGTGAGTGAGGTACAAATTTTGCTGCTTGGACATATATTTGCATTGACTTAACGCAAACTCGATTTTTGTCTTTGTGATCTATTTATTTTTGCCCTGGAAAGAATATTCAACATCCACATTACAAATAAGGACATTAGCATCAGGTAACATATGCATGACGGATGCGTTAAGCCCATTCATGAGGCAAAATATTAAGACACTCATTCGTTTGGTCTAAATCTTTAGAATTTTATTCATTAGTTTCAATCCTTAGAACCTTTTTTGTTTGTCTAAATCTTTATAATCTCATTCGTTTGTCTAAGTCCCTCGAACCTTATTTGTTTGTCTAAATCTTTAGAACCTTATTTGTCTGTCTGAATCTTGAGACATTCAGTCGTTTGTCTAAAGCCTTATATACTCATGCTTTTGTCTAAACCCTTAGAACCTTTTTTTGTCTAAATGTTTAGACACTTATTTGTTTGTCCAAATCCTTAGAGACTCATTCGTTGGTCTTAATTCCTAGACTCTCTTTATTTTGTCTAAATATTTAGACTCTCATTTGTTTATCTAAATCTTTAGACATTCATTAGTTTGTCTAAATCCTTTGACTCGTTCGTTTGTCTAGCTCTTTAGAACCTTATTTGTTTGTCTAAATATTTAGACACTCATTTGTTTGTGTAAATCTATAGACTCATTCGTTTGTCTAAATATTTAAACTCTCATTCGTTTGTCTAAATCTTTGGACACTCATGCGTGTATCTAAATCCTTAGACTCTCATTTGTTTGTCTAAATCTTTAAACCTGTTTTTTTTGGTGCCTAAATCGTTAGACACTCAATCGTTTGTCTAAATCTTTAGACATTTATTCGTTTGTCTAAATATTGAGAATCTTATTTGTTTGTGTAAATCTTTAGAACCTTATTTGTTTGTCTAAATCTTTAGACACTCATTCGTTTGTCTAAATCCTTAGAATATTATTTGTTTGTCTAAATATTTATCATCTTATTCGTTTGTCTAAATTCTTAGACTATCATGCATTTGTCTAAATATTTAGACTCTTATTCGTTTGTCTAAATCTTTAGAATCTTTAATACTAATAATACTTATGAGCACGTTCTATAGCGCCTGATCTTTAGAAGCTCAAACCTCTTTACAACATAAATAATGATATGACTACAAACAACAACAACCCTCATGAAATAAGAAACAAAATTCTGAAGATATTTAAGATAGGAAATATTATTAGGTCTTTAAGTTTGTTCTTTCAGTCGAAAAAGGTGTTTTAAGGGCAATATTTAAAGGACTTATTGTGTCTTTGTGTATCATTTCAATGGACAATGCATTCCACGTTGCTAGGCCCAGGTGTGCAAAAGAACGATGCCCACATGACTTCGTTTACATAGTGGGAATGATGAGTATACGATTGTCAGAAAAGGAGTTTAAGTATCTTGCTAGTGTGTATACATGGGTGAGGCCAGATAGGTATGTTGGACTGGAGTCCGTCAGTGAAACGTACCACAGAGAACAAATTGTGTCTTTGATTCTGGATTGATTGGATAGCATGTGTAGGATACAGAGCAGCGGTAAAGTGTGTTTTGATCATTGTTTTCTAAAGATAATCGATCAGCTGTGTTTTGAACTTTTTGAAGTTTCTGGAATAGATATTGAGACGAACCAGACAGAACTGATTCACAATAGCAAAGTCTTGAAAGTACTAAAGAACACGCAAGTGTTTTAGTGGCATCCACTGAAATATATTTGCGAATGGAGCTCATTCGTCTCAGCTGAAGATATGCAGCCTTGTATATATTCATGACATGTTAGTGCAATGTGAGATTACTGTTTTGAGTAACACCTAGGTTTTGTACTGACTGTGTGAATTTAATGTTGGTGTTGCTGATATTTATTGTTTGAGGTAAAGGATGTGAATGAGAAAGTTTTTTGTCCAGTGATCATAATGGCCTCAGTTTTATCCTCATTCATCTGCAGATTGTTACATGTCATTCATGAGCTCACCTCAGAAATGCATCTACTCCTCGGATGGTAGCATCAATTTTAAAATCAAGGAGGATGACTGTAAAATTTCCGCTATTCAAAACAGAGATAATGTCATTAACTACTTTCGGAAAAGTATTTTCAGTACTGTGGCAAGGGCAATATGCAGACTGTACACTGCTAAATAGACTGTTTTTGAATTCAAATGAGATACAAGTTTAGTTAGAACAACTTTTTCTAAGATTTTTTATATGAACGGGAGATTAGAAACTGGGCGAAAATTCTTTAAATCGTTATGGTCGAGTGTTGGTTTCTTCAGCAGAAATTTGCAATGGCAGTTTTGAAAAATGATTGGAATTCTCTGGATGAGAGAGTGGTTTCAATAACATCAGCTTGTGAGGGCAATATTGGGTATACGCACTCAAGCATCAGTGATGCTGGAATTGGATCAAGTTTAAATTACTTTGGTGTACTCTTCATCACGACTGTCCGTACTAAATCAATGGAGACAGATTAAAATACTGCTGACGGTTGTCGCTGAAATTCTGTATCGCAACTGTATGCTGACGATGAGTCAGTTTAAATTGTGTTGTCAAACTTATCTATAATGGTTTGTACCTTATCACAGAAGAAATTTGCATACAGGTCCTGAAGGTCTGGTTGGAAGTGGTGTACATTTGTTTTTGTTTTACATTAGTTTGTTAGTAATCTCGAAGGGCTCTTTGCAACTGGAACTCTGCGTGATCTTAGTAATGTTGTGCGATAATTGGGCTAACTGGAACATGTTTGTGACGTTCTTATTGGCTGCCTCATAATTTTGTTTATGAATGATGAGTCTGGTGGAAAGCCAAAGCCTCTCCCCGTTACGGCGGTCTCTTTTATCAGTACGAAGCTGGTCCCTAACACTGCTATACCACGGAGAACACATTTTGAATTGATACTCTGCATTTGGTGGCTGGGACATGTTTTTCAAGCAATGGACGTGTGCAGTTATCGAGTTGTTCTGCTGTAGGAGGTAAGAAAGTTGTTAGGTTTGCTTGGATGTCATGCATTAATTTGGTTTTTTTTATCATACGTAGGTTTATCTTAGTTGCAAATAAAGGTGGAGGGTTAGGGACTGATACGTCCAGATGGCATATAATGCAGAGGTGATCTGATGCAAGTTCATGGAATACAAGGGTGGACCGTAGCATATTATCATCAGGTCTATGACTAATAAAATCCAAAATTTGACCATGTTTAAGGGTGGGTTGGTTAACGTACTGCTTAAGGTTGAAAACATGAATGAATCTAGGATTTGGATGTGTATGGGTTTCCAGGACAATAGAATGAAAGTTGTAATCTCCAAGAATAATCAGATTACCACTTATCAAATTTTGATATTCCTGGAGATTCGGAAACTGCTCTAAAAATAGAGATTCAGTCAACTTGTTTTGTTCTTCTAGGAGAGCGGTAGAGGCAGTAAACACGGACTGACCTTTGACCTTTGTTCCAGTGTGATTGTTGTCTGGCCTAGTTCAAACGATGCGTGGCAGAGATTGTAGATTGTGTTGTGTTTAAGACATTTGCTCATGGAATTATTTGTGATGACAGCAATTCCTCCACCGCGAGAGTGATGAGGGAACGACTTGATGGATTAACCTGTAGGTGTTTGATCCATGCACTTGGGATGATCGCCTGATGTTTGTAGCCATATTTCTGTCCGGAAGATGACGACGATAAAATTAACTATTTGTGTTTGCTTTTTCAATGGTTCTACTGATTGGGCGTTGGATAATGCAAGACGTAGTTGTATCTCTGGATATTTGACACAACGTTTGACTATTTAATATGGATTTGCACCAAGGTAACTAAATTAACGGCCGAATTTTCAAATTGTATAGCTGGAAAGGGCGAAATAAGGGAAATAACTGGCATTCTGTTTCCTGTTCTACGCCGGCTAGCTTTGAAACAACTATTACCACCGCTTTCTTTTACATTTCAGTAATGAGGAATGTAGTCCAAGCTCGTTTAGACTTGAGCACAATGTGGAATGGAGAGCAAAGGAGTGGTCATTTAAAGCAATTATTGAGGGTCCATCATAGCATAAACGAGTTTACTGGCAATCACGTGGAGGTTTATTTTAAAACAAAGGACGTATTAACAGTAGACCAAGACAGCTGAGACAAATTCTTATTGTTCTCGTTTCCAAAACAAAGAGATGAAGAAACACATACGAACTGAACAGTCACTGTATGATGAAAGACAATAATGTAGACGAAAATTGACAAGGAACACATATATCATGAAAAACAGCACAACAACGGAACAGCTGCTTCAAGCCGTTTAAGCGAAAGCGGCCATCTTTCCGGAAGATCATACTAAATCTAAAGACTCTCATTCATTGGTGTAAATTTTTAAAGTCTCATTCAATGTACTAAATGTTTAGAATCTCATTCATTTGTCTAAATCTTTAGAATCTCATTCATTGATTTAAATCTTTAGAATCTCATTCTACAAATCTGCAAAATCTCATTCATTGCACTAAATATACACAATCTCATTCATTGGTCCAAATTGTTAGAATCTTCTTCATTTTACTAAATCTAAAGAAACTCATTCATTGGTCTAAATGTTTAGAATCCCCTTCATTGTACTACATATAAACAATCTAAATCATTAATCTTAATCTTTAGAAACTCATTGGTAAATGGGCTGGCAAATGGGGATTTAAACTGTCGCACCAAAAAACGGTAGCTGTACTGTTCTCACCTTATAGAAAAAACATATTATACCCCAACCTCCAAATTCAAAATAAACAAATTAAATTCGTTAAAAAATTGCCAAATTTCTGGGTATGTACTACGATGAACACCTAACGTGGGTATCGCATATTGATGACCTAGTTAAAAGGTGCATTCTTGACTTAAACTTACTTAAGAGCCTCAAAGGAACCGAGTGGGATGCTAACCAAGAAACAAGAATGACTCTATATAGGGCCTTAATTAGATCTAAACTCGATTATGGATGCCAAATTTACAACACGGCCTCCATAACCCAACTTAATAGATTAGATAAAATACAGAGGAAAGCCGTACTCATTGCAACTGGGGCATTACCATATACATCTACAGCAGAGTTGCAGGTCTTAACAGGAGAACCGCCATTACAGCTTCGAAGGCAGGAACTCATGTTGAGATACGCAACTCGACTATCCAACCACAATAAAACACACCCCACTCTAGTAACTATCAACAAATGCAAAATTCCTTTTAGGAAAACTCTTAAAAATAAGTCATCCTTTGGCAAAATAGTACATGAATTAAATCTACAACTCCCAGTAGATATATTCCAAGTGGAAACTAACCAAATATTTGATAAAGAACCTTGGAATAATACATCAATTAAAGCAAACATCTCCCTTATAGACAAAGGCAAATAACAAAATCAACAACATTATTTAAAAACAGCTGCAATGGAATTAATCAACAACCAATATAAAAACTATACTATATATTCACGGATGGTTCCAAAATTAACAACCCCTTTAAAACAGCTGCGGTTTGGGTCATTCCAGCACTCAATATCAAAATGGGCAGCTGCCTACCGGATCACTGCTCCATTTACACAGCTGAATTCTGGACCATCCTGGAATCTTTAAAATGGATACTACAAAATAAACCAGATAAGACCTTGATTATTAGTGATTCACTAAGTGTCCTAAAATCAATACAATGCAATAATAATATATCATGAGAAAACTTTCTTAATCAAATTAACCAAATAATTATATTACTCGATACTCAAAACATAACAGTAGAGTTTCTATGGATACCATCTCACATCGACATACAAGGCAATGAATTAGCTGACCAATTAGCCAAGAGTAAACTCACTGAACCTAATTACATGCCACTAAAGTATAGTCCAACAGAAATTAATAATTTAATCTATACACTGATAAATCAAAAGTGGCAAAAGGATTGGAACCATAATAAACAAGGGAGTTTTTTTTTACATAGTATTGTCAAAGAAGTCAATAGAAATATCCTGATACCCAGGTGCAGCAGTTATGAACAATCTAAAATAAATAGGATACTTCTTGGAAAAACAAAATTAGCTAATAGTTTTGGAAAATATATAGGACCTTTTCCGCACAACATCAACCGCTTCCACTGTAACGTACCAGAAGATCTGTACCATATATTCAATATCTATAACAATAAGCAAAAAGAAAGAGACCTATTTATAACTAAACAATTAGAACTTGCCGCACCAAGTACATATCCAGAAATAATTCAATTATGCAACAAAAACCCTCAAAGAACATACTATAATATAATTGAATTTCTTAGAACTACAGGGCTAATAGATAGAATATAAGTATAACACCATATCATTCCTAAATGAAATTAATGTTTTATTGGTACCTAAATATGCATATAAATTAATATTGTTATAAGGGGAGGGAAGCGTACGGGGCCAAAAGGGATTCGTTACCCTTAAGGAAGCCCACCTACATTACGCTGGGTATAACGTTCCCATAGCGGCTCCAGAGCAACCAAACCTAATGGAATGGTAAAATAACATGGAACAATAAAAATAAACCTAAAATAAAAGAAATGCATAAAGGTATAAAAATCATAAGTTATATTAACTACCAGTTATACAATCAATAAGGCAAGCGTCTTACCTCTTTTTTTTTCTCTTATGCTTCTAAATTCTTCCTTCTATATAACCCAATTGACAACATCTCATAACTGAGTTTAATATTATGAAGGTATTATAGGCCCCTAAAAAACACGATACCGCTGTGGTTAAAGTATAACCACTAACACGCGCCCCTAACTATGGTCCCAACTAGAGTGTATGAGGTTGTCTCAAAACCAAGACTATCAGGTCCAGCGACACAATGTTGCAACTAAAAACCTCATCATATATGCATAGGTTATGACCCCAAATTACATCTTATAAGGTAGTTTCAAACCCAAGACTATCAGACCCAGCGACACAAGGTTGCAACCAAAGATATGCTAATTTAGAAACTTACCTCAAATTCATACACTATAAAGATAGTTAACCCCAAAACTATCAGGCCTTGCAGTAACTTAATAATATCATGCATTAACTAACAATACAAATAGTTTTGTCATGTGGGGTTATATATTCCTCGTAAAACAGCACAAAGAATTCCAAATTGATAGGGAAAAATACGGAAGCAAATTGACGAGGGAGCAAGGATGTTTAGACTGACAATCCAAAACTAGACACCCAAGATGTATACAGGGAATCATCGAGAGAGTACAGGGTCAAACAAGACACTCAAGAAGTATACAGGGACCAACCACAGGAGCAGAGGGATAATCGGTCACTAACAAGTGATCATGGGATTCTCAAAAAAAAAGAAGTCCTTTTTTGGGCTATTGTCTTTCATTGCCTTAATAGGGTCTTCCACTTGGTTACGGAAACCCTCCTTGACAAGCTCTATCCAAAAAGCCTAACTTGATCATTTTCGGACCCACCTCTCAAAATTAACAATCTAATCCTCTTTGACAGTGGCTACCTTTCAAATGACGTTTAGTCATATCAGCAAAAGAAATTGTTAGGGACATATAATATGTACACTTTTGTACTAGAAGATTGGCATAGATAGGAACATAATTTAATTCTTCAACTCTACCATTTGATGAATTGCATCGGTGGCTTACACAATTTTGGCATAGTGAAATCCACTAGAAAAACTGGATTGAATTTGGAATAAGCGTACGTACTTTCGATTGATTGATAGGCTGAGTGCGTGATGGGTCTATTCACATTCACCCAGGTCTGCTATTCATATCATTAGCCCCTTTTTAGGGTATGATATGACGACCAAATTAAATAGCGCACTGTGTGCGCATAAACGCCAGGAAGATGTGGCACCATCCCATCTTCCTGGATAAATTAAATCACTGCCATGTAAATAAATGGCAGTGCAAAATAGTGAACATATGACCCTAGTAGCCGGTTTCACTTTAAATCCAACTATTCATTCATTCATTAGAAACTCATTCATTGGTCTAAAGTTTTAGAATCTCATTCATTGGTCTAAATCAACAAAATCACATTCATTGGTCTAAATGTTTAGAATATCATCCATTGGTCAAATGTTTAGAATCTCATTCATGGGTCTAAATACTATGGGTCTCATTCATTGTAATAAATCTACAAAATCTAATTCATTGGTCTAAATTTTTAGAATCTCATTCATTGGCCTAGACTTTTATGATCTCATTCATTGGTCAAAGTTTGTAACTCTCATTCATTGTACTAAATGTACAAAATCTAATTCATTGGCCTAAAACTTAAAAATCTCATGCATTGCTCTAAATTTTTAAAATATCATGATTGGTCTAAATATTTAGAATATCATTAATTGTTCTAAAAATGCGTCTTGCATTATTCAACGCCCAATCTACAGAATCGCATTCATTGGTCTAAATGATTAGAATCTCATTCATTAGTCAACGTTTTCGAAATCTCATTCATTGTATTAAATCTACAGAATCTCATTGGTCTTAATTTTGAGAATAGCATTCATTAGTTTAAGTCTACATAATCTCATTCATTAGTTTAAGTCTACAGAATCTCATTCATTAGTGTAAGTCTACAGAATCTCATTCATTAGTGTAAGTCTACATAATCTCACTCATTAGTTTAAGTCTACAGAATCTCATTCATTAGTTTAAGTCTACAGAATCTCATTCATTAGTTTAAGTCTACAGAATATCATTCATTAGTGTAAGTCTACATAATCTCATTCATTAGTTTAAGTCTACAGAATCTCATTCATTAGTGTAAGTCTACATAATCTCATTCATTAGTTTAAGTCTACAGAATATCATTCATTAGTGTAAGTCTACATAATCTCATTCATTAGTGTAAGTCTACATAATCTCATTCATTAGTTTAAGTCTACAGAATATCATTCATTAGTGTAAGTCTACATAATCTCATTCATTAGTTTGAGTCTACAGAATATCATTCATTAGTGTAAGTCTACAGAATCTCATTCATTAGTTTAAGTCTACATAATCTCATTCATTAGTTTAAGTCTACAGAATATCATTCATTAGTGTAAGTCTACAGAATCTCATTCATTAGTTTAAGTCTACAGAATCTCATTCATTAGTTTAAGTATACATAATCTCATTCATTAGTTTAAGTCTACAGAATATCATTCATTAGTATAAGTCTACATAATCTCATTCATTAGTTTAAGTCTACAGAATATCATTCATTAGTTTAAGTCTACAGAATATCATTCATTAGTGTAAGTCTACATAATATCATTCATTAGTTTAAGTCTACAGAATCTCATTCATTAGTTTAAGTCTACAGAATATCATTCATTATTGTAAGTCTACAGAATCTCATTCATTAGTTTAAGTCTACATAATCTCATTCATTAGTTTAAGTCTACATAATCTCATTCATTTGTTTAAGTCTAAATAATCTCATTCATTGGTTTTAGTCTACAAAATCTCATTGTTAGTTCAAGTCTATTGTCATGTATTGCTAGTTTCATTCTCAGTTATGCTCTTTATGTACCTACATGTTGTTTTATGAAGAATAATCTCGCGTTGACTCGCTATTCTATATTTAAAACAATATACATGTTATGGGGCTAGAGTATGGGCGGGTTTGTGTATGTGTGATTTGGATTTTTAACGTAGCTTAAATAACGTTCAGTAATATCGATACGATGTCTGCAGTGTGGTAGTTTATAGTGCTGTCTAGCACTGGGGCATCATGTCGCAGACATGTAGCATGACGTTCCACTCAGCCACATTATCCTGACATCAGACAGACCAGTCCAAACACTAACTGTTAATGCTAAACGCCAATCAAAACAGCCGTTAGTACCATTTTTGTATGTCTTTGGTATGTTTTGGCCGCGGATCGAACCCACGATCTCTCGCATCTGAGGCTGGCGTTCTAACCACTAGGCCACATAAGCAGTCTGGTGTGGGCAGGAGATGAATAGTCATTGAAAAAAAGAACATGTACATAGATGGCTTAACTGGAAAGTAAATGTCAGCAGGTGGATAAAAAAGTAATCTGATAAAAATTAAAGACGGAAGAAAATACGTAGAAAAAAATTCACCTTGACTAATTCAAGGAAAAGAAAACAATGAAAATAGGAACGGACGTGACTACAATGGTTTCACACCAAATATCAGGAACTGTATATAGTAGAATAAAAAATACGCGTACCGCATGACACATCAGAAACGACGGCAGGATTATTTTATATGCGTGTTTGACAGTTGGGAGGGGAGATGGGAAAGAAAAAAATTATTAAGAAAATAATATATAGGTACATGAAGAGTACAGTTGAGAGGGAAATTAGCAGTACATACAAATCAAATTAAACCGATGAAATTACCACACTGGAAACAACTGTAGAATATAATTTTGTCACTGTCTCCCTTAACAATGAATTAAATACGCTATATATGCCATGAAAATTATAGTAGTAGTAGTAGTGTTTAACAACCGTTTTCAGCACAATACAGGATATACATGGCGGCCAGTAATAATGGTGGAGAACCTGTTAAAGCCACGGGAAGAACCACCGACCCACGATAAGCTGCTGGCAAGTTTTCTCACATGTCCGCATTGCCCGAATTTGAGACTCGAACCCACGCAGACAGAGATGAGAAATGGAAAGACCACTCGACCATTTGAGGCCCCCATAAAAAAATATAAAAGATAGGAACGTGTTTAGTCATTGCAGTCCCGGTGGAGCTAAAAAAACAACAACAGAAAGTATAGCGCGTACTGTCCGGTATTGTCTTCAGCAGACAGCTTATATCATAAACTATATTTTGATGGTAGTGATTTGAATCGAATATTTTTATTATCATTTAGATTTTTACTTCAACTTTGTTATAAAAATTGACGAGATCATTGGCTGAAATCACCAAAGATTGTGTAATCAAAACATCTGGACTGGTCATTTTAGTATGTCCTTAAAATGGTAATCAGTATGTCAGGGTTAACTAAATGAAGAATCAGTCTGGAGTAATAATTTTAATAACATTAACTTCGTATTGCAGCCTTCTGAAATATACCAAGAATTCTGATCTGTAGGCTTTTGTGTACATGCGGTATAGTAACTAATCGTTATCTATTAAGTTTGATCACATTACTATTCAGTTTATATGCAAATAATATGTGTGAACTACAACAGTAATGAACGGTACTGGTATCTTTAAAATATGTTATCATTTGTGAATGACGGGTGACAGGCGATGAATAAGCAAACTTACAGCACATGAAAGTGAAAGTACGTTGATAAAAATGAACACGCAATACAGATCTGCAGCAATATTACGCATTGTCCATCCAAAAATGAGTCCATTACATTATCCATGGATATCATACAGACGTGAAGACGCATGAGAGGAACAATGGAGCTCAAAGAAAGGTCGGATGTAAATGATGTAGAATTAGTCAGTAGCATTGTTAAGAGATAACAATGACATTTTCATAACTACATTCACATTTTTTTAATTTATATTTTGACGCGTGCTTGTCAATTCTTTTACAAATTGGCAAGAGCGCAAGCAGGAAGTCATCGGAGTCTGTGTGAAGAAAATATCTGACCTGAGTCTACGCAGTTTCAATTTTACTGTGTTACAGTGCTAATTAGTCATGATTTATCTAAGTTGGTTTAATTATATTATTAGACTGTCATACTGTATCATACTTTAAGCAGATCAGGATTTCAACTTTTGTTGGCAGCCAACAATGCGTATATGAGGAAATATTTCATTTCAAAAAATGTTTCTTGTTTGCTCTGGTTTAGGGCCTAAGTTCTTGAAAAACAATATGTTACCTTACTCTGTCCGGCTAATGAGGAAAGGAATAATGAAGAATTTAGGTGTATCATAGCACACATCTTATTTAATCACCTTATCTCAGTTACATCAGGGGTCAATTTGTTAGTTTATAATCGGTGTGTTTAGTTTCAGATTATCCAAGTCGTTATTGAAATTTATTGTGTTTAATTAATATTTAATTGAAAATACTTTCAGGTACAAATGAGAATTTATTTAATTGGTAGTATTTTGAAATATTTATTTATTCGGCAAAGCGTTCAAGTACAAATGAGAATGTATGATTCCCTGTTTTAAAAAATACGTTTAATTAATTGCTTAATGACGGTAGCCACGTGCATCGCTAACAATCGCGTACTAGGAACCATGACAATGTCTTTCTTACTCAAGTTCGATCTTAAAAAGAATTGGAACATTTGTTTCATTCCTGATGCATTTGAAGAGGGTCGTCTTAGCTCTCGACACGTCGGTTTATATATACTTGTGAATAAAGTCAGAGCTCCAGCTCGCTAAAACAAACCCGATAAGTTGAGACACTTCGAGCCATGTTATAAGACACGCTATTACATGAAACGTTGCAACGCTTTTATCCCTGTTAAGCACTTCTTACTTATGCGACTGGTAAGACGCAACTGTTGAATCCTCTTCAAGACTTTGCAAAATTACAGAAAGCAGATAAATTAAATATATGTTGCTGAAGTATGAGTACATCTAAAGTTTTGAAACATAATATATACGTAAATGCTTTACGTAGAACACGCAGAGAAGTACAAACAAAACCGATGCACTTGACAAAATTTGGTTTAATTGTTTAGCGCACATTTATATTAACACATTAACCCCTGCATGTGTTTGCTGTTTTCACAAATGCGAGTAGGAAACAAACAATAATCCGTTAGACAATTGGCTGCCAATGCTAAAGAAAACTTTTTTCATTGGCTAGTTTGCTGGCGCATGAGCAGAAGGGCAAAAATCGGACTTGTTTTTTTTTTTATTTTCTTTTTTTTTTGCTTAACGGACCCATAATTTTCGTATGGAGAAGACTCTTTATTCAAAACGTCCACCTTATCCTACTTTTTGCACAGGTTCACCTGTGTGCATTTCAGACCGGTCTACTGTAGATCTGAGGTCATAAAGTCTAAAATCTGGACACAAATTCGGAATCCGACCATGGGCGATTTGTGGGTGGAAAAATAAACGGGTCCAAAAACGTCGGTTTTTCCCTCTATATTTTGTAATGCAATTAAAATGTCCAGATTACTTGATATCATTGTAGAGCTACATCTGTCTACGTTTTAATGATACCACCCACTTTAGTGTATCATGTTTGACCTTGACGGTACAGACCTTGGAAGTAGGCTACTACCTCATACCCCGTAAAGTCGTCGCTAGGGGTTAATGTGTTAAACAGTTGTATTACTCCCTCTCCTTTCTGAACGGAATATGTGCCTTTTTCTACTGAAGTTGGGTGATTACAGTTACGAAGCGATAGAGGCCATTAGTACAAACAATTGAAGTAACTATATCGGTAACATTACGTTTCTTTAAGAGGATAATCTATAAATTGAATGTCCGTTAGATCAGGTAACTGAATTATGTAGGTCTTTGTTTAAAACAAATGTCAGAACCTGACCATCAGTTGAGATATCTAAGTACCCTCCTAACTGACTTTAAAAAACAACCTCTTTTTTCCTCTGAAGGCACACTGATGTCCATGCTGCTTTCCAAGTATCCATTTGTTTTACAGGAAGCAGAGACCAAGACTATTTTTGTTCTTTCTTCCCAATAAAACAAACGTTTCCTGTTCTTTTACACTGATGAAACTCTTTCACAATCAAATGATTTGCTGGCATTTAAAAGAAGTACTTACCAAAATTAAAGATGTGTTCAGAAATGGAGAGAGAGAGAGAGAGAGAGAGAGAGAGAGAGAGAGAGAGAGAGAGAGAGAGAGAATCGAATCATTGGTTTTCGCTTTGAGAAGTATATTTAGAATCATTTCTAGAAAACAATGCACTAGAATAAACCTTAAATTAACATAGACGGTATATATCGGAAATAAATCAGTTGGTAGGACAATTTTATTTATAATTATGTGTTACTTTTACAATATCTAACTGCAAGTAGAATGATTATATTTAAGCCATAAGGGTATTTGTCTTTTCTTGTATCAAGAAACCTTAATTTCTCGACGAACGGTCATGTTAGTTTCTGTGATGAACGTAGTTGGAGACAATGTCACGGAAATCATTTATTTGAAGATCGTATAAAGTTAAATTGGAGTTAAATATACATTTATCCGAATAAAATAAGATAAAATATATCATGGGAGGACTTAATTGTCTTTTACATAGGCTATTCAACCTTTCCAAGTATTAATGGGTTGATTCTTTCCCTTGTGTCACTCTGGAAGTCAATGGTTTTATCTAGGATTATACTCATCAGAATTGATACGATGACATCGTTTACTTATCCACCCATCCCACACCCATTTATCAATCTCTTTCTCATACTGACATTGGTTTTACAGCACTGAAATTTCCCTTGACAAAGCAATACATATCTTTCATTCCGTTTTGGATGATGGAACAATTTCAGTTCTCATCCAGCTTGACGTGTCTGCGGAGCATTACTATATTGTTGTACAGCGTGTATTTGGCATTGTGATGCAGCATACTGTGGTTCAAGTCATACTTTGCCGTAAGGACGCAACGTGTGTCGGTAAATGGGAGGTATACCAGTCTAGTTCTTCGTCTTGGTGTTAGACCGGGTTGTATTCTCGAATCCGTTCAGTACTGTGGTTCAAATCATACTTTGCCGTAAGGATGCAAAGTGTGTCGGTAAATGGGAGGTATCCTAGTCTAGATCCTCTTGTTGGTGTTACAGAGGGTTTTATTCTCGAATCCGTTCTCTTTGGAAGTGTCATAAAATGTCCGTCATTTGTGACTCTCACGATCAGCATTCTAGTAACACCCAGATTTCGAAATTTAGTCACCCAAATTAAGTCGATGCATCCATATTTGATCTGACATAATGTTTGACGTGTAAAATGCTGCAGATGATTGATAGCAACACTCAAACAATTGTAGTAATCTTAAAAATCAGAAACACCAGCATCACATTCAACAAATCAGCACAGAAACATTGTATCGTTCGACAGTTCCCTCTCTTTGCAACAACGAGACGACGTGAACACATGCAAGACTGCATATCTGGAGCTATTTTGAATAAGTTCTATCTTTCCAACCTTCTTTGTTAGAATCTTTCTGTTGGAGCCAGTAAACATTAATGTGTTCCTTGGTACCTTCTAGGCTTGACTATTTTGCAATTCTCTTTCATCTGGTAATTCTCAATAATTACTAGAGAAAAGGTTAAAGCATCGGCTATTTGGATTTTTGTTAGAATAGAGATACTCGAGCGCCGATTCTCATAATCCCCCGTACCCTCCACTGGGTACCCATTTACTCAAAAACCAAGCAGTAAATTTCTTCTCTTCGCTACACCGCGTTGAATGTCATAAGTCCGAAATATCTATCTGACCTCTCCTGCTACTGACACATCCGTTTCTAACAGATCGTTAAGACATATAATTCGAAAACGCTTGTATGTGAGCACATATCTTTCTATTTGTGTTATCTAACTTGCTTGCACATACTATCAGAAACAGCACGATGTTAAAACTTAAAGAAAAAAATACGTTTATAAATAATCATGATGGAACGAATGTTTCTTAGTATGGGCACATCTTGACGCAAGATTATTCCGTAGGAGCTGTGGTATTTGTTTGCTCTACATGTATTTGAATGATGTGTTTCAATTTTGCATCAACAAAACCAGGAGCCTATTTCCCTGTCATTGTATGACGTCAATGGGTCAAAGGTTAATTTGAAACTGCTGACTATTATTAATTGATAGATGGCACATTGCCGAAACATTTCATATTTGATTGCATAAATATTGGCCAATGTGCAAATCACCCCACCCTGCATAAGAGGTAATAAGCACCTTCATGGTCAGAGTTACTAAATCTTGAAGGTGTGTTTAATATTTGACTGACTATCATTCTAAGGTAGGCAAATCATTAATTTGCTTGTTATCCACATATAGAAGCACAATTATGTAACTAAATTAAACCTAATTAAATATGAATATGTGGACCCCCTATCAGGCCGTTAAACTGTACATGATTCATGGTTTTATTACAGTGCCTGATTAAACGCATGGAAACAATATAATTCACGTTATCAATACATTGTCTGATTATTCGCATGGAAACAGCATGATTCACGGTATCAATACAGTGCCTGATGAAACCAATGGAAACAACATGATTCACGGTATCAATTCAGTGCCTGAGGAAACAAATGAAAACAACATAGTTCGCGGTATCAATACAGCGCCTGGTGAAACCAATGGAAACAACATGATTCATGGTTTTATTACAGTGCCTGATTAAACGCATGGAAACAACATGAGAAAGGGTATCAATATTTTATGAGATGTTTAGCTGGAATGATCTATAATCCGATCTCATAAACACATGCGAGGACTCAAGACGATAGAAAGAAGAGAAGAATGAGTTCCTAGATAAAGGATGTCACATGATGATGGAAATGTCTTGGGGAAAGGTAAGGAATCGAAGTTGGAATAAGAAGACAGACATCTATTTTCTTGCTGGAACGGAAAACTTTATTTATGATGTTAGTCCACTAATGTCGTATTTTTCAAAGAATCTTCTCCATAACTTTTATGAAATAACTCTCTCAAAAGGAAGAGTCACTCATAACGGTGTAGATACGGCAACATCTTTGAGAGAGAGAGAGAGAGAGAGAGAGAGAGAGAGAGAGAGAGAGAGAGAGAGAGAGAGAGAGAGAGAGAGAGAGAAAAAAAAAAAGAGAGAAGGCTCTCTTAAAAGAGTGTCGCCACGATGATAAGACAGCTACATCTGGAATGAAGAGTCAAACATCTATTTTCCCGTCGGTACGGAAGCTTTGTTTAATTAATCAACACACATATATCACTATATTCTAGAAACACATCTCAAAACTTTATAATAAAAATTCATGAAATACATATTACATTTTCCTTATTAAGCTTTCCAACTTCATTTATTCGTATAACGTCTGCATTTTAGAAAATATGATACAAATAGTTAATTCTCAATCAATTTCAAGATAGCCAATGTATAAAATGTAATAACTGTAATTAATGGAACAATTAATTTAAAGAAATGCATTTTACTTATTTTAAAATAGAATATTGATTTAGAATATATTGCTAGATATTATTCTTTCTTGCTTAAAGAATACTTTATTTCAACATTAAATCTAAACATGAAGTTGGTAGCGAATTTAACATTTACAATAAAAATTACATAAATATAATTAAATATGAATTCTTTAAAACATTTAAACATTCCGTTACAATATATTATAAATAAAAGAATTCAGTAGCAATGTTGCAAACATATCAATTTTACCATTAAAATCTCAAACATTAAAAATACCTATTTCTAAAAGAAGTTACGACATATACCGTTCTTACCTAAAATGAGAAGTCAAACATCTATTTTCCCGTTGGTACGGAAGCTTGGCCAGAGCTCAGATGCGTGGTCTATATATATGCATCTGAGCTTGTGTCAGGTCAAACAAGGTTACATCCCTATCGTACCGTCAGAAAAAGATACTTGCTTCTCACCAGGCGAGAACCAGTTTCTTCAGGTTTGATTCAGTATGTTTTACGTCATAAGACTTAGTCTTATGGTTTATTTATATTCGTTTGGCGACGTTACACCAAATATGGGTATCAGTTTTTGGAAGCCATCTTGTTTTATGTCTTTTAGAAGTTTCTAGAGAAAGATTACTCCACTTTTATTAACCGAATTGGACTTTCGTCAATGTCTAGGTTACAGACTATATATTTTTACTGATGTAACCTAGAAGTTCTAGCTGATTGGCGAAATGGCATGTATAATGTTTTTTTTTGTTATATATTTCCACACAACACTGTACATTAGCAAAGCTCTTAGTTATTTTTACCGGCCTTATGCAGTATGGCTATATACATTGCCTTTTTTTCACTTGCTCAGCAACCATTTCTAGTCTATATAGTTGTGCTACAAAAACAAATGAAATTACCTTTAATATATTTTAGAAACTTACTTAAATATAAATAAATAAAACATTACTTTAATACAATTCAAAGAAAATGGCAATTTTATTAATTTTACTAAAACTTCTGTCCTAACAAATACAGTGCCTGATTATGGAAACAACATAATTCACGGTATCAATACAGTGCCTGAGTAAACGCATGGAAACAACATGATTCATGGTATCAACACAGTGCCTGATGAAACCAATGGAAACAACATGATTCATGATTTTATTACAGTGCCTGATTAAACGCACGTAAACAACCTGATTCACTGTATCAATTCAGTGCCTAATTAAACGCAATGAAAAAACATGATTCGCGGTATCAACACAGTGCCTGATTAAACGCTTGGAAACAACATGATTCACGGTATTAATACAGTGTCTGATTAAACGCATGGAAACAACATAATTCGCGGTATCAATACAGTGCCTGATTAAACGCATGTAAGCAACATAATTCGCGGTATAAATACAGTTCTTGATGAAACCAATGAAAACAACATGATTCACTGTATCAATTCAGTGCCTGATTAAACGCAATGAAAAAACATGACTCGCGGTATCAATACAGTGCCTGATTAAACGCATGGAAACAACACGATTTTTCACGGTATTAATACAGTGCTTGATTAAACGCATAAAAAACAACATAATTTGCGGTATAAATACAGTGCCTGATGAAACCAATGGAGACAACATGATTCATGGTTTTATTACAGTGCTTGCTTAAACGCATGTAAACAACATAATTCGCGGTATCAATACAGTTCCTGATGAAACCAATGGAAACAACATGATTCACTGTATCAATTCAGTGCCTGATTAAACGCAATGAAAAAACATGATTCGCGGTATCAATACAGTGCCCGATTAAACGCATCGAAACAATATGATTCACTGTATTAATACAGTGCTTGATTAAACACATGGAAACAACATAATTCGCGGTATCAATTCAGTACCTGATCAAACGCAAGTAAAACAAAATTATTCTTGGTATCAATACAATGCCTGAGTAAACGTATGGAAACATCATGATTCACGGTATCAATATAGTGCCTAAGTAAACGCACGAAAACAACATGATTTTACACCTCGAATAACGTTTTAAAGTATTTACGTTGACTTGTCTAGATTTTCAGATATCAGATGTGATGTAGTCGGCCGTTTTCGATAAGCTCTTCATGATTCCTTCAATTTCCGTAACTTTAGTAGTTGCATCCCTTAGAACACTATTATGCAGACAATTTCCTTTAAAAATATTAAAATATATATTCAATGCAGATAAATCTTTTTACAGAAAATAGATTAATCTAGAAACTGGAACAAGATAGTGAGCAATCTATCTCATTGTTTACAATTACAGCGTCTGTTTAGTTCCAAACCTAAACAAGATGACAATATTAGAGGCCAGCTCTTGACATTCAGGTCAGTAATTATACACGTAAACCATGATTTCTATCATAGGAGTCTAGAATGACTGTGTATATATGAGAATTAATTACTAGGTTGACATGAGAGTGTTACTGGTACGCACTGATGCCTATCCCAAAGACTATATAACATCATGTTTGGGTGATATGCACATAGTCGAGATAGTATATGCATTGGTGTTTTACAGGCTAGGCACTGATTACCATTTACCTGCCGACCCAAGTTGGAATCTCCATAGAGACTAAATTAAAATTCCCTGATCTACTTCACTAAGGTCTTACACTAAGTTACAGCATTGTAAATTAAATTCCAAAGAATCATAAAATTTCAAATACAAGTCCAAATGTTTTAAGTTCTGAATAAACAATAGTGGTATTTTAAAATAAATCCATCGCTGGGTGTATTGATTTGTCTGCGATGGTCTGTTTTACTGATGTACTAACAATCTTTTGTTAGCTCACAATAATACAATCCAAGAATATATCCTTATTTGAATTTCATTATAACGTGGAGTTTGATTTATCAGCAAACGAGCAAGAACTATATCACCAGGCTGAAGAACTACATCACCAGGCTGAAGAACTATAACACCAGGCTGAAGAACTATATCACCAAGCTGAAGAACTATATCACCAGGCTGAAGAACTATATCACCAGGCTGAAGAACTACATCACCAGGCTGAAGAACTATATCACCAGGCTGAAGTCCTATATCACCAGGCTGACGTCCTATATCACCAGGCTGAAGAACTTTATCATCAGGCTGAAGAACTATATCACCAGGCTGAAGTCCTATATCACCAGGCTGAAGTCCTATATCACCAGGCTGAAGTCCTATATCATCAGGCTAAAGAAGTATATCACCAGGCTGAAGTCCTATATCACCAGGCTGAAGTCCTATATCATCAGGCTAAAGAAGTATATCACCAGGCTGAAGTCCTATATCACCAGGCTGAAGTCCTATATCATCAGGCTAAAGAAGTATATCACCAGGCTGAAAACTACTTTCCTTTGTATTTTTGTATCTTAATTCATTTTTGACTGAGTAGAGTGCATGTTAGTTCTTGAAACTTCACATGTCTTTGATAACATATATTTAGATTTGAAACATTATCCAGTTTATTAATTTATACATCTTCGTTTTAAGAAACGTCTTGCTCAACAACTTTAATGGTCCAAACACTAATTCAAAAGGATTAAATCAAAACTATTCTTGAAATGATTCCATAACAGCAAACAACAGCAAATGAACACCTTTGTCCCAATCTTTAATAGTATCACAACAATATTACCGAATCTGGTTTTCAAAAGTTTGATGAACTATTTCTAAAGACCCATGGCATTAAGAGCTATAAACAGAAAACTTGAAATGTTAGATGCCTAATTCATGCCTAACTTTCTGGAAAATTAAAGAGATATAATTTGACGGTTGATCCGATTTGACAGAGTTGTCAGGGACACATTTAGTACAATAACTTTATCAAAGTGTTTGCTAAAGTGTAAGTTGAACCAAAGCTATCTTTTGATTGGGTACCCTTACCGTTTGACACGTGTGACAAGATCTGCAATATATACAAGCATCACTTGTCAATTTTTGTTCAGCATAAATGGCTTAAGATCATCATATAAATGATCCATAAAGGAGTTTTTCATTGGCTAAACTAAGACTTTCCTGTCTATACGACTTTGTAACTACAATTTGGTTGCTCACTGATCTCATTAGGACAACATTTGTAACAACAACAACAACAAAAACAGGTTTGTAAACGGCTTCAGTTTCGTTAATAGCTCTATGAAACATGGCCGTTTTCCTGTGCGATAATATATTAGTGCCGTTTGTCATAGACTAAATAGAATGAAACGTTAAAAAGAGGATAAAAGTCATAAATATTGATCAATATAGTACCAAAAGTGACTACATTAAAACCCTGAATAATACGTGTGTCAGCTAAATGAATAATTTCCCGAGCAACATCAATCTCAGAAGCTTGAATAACTGAACACGCTGGGTATAAATCAGGTATTATATGTTAATATGATCGACCTACTGATCCAAATAAAGCTTGTCAATTACAAGTGGAATAACTTCAACATAGGTTATTGCCTAGTCATACATGAATACCCTCGATGGGTAAAGACTATATTATTTCATCTGTCACGGGCCCAGAGACTAAGTCGGATGACAAATTCACACAATGGAGAGGAATATTAACAAAAGCGCACTCAATTCCCTAAATATAAATCTCTCATTAGAACAACACAACTAAACAAATGGCAAAGTGATAAATTGAGAGCCTGCGAAGTGCTTGTGTCCCTTAAAATGTTAATAGGGATAGGATTGGTAGAATTCGTCATGAGTAATACTAAACCGTTATTAACGGAACAAATGTACTGCTTTCAATAGCTGGATGTGACTATGACACCTCAGAAATAAGGACACGTAAAACAGCCCTATATTGATTATGTTGCTTAGTTTTCAGATTTGAAAGAATCAGAAGCAGCGTGAAATGTTTACCTTCATTAGGTGTGCATAGGAAGAGATACGGATTTCTGATTAATTTTGTTCAGAAACTTGATCCCTAAACGTTCTGCCAGATTGTGTTTTGGAAGTGTTCCTATTAGACTGAAAAAGTTTTGTGTTAACCAGAATACTTCCGCATGAAAGACCTACAGACGAAAGAACTTTATGAGCTACAGAATACTCGTCAGTTGTACAAGCAGCATTTCTTATTGTTTCAGCCTTGTGCTCGTCGCTATGAATTATTCCGGTGACCTAGTGGTTAGTAAATCCGCCTAGAATGCCAGAGGTTTGTGAGTTAGAACACTGACCGAGTCGAACCAAACAATTATTCAGCATTGAAATATTAGTATTAGGACTGGTTGTCCTGGTGTCAGGATAATGTGACTGAGTGGTACAGGATGCTACAAGTCTGTCGCATGATGCCCCAGTGCTAGACATCACTATAAACTGCCACACGGCAGACATTGTAGCGATATGACTGCAATATTGTAAGGGCTACGTTGAAAATCCAAATCATACAAATCATCGTCACTATCGACGCAATTCGCGAACATTCCAAGTTTGTATATATACATATTTTGTCAATACGCTTCAGGTACCAACTCAGAATCATTCAAAATACGTTCATTAAAAAGATCATAATTAGCACATTTCTGTACTGAGAGAGAAGTATAGATGTCACTGGCGTTTCCAAAAAAATGTGCACTTTGTAATAACATAATATGATGCTCTCGTGGCCATTTCAATATTTCAGCAATTTTGTTTTCACCAAAAAGGAACATATTTATCAACTTCTTTTCTGTGCAAATGTATAAGAATCTAACATTTTTCGTAACGTAAAAATTTGCATGCTGTGTAAAGTGGTAACGGCTCCAATTCCTTTAATTTTAGTTGAAAGTCTTTTTCTTACATGTGTCTTTCCGTAGTTCTCTCTCTTCTCTTTCACATTGCATCTTTATTCGCACTAATTATCTTCTGTCTCTCTCTCTCTCTTTCTCTCTCTCTCTCTCTCTCTCTCTCTCTCTCTCTCTCTCTCTCTCTCTCTCTCTCTCTCTCTCTCTCTCTCTCTCTCTCTCTCTCTCTCTGACTGTCTGTTTCTGATTCTGTCTGTCTGTCTCTCATTAAATACAGAAAGAATATTACAATTGTCACTTTTGGATTTTGTATATATATATATATATATATATATATATATATATATATATATATATAGTATACATAAATTGCATCAGTATTTGTATGCCTACCTCGAGAAAATATCCAAGCAGGATTTGATTGTTTGTCCAGCATCACATCATCATACACGACAAAAGTTTTAATACTTTTATCAAGGTCATCGACACTCAATATTAGTGATAGAATTAATAATATCATCACCATCTTCATTTAACGATTTCGCGTTTTCATTAAAATCTTTTAACACATCATTGCACCTCTGATCGTCTACGGATGGAGCAATCAAGTACAGCGTATCCTACTTCATCCACCTCATTACCAGATTAAATTACAGTTGTGTCTTGTCACTTCAAGATGGTCCAGTTATTATCATTCTGATGAAATTTAATAGCGCAACAATATTATGCTTAACAGGCACTCGTATTTGTGTCGCTGAAAAATAAATTACATTTATATTCATGTTAAAAATAAATTATGGATCTATATTGTGTGATATGCAGGACGCGTACTAATTACAAACGCCTTAATAACAATTACAAAATAATAACAAATACAAAAAAAAATAACAGATCAGCAGTTGGCGGTAAGTATGCACAATGTGGTAAATTTCTGCAAAGTCAGGTGATGATTTAAAAAAAAACGATGAGGTGATATTGCAGCAAAATTAACAAAATTACCAGGGTCTCTGTGGGCCAAATACCCAGTAGAAAAAAACATCTTCCAAGATATAATTACTGCGGCCCTGGAACCAGACTTGATATCAGTCTTGACAACTAAGACCGACCAAGACCAGGTGAATATCCTATAAATGAAATTGATAAGTTTTGTCATGCTCATTATGTTGCTTATAATAGTAACAATCCGCAACATTTTCATATCGCAGATGTGAATTGATTCACGGGTTAAATTCTATTACGAATAAATCTTTCAAGGAATCATTAGCAAACTGGTTAGTAAGATCTGCGATGAAGGGTAAACTAGTGATAGGTGCTAGTAATTTATCGGTTGATTAATATTATTAAGTAATCTATTTATTATTCCCCAAGAGGATGCTTGAGACGTAAGGCAGCTATTAATAAACTCGCCGAAGCACCAAATGTCAATAAAGTTACTGCAGCAGATTGGTTATCAAGACATGCAATATAACAGATTTATCTACCACCGCCTAAAAGAATCTAGTATGCTCATTTTAATGTCATCGTTCCAAATGAAGTTCGTCAGGCGGATATATTATTCTTACAACATGATACTGTCAAAAGAAGGACATACAAGTACGCGTTAACTGTAGTTGATGCTGCGAGTAGACACAAAGAAGATGAGCCATTATTGACAAAGACGGCGAAAGAAATAGCTTCTGCGTTTGAACGAAGTTATCGACGAGGACCTTTGCAATGGCCAAATCTATTACAGGTTGATGCTGGCAAGGACTTTCAGGGTGCAGTGTTATCATTAATGAAGTAACATAATGTCACCATCAGACGAGGTCATACTGCAATACACCGCGATCAGGCAATGGTTGAACGATTTAATCGAACACTTGCTGAACGGTTATCAATACGCGAAGGAATTTATTCAAGACAAGAGATCTCGTGAATGGGTTGCAAGATTACCAAGTGTGATAAATGCATTAAATAATGAAATTACTCGAACAATCAATGCGAAACCTAATAGCACGATCACAAAAAATATATACGAGCACTAAATCATCTTTCAAAACAACTTGGTAATGTCACTCTGAGATAGTAGTACGAACCATGTGAGCTCTGGGTTGGGGGGTGGGGGTATATAAAAAGAACTTTTGATCCTATCTGAAGTGTTACATCACACACAATATCTAACTTAACAAGATCCACGGGTAGACCCGCAATATACAGATTAGATTCAACTGCTCCTCAGCGTGGATTTACACGTAAATAGTTGCAAGTGATACCTGAGGATACACCGCGATCACTTAACTAGCACCTCTGCGTCCATTGCACTTCAGACAGGTCAACATAGTATTTTCACGTGTATGGCCACGACTGCTATCTTTTATGTCTACGGTAAATTGTCATGGGTTTTTGTTTTTAGACCAGGACCATATCATTATACAACTAAAGCTCGCACAGTGATTATTCTTCTGTTGTTTCAGCATGATTATAAATTCAGCATCAATATGAAAATCGCGATTTTGTCGCATCGTTTATAACCAGCGAGTTTTTTCTTTCTTCGTCATCGCTGCAAATTTTATTGTTGGTGTTGTCATTTAAAATAACTCTCCGAAGTTGATTTATTCTTCTAACTTGTGACACTAAGAGATAGACTAAATTTGACCACTCGATGCGATCATCTACGATCCCAACAAATGTATCAGAGATGGTTAACCCCTGAGATGAGTGTATCGTCATTGTGTATCCCCGCGTCCAGGGAGATTTATATGCGCGCAATGCATCTTCGACAACATCAATATCGACCAGAACAATATCATTTAATACAAGATTCTGGTTCTCAGTCTGTCCTGGAATTTCAACTTCAATACTCTGTCTTTGTGTGTCAGTATAACACAACGGTACTGGTAGCGTTGGAAACTTTTCTTTATGTTTTTCAAATAGCCGCTATTGAAGTGTGTCTCTGACCATCCTTCTACTTGCCATTATCAAATCGTTTGGTCTCCACGCTTCCCAAAAATTCTTGAACTCTGGATCTTGGATCGAGAGCTCTATGATCAGTATTAATTTCTTCGTAATAATCTACAAAATGCTTTAGACAATCATGCGGATACAAACCAAAATATGGAGGTGGTTGAGCATGATCGCCACACATTATCACAGCTGTATTTTTTAATAATAGCCAAGCAAGAAACATTTTTAATATATTCAGTGACACTGGGCATATCTCATCCGAAATAATGTTCTTTGGAAAACATTTCTCCCCCATTTGATCCATGCGTCACCCTTACAACGAAAGAAACTGTGATAAGGGCAGGAATTAACTCCTCGCTGTTTCATCTCTCTGGCAAGTTTTCCTGTGGGTGTTAAGACAATCATATGTTCCCCGTTGGGTGAATTTACTGATTATTCTTCTACCAAGGTATTTTGCATTTTTATCACTGATTTTGCGTCGGCATTCAAAGATCTCTTCGGATCGTTTAACAATATAGTCTTCGGCGAGATCAGGAAAGTTTTCCATGTAATCGTTAATAATTTTATCAAGACTATCACCATCGGTTTTTGGCAACCAAACCTCAGTCTACTTTCGATATGATATAATTCATCACCGAAAATCAGAGCTATCAGTATTTTACAATCAATCATATATCGTAATAACACTACTGGTGCCTAGTATTTTTTCAGATAAATGTCTACCAAACCAAACATAACAAATCGGACGGAGACCTTGGGCTAATTCGAATGATACCACAGAGCAAATCCGGTTAGATCAAAGTCGGGTAGTGGTCCATTAATCAAAACTCGTATCATCTCGTGTGTGGGATGTTCAAATCATTTAAAATACCCAGCACGCTCTCCATTCCCGAGAAAACGTCCAGGATAACACGCAACCATATCAACCGAGATAACATTTTTAGAATTATACCTGGTATTCCACAATCCGCTCTGTCTGTATTTGATACAACTAGCTTGAACATCCGAGTAAAATTCAAATCGTGTTGGCTTCCACAGATTTCTTTTTCTGACAGCGTGAGCTGCAACTGACAGGTCTGTAAAACGGTTTGTTAGTAATTGCTCGGTGTTCTCCCTTGAAAATTTCTCTGCGAGTTTTCTCATCGCGCCATCAAGAGATTCTGTACGATATATTTCATCGTTAGGTCTTACAAACGGTCAAATATCCCTTTCTTCATCTTCAAAACTTTGAAAAAACACACTTACACATTATCGTTTTTGCTTAACTCGTGAAAAAAATCAAACATGTTCCTGCCAGAGTCTTTTTCTGGTGGGTAATATCTTACTATTCGATCTCGTGGAAATATTGTTACTGCATTAGTCCACGTGTGCGCATTATGATCAATAATATTAATTGGAGCTTCATTTTTATTTTTTATATATTTCGATTCATACAAAATCTTTCCGATGATCGTTTTTACTATTATTGGGAATCTTAATGTTTCTTCTAGCTCAACCACATCTTTTATTGTAGCACAAGTATCCTTGACTGATTCAGCACATTCTTTAATTTTTGTACGTCTTAGATTTGTCAGACCGTTTCCACGCATCGTATTTGTAAAATGTTCCGTTACTTGTTCGGCTACACCATTTATTCTTGACAGTTTCATTGGTTTCAGATTCTCAATACTAGGTTTTTATTGAAAGAAGACGTAAAATCAGTGAATATTGAGAACGGTGGGGAAACAAAATAATTAGATCAATGAATAAAGCCGGTAAATATTTTGATATTTACCCGCACGGGGTACAACATGTTGCAGATAAAATACAAAAATCTACCCTTTTTAAGAAACATAACCGAGAATCTTGCTTGAATATATCTGAATACAGGTAATTATCCCTATTTTTACTATTTAATGGTATATTTATTATAAAATGAACTACGAAAATATCAATGGTATAACTTTTACTATTGCAAATTTGAAAAATCAACAAATACAATTATCGAAAAAAAAACTAAATTGTGACAAAAATCTTACTGGTTTTGAATATCTACAAGAGCTGAAATTCGAAAATAAAGATACGCTACCGTCGATGTATAGATTCATTAAGGAATTCCAGCTGTTAACGCAACATTAGAGAATAGTAGCGAATTAAGTAAGTTCGTACCTGTGTTTACCGCAGTAGAAAAATTTAGATCGGAATGATCAAAAGAATATGAAATGAAGTAAAATAAAATTCAAAGTTTGAGACAGCTCACAAAGATCATAAAATACGACAGTAGTAGCCCAGTTCCCGGTAACCAGTGTGGTTTCTAAGTAACGAAGCGAAAGCAGGTCAGAGCACAGAAATATTAATTCAGAGTATTTTTTACTACTAAAATCATACATCTTGATTTCATGAAGACTGACAGATGTACAAATTACTAATTTACTAAACCCTACAAAAAAATCCACATCGTCCGATTTGCTAATTCCGAAGGGATAATTACCCTACAAAACCAACCACATCGACCGATTTCGTAACTTTGATAGGCTAATTACAAGTAAAAGTCATGTAAATTGATTGATTTCAAATAATATATAATAATAATTTTATTATGTGACTGAAATATTTTCATTATAATATATTCTGTGCACACTGGCATATTTGCTTATTCTGATAGGGTAAATGCTAGTAAGAATAAAAAATCGTCCGTGCTGCTAATTCTGAATGGGTAATTACCCTACAAAACCAAACACAGCGACAGATTTCGTAACTTTGATAGGGTAAATACTATTCAAAACCAACCACATCGTCCGATTTTCTAATTCTGATAGGGCATTTACACTACAAAATCAACCGTATCGATCGATTTGCTAATTCTGAAGGAGTAAGTACCCTTCCAAAACCAACCGCATCGACCGATGATTTCACAAAGAGAAAAACAATTATCCCTGCTGGGCCTAATTTGATTTTCGAAATCTATTCTGTAGCTTCCATCAATAACATACCATACGAGATTTACTGCAATCACCGAGGATATACTTATATTCGCAGGTGATATATAGCTCCCACCTCCTTATGTGGCAGTAATTCCATCGTCGTTATTATTATACGTGTTTCTAATTTTGATGTCACTATCATAGATCTTAATCTTCGCAGAGAACTCGTTATCTGATATTGTTGTGTCATCGAGACGAAGATGATTGGAATATTCAGCCGTGGAGATATGTAACTTAATTATATACTCGTGTAGTTTATTTTGACTACATGTGGATATTCTTTTTGCAATGATATTAAGAAACCCTGTAATTATTGTTGCAGCTGAACCGCAAATTGTGACAAATGCATGTGCCACCATTGTTATCGCTGATAGCAATATGCCCCTTCCAGCAATAACAATTATATCAACAGGTAATACGTCTGCGATATTTCTTTACCTTTACCTGATACACGTCAACGAGATGTTTTAGTTTAGTTTGTAATTCAGGGTTAATCTTTATATACCCTGGACAGTAACTTTAATGGTTTTTTTCGAGGTGTCCAGGTGAAAGATCCATGTTGTATCTAGTACACGGTATTGATATTTTGTTTATGCGGTATTTTATTGTTATCAAACCACTTAGTGAAGACAGGAATTAAAAGATCAATGATATTATCATGGATTTGTTTCTTCGTATCAATAGTTGTTTTAATATCGGAAAGTTTCATGGGGATATTTGGTGGTTTTCCTAAGAAATTACCCAGGGTCTCATCAATTTTTCTAAATATTTTTTTCGAAGATTTACAAACGCGCCTACATGAACAATCATAATCCCCTCGTAGAGTTGATAGTTTATTGTCTATGGTATCTACATAGTTTTTTGTCACAGCGTCACTGTCATATGTTGGATTTGCAAGTGCCGTTATTTTATTCGAGTTAATGTCGAGAGGGCCTGTCATTGTATCACCAGGATTTGTTTTTACTCGATCATTAATACTATCTATTACAGTTGAAAAAAAAAAACACCTGGTTTAATCTTACCAGTTGAATCAAACACCGCTATGAAGTTTTCGGGTACTCCATTAAGTCTAACTATAATATCATTCATGGAAACATTACTCGTTTTTCATTTTCCTTGTTTGTCTTGAAATATAACCACCTCATTCGGATCCACATTTGCAAGATTTAACAATTCGGATATTTCATCCGCGATATAAAAAAAAACTACTTTGTTTCCGCCGGGAGAGAGAGAGAGAGAGAGAGAGAGAGAGAGAGAGAGAGAGAGAGAGAGAGAGAGAGAGAGAGAGAGAGAGAGAGAGAGAGAGAGATATTCCGTAAGATCAAGATCTCTCTAGAAAGTGATTACTCGTATATTCGTGTACGGTTTTACGGGGTGGTTTAGTCGATGCTGATATAGCATCATGTACATTAATTACTTCTTAACCGCACATTGGTGGGTCGGTTATTCTCTATGTTGGTAGCGTTGAATACCAGATTGGAAATTTTAATCGGTGTATATAGTACATAAATTCCGTTGGTGGTGCTAACCCGTATGAATAAAACAAACGATTGCACGCAGATCAATCTTGAATGCAGTTCATCGGGTTCCAGGTCCAGTGCTGTTATCAAGATTAATTATACCGGTTTCAAGGTTTTTTGGTGGAGAATGTAACTGATCTTGCATAAAAAAACACACACCTCTGAAATTGTTTTATTCTTAGTTTTTTAGCAGCATCAAGTAAATCAAACTTTGACAGCGGTGTTAGTAAACCGTCCCTGGTAACTATAGGCCTTTTCCGCTGTGCCATGAATACGGAGTCCCTGGTAACCTTAGACCCCTTTCTTTTTTTGTATCCTTTTCCCGTTGTTTTCTTTAGTGCCATCCCTGGCGCTGTTCCAACGTCTCCTAACGCCACAGCTTTCACGACTGCAGGGGCGGCTGCGGCAATCAATGCTGGTATAGCCGCGAGAAGTGGAAATATACCACATGATTTATTTATGTGTTTGATCGCGCCCGCAGACAAAGTTCAACACCCGGTATGGTTCTTTTTCTTTCTTTTTTCTTCATCATTAAAATGCTTAATCTGACGCGTTTTCAGTGATAGTTGATTCTAACCACCAATGATCTGATCGTGTCTTAGCGATATTGTAGTTCCACATTTTTAGCTGGATCCGACAGCAACTTTTCAATATGACCAGGAGTCAGAGTGACACTAACGTGACTATATGACATTTATAATAATACGTGATCTAATTGTGTTACATATTCATTACTGGTGCATCAACTACCCTCATTCGTCCACCAACACCTTCGAGTAACAATAGATTAGTCGGTGAATATGAAGGCAATTGCTCTGTAATTAGGGATAAGTGGGGCTGGAGCAACCGGAAGAGTTACACGAGCTCGGAAGTGTATATTAATGACACTCTGTCTGGCTAAATCGAGATGTTCCAATAAAAAAAATAAATCGGATATAGGTTTCTAAAATCGAATTGTGATATTTGTAGGCCGGTATCTATATTCAGATCACGCCCCATAAATGTCAGCAATCGATTATTAAGTAAAATATCCTCGGATGGTTCTTGTTGACCGTTTATTCTTAATGAGACCTCGATAACACCCAGTTTGTCAAAACTCATATGACTGCGTGTTTGTGAATTTCATCGTGTAGCTCAACAAATATATGCCGCGGCGTAGAAACACCCTATTTTCATGCCATGTGTCAAGTAAGGGTACCGTTGATACTACTCTCCATAATATATGTCATAACTGTTAGCCATGAAATCAATGATTTACCACCTGTATCCATAAATGATTGTAATTTTTCCTCTGCGGTGATTGATGGAGTCATTACTGGCATACACAATGAAAGTTCTGTTATATTTACTTTACTAGCAGCAGCAGTACCAGCACCTCGTCAGATCGCGTCATTATCATCATTTTTTTCTCACAAGGGCTACTGTGTGTTTAACTCCAAAGATAACCTTTCTAACATTTCTACAAAATTCGAAAATATGGAACAGTGGAATTGCACATGAAAAAAATCTACGACGTCCGTGCAACATTGATACGAGTGTTGCAAACCCTAGGTTGCAATTATCATTAGCATCTACAACATTAAATTCAGCACCTGGTCTCGTATATCCAGCTGGTGCTGGATAAACTGTTGCCTTTACTTTAACACATTTAACATGTTCAGCGTGATATGTAATATCTTAAGCAAACATTATAGATTGAATATCTCGCTTAGCCCACATTTGTTGTGGCGACATCGACATCATGCTAAATAGATTCAATCTCTCTTCCATCAATCATATATCTAGCGCTACTAAATAATGCCATAATACTGTTATTAACAAAGCCAATTCGCACATTAGTGTCATATTCACCATCAGCAGTTGTTACAAGTTCTCCTTCTACTTCAATAAATGCTTCAGCGGGTAGAAAGTATTTACTTGTATCCTGAACTTGAAGTTCGATCTTTGATCGACTATTTGGCTGTACTGCATTATAAGAATAAAACTAATAATCGCGTACAGATTCATCCTTGAGCACCGGCGCGTCTATATCAAATGCTAGGTCAGTCGATTGTTTAAACATTTTTTTATATATATTTCTCAATCTAAATTGTGATCTAAGACCGCTTCATGCTATCAAATTTGCGGTAATATTTCTTTGTACTTCGTTAGATTCTTGATTGATCAAGGCTGCTAGTTTTTGATCTGCGGCGTTGTTTAATTTTTTACCGACATTCACGGGCATAATTTCCGTGGATGGCAATTTTAATGGCTGTGGGATTCTTGGTATTAATTGTGTTAGTCTTTCTTTGGCTGCAGAAAACGCCCTACTGGCAATATTACCAATAGATCCAGGAGCTTTCATCGATAATTGTTTTGCGATTGGTGCTATTTTGGGAGTCATCCTTGCAAATAACCCTTGAATAACATCACCAAGACCATCTCCATTAATCATTATATAAACAGTTAATCGCGAGTTTACTACTCTGACCACGATTGGTTTGTAATGGTGATAGTATATGATCATCTTATTTATTATCGTTATATCTAATCGTAGTGACAATTAGCCACCGGTAAAGATCATTCACTGTGATAACCATCAATGAGTTCATCGATAAATTCTCGATATACGCCGATATCCATGACTAATAACATCGACTTCATTAATTATTTCCGGTGAGTTATTTCCAGCTCGTTTACCCCCTATGCTATATCGGAGAGAATATTATTAGGATAAGCAACAAGACCCCTCCCGCGAGTTCCACTCGGAGAAAATCAACTTCCAGTAGCACCAGGCGCATTATAAAATTCCTCTTCAGGTCCCAATCTCAAACTATCTAAAATATCACCATCTTTTTCATGTCGTTGAGGTGAAGAAAGCTCTTGGTTGGAGTTTTTTTGTCTTTTCTTTTGCTGTTTTCGCTGCTTTCGTTTTCTATTTCTTGTTGTTTTAGTTCTTCATGTTGATCATGTACTTTACTTACGTATCGAGATATCCTATAAACGATTCACTTTTTGTATCGACTCGACTTGTGGTTTGTTTTAATTTTATAAAATATATCAGCCCACTCTTGTATATTTCTAATATACTCCTTATATTTTGGTTTCAAGATTTTTCTTTTACTTTCATAAGTCGTAACAAGAGCAGCAAGTCCTATTGGATCACTTTTATCGATTACTGTTAAAGCCTCCTCAGTAGATTTATTCGTAATTCTTCGACTATTTTTTTCACCGTTTTTTTTCGGACCAGATTGCAGGAGGAAGATTTTGTAAAAGTCTAAATGTTTCTCCGGTTCTCTCAGTGATTTTATTTAAGTTCAAGAAGAACACACTCTATTACATGTCCGCCTTCTCTTTTTCCATATATAACGTCTTTAGTGTTTGTAGTAACGGGTTTGAAAAATTGTTCAGCACCTGTTACAAAATCCACTCGAGATTCCTGTCGCTGTTGTAATTTTTGTCTGACAGAATCACTGACGGGTATAAAGTTTTAATCTCCGCTAGTTTTTCTCGAGCTAATCTAGTTTTTAACAACTTTCCTACCATTATTGTTATATGATATGATTTAATTCATAGCAGCAGAGAGGGTGTGACAATGAATATGCGTCTCGGTTGGTCAGAAACCTTAGTCCTATTTTTTCACATGATTTTATTCGGCTGTGGAGGAGGCATTAGTTTGACAAATAGACGACTCTAAAAAATTGTAGGGTTCACCCTCTCTGCTGCTGCACTTTAGATGAAATTGTAAAAGCTTCTACGTTTCACTAAAGATTTATAAAATTTAAAAAAATACATCGTGCTGGGAAACTTACATAGTTAAATGCAAATGTCAAAAAAATATTTATGAAATATTTTACAAAAATGCACATCTTAAGGACAAGCCTCAAGTTTGCTATTAGGAGTCTGTGGTCTTAGACTGAACAATTTAAAAGAACAGAGAACATAAATGTTTGTATTATTCCACAAATAGTTTATTTCCTAAGAATAGAATATGAAAAATGAAAAATGCAATTTAAATTTCAAATAATACTTGAATTTAAACTAATAATGTTTTGAATAAAATTTAGTGGTATTCCGCATTACATCCAAAGCTGGAAGTGTTGATTTGCCTTTCATGATCTGTGTCGTAGTGATATGCCAACAGCATTTTATTGAATCACAAAAATTCATTGCAAGATTATATGCTTATTTGTATTATTTCAGTATAAAATCAAATCTCAATGTCCAAAAATGTTTTTGAGCACGTTGAACTTTCAAAGCAAAATAATTTGAATTAAATAATTTGAATAAATAAATTCCAGCCCAAATAAAATACTGTACTCAATAATGCTACAAATGTTTTTTGCTCAGATCTTTCAGCACAAATGAATACTATAAAGTTCACAAAGATTACAAAGTCCTCAATTAGCATAAAAGGACCTATTACTAAATGGATTTTTTTTTTCATTCTGGGTGTTTTTGAATATCAACAACATAATATCTTAGTTAAAATTAGATGTTATATTACTATTATAATATAAAAGTTAGTAAACAACAGGTAGATGAAGCAATGCAAACGGAATTGTCATTGTTATGACCCAGGTTGACATAAACGTGTTATTTACCAAACCAAAATCATTGATACCGGTCAAGTAGAAAATTTTCTCTATTTTCGACAATGTGATGTCCTAAATACAATTATCTATAGCATATAATAAATTAGACACAATAGCAAAAGTGAATATATATATATATATATATATATATATATATATATATATATATATATATATATATATATATATTATGTACTGTCTGAGGCTCTCATGTGGCTTTCGATTTTTAGGACAAAAATACCTTATATAACGGAACCATTATTGTCCCGGTAGAAATACATTCTCAAGCCATCGATATATCATCACATAATCACTATATCATCAATAAATCGCTATATCGTCAAGACAACACTATAACATTTACCCATTGCTATATCACCAAGTAACATTATTCCTTCAGGAAAGCACTATATCGGCAAGAGATTACTTTCTCAAGTATAAACCTCTAGTATATAGCAAGAGAGCTCATTGTACGTACATGTGCTTTGTTCTATACAACATTGTTACTCAATACGAGTTATTTATTTAGGTCCTTTCGGAAAAGCGCATACTCGAAAAACTTTTACTTAAACATTATTTGGAAACTAGGTCAAAATGACATAAAAATAAAAATAATAATTCAAATACATGTAAAACAAAATAAGCATTTGCAAATAATAATTCAAAGAAAAGAAAAGAAACATAAACAAAAATTATCTCAAAGAAAACAAAAGAAACACATACAAAAAATAATTCAAAGAAAACAAAAGAAACATATAATCTTGTAGTATGATTAATCCATTTAAGACAAGTCTTTATCCTAGATGCAATTAACATTTAACAGGAATGAACGATATACTTTCAAATGAAATCTTAAGTCTTCAAAGTGAAAATTATTTTGCTCATGCAGTCGGTTCTTTTGTCATTATTATTGTTTATTATTATTATTATAAGTATTATTATTATAATTATTATTATCATTAATTATAATGTGTAAATGCAAAGAGCATTCCACACAAAAAAGTCGCCCACAATTGATATTGTAAATACTTGTAATATTTTGGCCTTCCAATCAACATTATTTACATGATGAGTGTAACAAGCCCATGACAAAGGTATTGGAAGCCTCAGAACGTAAACCTGATAGAAGAAATTTCAGGTTATCATATTAGAAACATTGTCTTAGTATAAGTGGTTTCTAGAATACATCTAGCTTTAAATTGTTTTGTTTTTATATGTGCAATTATTTTTGATAGTATAGGTGTATCGTTAATTGATTTCCCTAATCTCGATAAGCTATTGAGTAACTTAAAATTTCTTTTGAAGCAATGAAATAAGATAAATCTCATTAGAGTTTTGGAGCATCTGAAATCTAAACAATATAGAGATCAATTACAATCGTGATGCACACACACACACACATGTATGTATGTATACATATATATATATATATATATATATATATATATATATATATATATATATATATATAGTGTCCCTTCGGTGCAGTGTCGAAGAATGCATTGCAGATCAACTGTGTACTGAATCTTGTCTGTAGTTTGATTAAGGTGTTCCTCGTCGAATTGCACGAATACCATGTTTTCGTCTGTTTCGGTCCGAAAATAGGAGGTAGTATGATTCATTCTAGAAGGTTATATTCGCAAAACGAAAACACAGTCACAAAAGCCTTTGAATACTGAATTTTAAAATCCAATTCCTGGAACAAAGAAGTTCTTTAAAATATAATGCAGAAATACGTACTTCGGAAAATTATAAATGATCATGTAAGATGCACAGACTCACCCAACTCAGGCAAAAGCCATTTGTTCTCCCAAGTTAGAGGCGTGTAGAGAATTAATTCTGCCACACAGTTCTCGATTCATTATTAAATTTTCAAAAGGGTTTAAAAATACATTGCCGTACGGTGAAATGTATCAGTGAGTTTAAGATGAATAAAATATGACTTCCATATGGAGTTCCACTCTATCTTACAAAACATATGTATTAAAATACAGACTCCGCAGGCGACAATTATTTCTTATTATCCGTAGTTCGTACTTTTTACATAAAGGAATTAGATCGAAATGGGTACATACGTGCATGCATCCATGCATCCATGCATCATTGCATGCACGCACGCACACACACACACACACACACACACACACACACACACACACACACACACACACACATACATACATACATACATACATACATACATACATACATACATACATACATACCGATATAAGCAATTCAGAATTAACAGATTCAACAGCATAGCAATGCACCAATTAAGTCCGTATGATTGTTCATGTTTTGTATTTTTTATGTTTTGTATTTTTTTTTATGTTTTGTATTTTCCAGGTCTTTTGAAGAATTTATAGCCTGAATAATTGATTTTACTCTTCTCATTCATACCGCCAAATCAAAGAAAAAAAACTTTCGAGACCTCGTCAGGAGTTTTGCAAAAAAAACATGCGTACCGTCTTTTCGCAAAACCAATTGTAATCGACCTCTGATTTGTATGGTAATACCCGAATTATTACTGAGAAAGGTTTGGTCATACAAATATGTTTCCGGGAGGCCGACCCTCCCAGTTTTTCTGTATCTATCCTAGCACTTATTTCCGCCATGGTCAAAGAACGAAATACAGCGCCCTACATAAAAACACAAAACAAGACAGATAACAACCCAACACCCCTCACAATTTCCCCCGCACCAGTCCCTAACCTGTTGGCGAAATCCGATTAAGGGAATATTTCAAGGGCATATACATCACACGTTATAGTTTCCAATAAAATATATTTATTCAGTATTTGCAATGAAGGTCATTAATGATGGATAAAAGAGACGATGATAGATGAGACGATGATAATTAATTTAATTAGCTTCTGATGAGGTAAATATTTTTTGAATTTTGCCATCTAAAGAAAATATGCCAATAGAGCATGAAGAATTATGCAAACGTGCATCCTAAACTTGAATGAAGTGATCTGAGTTCAAATAATGTGAAATCAAATAACACCAACACACTTTCTTCCGTTTCAGTTAAATCTTTGGTGAGAAATTTTGCTATCCCTTATGAAGGCATGACAGAGGCGAAAAACTGAATCATTGATCGAAACGTTTGAAGAAATAATTCTTTATTGAAATGATGTAGATGTCGGATGAAGCAGAAGATAGATTAATAACATAGAATATCATAAAACAGATAGCTAATGTCGTTGCTCAATTCCGTGTAACATTTTTCGCATTCGCGTCATTTATCGCATCAGCTGTTAGATGTATAGCACGATTAACTTCATAGAATTATGACGTGATCGGAAATATGGCTGAAACAAGTTACTTTACTCGTTTTTACTACACTGTTGACGAAATGAAGGACCCTCCTAAAATCGTAATTTAAGATCAAACGTAAATAGTATACATAGTTTACCAATTCAAAAATATGATCAATCTATTACTTACCTTACTAACTGTATACAATCATTTATTCATTTACATATGGATTTTCCTCTTCTTCGTTTCTGTCAAAATTTCTAAAATGAAATTGGCAAATGTTAATATTTTACCAGACAATCCATATGTATAGTGCGTCTATTTTCCTTTGCCAATCTTCCATATATATTTATGATTTTTAAAAATCGTTTTAATCTTTCTCTAACCTCATTATAGATACGTAACTCGGGTTGTGAACTACACAAAAATGTCCTTATGATATTATCGACTTTGGTTTTTCTGGCTATGACTTCCCATAAAAATAGTAATTCCCGTTTGGAAGACCCGCCACATATAACATTTTATTTTATTTTTATTTGTTCCCAATAGTGTTTATTCTTTTGCTTTTCACTTTAGATCTCAGCCAAATTGAATTCCTCCATCGAATTCGTATTCATTAATGAATATTCTAGAAAGTCTGGAAATACGATGTTAGTCATGATGCAGCACACTGACTGATACACATGCTTCCATGATGAGCTCTATTTGACTTTAAAACTGACGCTAAAATATTAACTTTATAATTACACTTTTCGCTAAATATCTTGCGAAGGGTGAATAAAGAATAGATATTTATATAGGTATCTCTCATTCACCCACTGTGAATGTATGTATGTATGTATGTATGTATGTATGTATGTATGTATGTATGTATGTATGTATGTATGTATGTATGTATGTATGTATGTATGTATGTATGTATGTATGTATGTATGTATGTATGTTGTCATAGAGTTTAACGCCATTTTTCACAATAGGCTAGACATTGCGGCTAGTATCAATGGTGGAGAAAAAGAACCCGGCAAAATCCACGTTAAGAACCACAGACCCAACCCACGAGTAGCTACTGGCAAGCTTTCTCGCCCACATTGGCAAAATCCGAGACTCGAACCCACGCAGACAGAGGTGAGATGGCAGTGATCCGTAACAGAGAGCGCTTTGAACCACTCGGCCACCCGTATGTATGTATGTATGTATGTATGTATGTATGTATGTATGTATGTATGTATGTATGTATGTATGTATGTATGTATTTACTTACCTATCCATCCTTCAATCCAGCCTTCTGTTAATATATCTTTCTATGCGTATCAACATAGTTTACTATACACGTGTATATAAGTGTTATACAAATGAATGAAAGGAACGTTTATTGGGGTTGTTTTGTCGTCATTGTACACACATCTTAAGTGATTCTGGTGAATTTCTGTTTACCTACTACATAAGTCTTCTCGACGTGCTTTCTACAAATATTCATAACCGCTCCGGTGGCCTAGTGGTTAGAGCGTCCGCCCCGGAAGCGGGAGGTCGTCGGTTCGATCCCTGGCTGAGTCATACCAAAGACTTACAAAAATGGTACTAACAGCTGCCTCGCTTGACGCTCAGCATTAAGAGGTTAGTGTTAGGACTGGTCGGCCTGGTGTCAGGATAATGTGACATCATGCTACATGTCTGCGGCATGATGTCTCAGTGCTAGACATCACTATAAACTGCCTCACTGCAGACATCGTAGCGATATGACTGAAAAATTGTTTAAGCTACGTTAAAAATCCTAATCAAACAAACAAACAAACAAATATTCACACATCATCCATTCATCACGTCATTCATTCATCTACTCGTAAATCCAACAACGATTCGCATATATCAACTGATCCATCCATTCACACATTTATCGCTCTGTCTGTCTGTAAATATCAATGGATCTATCTCTTTTTTCTCTCACTATCCACAGCTACCTGCAATTGTAGTAGTCTGTCTGTTCCATTTCGATGACTGTAAATAATAATAATAATAATAATAATAATAATAATAATAATAATAATAATAACGCAATCGTAAAACATAGATATCAGCACTTTCCACCTTGTTCAACTCTTCTCAAAATATGGGTCAAGTCCCTGGAGTAAAATATACACATAGACCTTTGATAAATATCTGAGAGTATCCTTTCATTCTCAAATACAGTTTACTTAGACCTATGATAAATATCTGAGTGTATCCTTTCATTCTCAAATACAGTATACTTAGACCTATGATAAATATCTGAGTGTATCCTTTCATGCTCAAATACAGTATACTTAGACCTATGATAAATATCTGAGAGCATCCTTTCATTCTCAAATACAGTATGCTTAGACCTATGATAAATATCTGAGAGTATCCTTTCATTCTCAAATACAGTATACTTAGACCTATGATAAATATCTGAGTGTATCCTTTCATTCTCAAATACAGTATACTTAGACCTATGATAAATATCTGAGAGTATCCTTTCATTCTCAAATGCAGTATACATAGACCTATGATAAATATCTGAGTGTATCCTTTCATGCTTAAATACAGTATACATAGACCTATGATAAATATCTGAGTGTATCCTTTCATTCTCAAATACAGTATACATAGACCTATGATAAATATCTGAGTGTATCCTTTCATTCTCAAATACAGTATACATAGACCTATGATAAATATCTGAGTGTATCCTTTCATGCTCAAATGCAGTATACTTAGACCTATGATAAATATCTGAGAGTATCCTTTCATGCTCAAATACAGTATACTTAGTAGTTGGGTTGGATGGAATATCTACATTAACAAACATGTATGCTCCCAGTGCATTACCATGGAATCTCATGTAAAAACATAAACCTCCATCAGACACTTACTGACATTAGGATAAGTGATTATTCATTTTCAGATACACAAATATCATTTTCAAGTAATAAAAGAAATCCAATGATAGGGAATAACTAGATAATTCGAAAACAGTTGAGTACATTTACAAACCACTTTTGATCATTTTCCCGCTTTTGAAGTCTATATCTGGAATTGTGTACAAGAAGTCTGATATTACGAACACGTACATATACGCATGTAGGAGTTCATCGCATACAACCATTACTGTCTCATTTAAACACAGAAATAATAATAATAATAATAATAATAATAATAATAATAATAATAATAATAATAAGAAGAAGAAGAAGAAGAAAAAGAAGAAGAAGAAGAAGAAGAAGAAGAATATTATTATTATTATTATTATTATTATTATTATTATTATTATTATTATTATTATTATTATCAAAAATATTATCAAATATAAATGACGACGATGATGATGATAATTATGTCACTATTTTGTATGAGGAAATTCAGGATTCATGGAAGCATTTGATATAAGTATCATGCACCTATACATCAGTTTTCTTAAAAGCCATACCATATAATCTGCAAAAGGATTTGGTTATTTTTTAAGAAGAGCAATGGAATTGACTGATATTCTCAAGTTGATAATTATCTCAATATTTTTCGAAATACGTCAAACAACACAAAATCGTTCGTTAGATTAGCTAAGATATTTGTATTTAAAATAATTTTATGGATACGGATAAATATTCCATGTATAACAATAATATTGCTAATTACGCAAGAACATTCATATTACGGTATGGGATAACGAAGAGCGCTTGTAGACGACTACAAAGTAACACAATTAATAAATTAAACGTCAAGTTCTACAAACCTTTTAAACGAATTCATATAGTATTTATATTTTCAAACTTAGTTTGATGTTTTTGTTCATATTGAAAACTTTGTTTGAATCTTACAGAATTAAGAGAAAACTGTAAAATGCATGAGAGAGAGAGAGAGAGAGAGAGAGAGAGAGAGAGAGAGAGAGAGAGAGAGAGAGAGAGAGAGAGAGAGAGAGAGAGAGAGAGAGAGAGAGAGAGAGATTGATTTACCAGTATGAACTGAATGTGCATTCACTTCCTGCTTATTCCAATGCGGTTCATCATATTCGCTTTCCATAGCATCACCACTTTGGACATTTTTATTTGTAGTTAGGCTCCTCGTTGACGTTCGTATAGAGCTAACAGTGATGTTTTAAGCAGAATAAAAAAGTGTTTGAATACTAATATCGATTCTATTTTATTATTATTATTATTATTATTATTATTATTATTATTATTATTATTATTATTATTATTATTATTATTATTATTGTTATTATTTACAAAATATTGATTTATGATAGCTTGAAGTCTGATAGTAATAGTTCATGATGCTATTATAAGATTGGTAAAATAATAACACTGAAATGGTTGTCACAGAATTAGGCGAAAATTTTAACTGATTTTTGTTGTACTTGAATTGCAAACGAAACTCACCATTTTCTTGATTTCGTCGTACACGCATTACCTGGGGTGATTAAGTGGCGTGTAACGATTTGCATGTGCCAATTTGTAATTTACATGAAATCCGAAATACTCGTTTTACGTGGTGCACTGCAAGCTTGATGTGATTTATGTTCACCTATTGAGAGTATATAAGGTGAACTATTTATCATAATTTTTGACGGGAACCAAAATATCTAATCGAAGGATAGATAACCTCGTCTTGCAAATCTCCAGCCAAAGGGGTGAGTGTTAAAATTACATTTCGTTTTATTGTGAATTTTATTCAGATTATCATTTCGTATAATGATGCTTTTATTGCAATTAAACGTGGAATATTTGGAATTACTAGTCACTTTTAGACTTTAAATACAATATCGTAATCTACGGCTTAGATTATTTTTGAGACAACTATTATTAGTCTGGTTTTGTTTATTATAGCTGATTCCGTCGTTGATTCCGTCGTTGATTCCGTCGTTGATACCGTAGAAGTACATCACTGATAGCGCATCTAATAACATTGTTGATACCGTCTCTGATACCGTAGCTGCTAACGTAGTTGTTACAATGTATCTGATACCGTAGCTGCTAATAACATCGTTGATACCGTAGCTGCTTATAACATCGTTGATACCGTAGCTGTTAACACATCTGATACCATCTTTTGATAAACGTCTTTGATATCGTCTGATTTGTTGTGGGACATCTATTGTTTGTTCTGGAACATCTCTGTATAAATATCTGAATGTGCTTGTGCCGTTAATTTGTGCAAACGGAATTGAAGTATCTGTCTGTGTGTCGAACTGTCTGTTCGTCAACATCTGTGTAACATGTAAATATCCGGAAAGCTAGAAGTCCGAGTGTCGGAGCTGTCTTAGAGTTGTAAAACGTCCGGGTCGACATCTAGGGGAGTGAGGAACCGTTGGTTCTGGTAGATGTTGTATGCTGTCTGAACATATAACTGTGGTGGATCCGTGTAGGGAAACGTCCGATAATAGTATTGGTCAACCCTCGGTTCTCGGGGAAACTGGGAGACGATTCAACTGTTGCTGAATCGTGCGGTTATACAGGGGAGACACATAGGTGTATTGAAATTGTGATATAATTTAATACATTGTTGTATTTGCATGTTTATGTCAGATCGCAATAATATTTCAAGTGATCACATAGATATCAATAAAAGCTAGCAACTTGATTGAATACAAGTATATGATCGTGCTAGTTATCGCAATCCATCGTGCGATAGATAGTTTGTCGTTTGTGTTTATTTTTTTCGTAAATCATACTTGCATTTATTTAACTTTCGTAAAGGATTCTTGGATCTGTGTATAATCCAAGAGATCCCTTTACATTTGTGATTCCTTTTGTATTGTTATTTAATTTGTTCATGTATTGTGAATGATTGTGAGTTTAATTGTGGGTTGAGTGCATGAATTATTGTGTTGTTACATCTGTATTTTTTTTCATTTATAATTTATTACATAAATTTATATTTTCTTTCACAAATTGTGTTTGTATTGTTCATTTAATCCACCCTCCTCTCGGTAACAATTCTGTTACATTGGTACAGTGTGTATGTGGATAATATAACGAAATAAAAGTAATAATATTGCGAGCTCCATGTATATGTTATCATGGATACCGCCTGGTGGCTTAGTTGTTAGAGCGTCCTCCCTGGATCCCGTTGGTCGCGCGTTCGAACCCAAGCAAATTGATACCAAAAATTTCTATACAAAATATACTCATAGATGTTTCCCTTGGCGCTCAGCATTAAGAGGTTTGTTTTAGGATTTGTCGGCCTGGTGAAAGAATAATGTGACTTTGTGTCAACTATATCAGAGATATCACTGCGCATTGCATTATTCAACGCCAAATCAGTATGACCACAGGAAAAGAGCACGTAAATAGTTCATTCTATGAACGATCAGAATATCGACGTCTTTTTCCTGACAGAAACATGGCTACAAACATCAGGCGAGGAGCCCAAATGCACGGATTTAACACCCGCCAGTTACTGCATCAAGTTGTTTATCCGCCACTCTCGCGGAGGTGCAATTGCCTTCATCACAAAGAATTCCATGATAAAATGTCGTAAACACAACACAACCTTCAATTTCTGCCACACGTCGTTTGAACTAGTCCAACAACACTCAAGCAGGGACATATGTCGGTACATTTGCTTCTGCCTCTACCGCCCTCCTCATGGTAAAAAAAACAAGCTAACTGAATGCAATATTTTTGGAAGCAGTTTCCGAATCTACTGGAGTATGGAAATTCGATAGGTGGCAACCTGATAATTCTTGGAGATTTCAACTTTCCCTTTGACTGTCCTGGAAACTCATACACATCAATACTCCTAGATTCCATTCATGTTTCAACCTTAAACAATCAGTTAACCAACCCACACATACACCCACCCAACCCAACACACCCATCACACATTAGACTGGATTCTTCATTGTTCTGATGATAAAATTCTACGGTTCACCCTTGTATCCCACGAACTTGCATCAAATCGCCTCTGCATTATATGCCATCTGGAAGTATCTGTCCCTAATCATCCATCTTTACTTGCTACTCTAAGAAACTTCCGTATGATAGATAGAACCAAACTAATGCATGACATCCAAGCAAACGTAACAACTTGCTTACCTCCTACAGAAGAACAACTCGATATCTTGCTGCATTCATTGTTTGAAAAACATGCCGCAGCTACCAAGTGCAGAGTATCAATAAACAAAGTGTTCTCCGTGGTAGAACAGTGTTAGGGACCAACTTTGCACTGCTAAAGGAGACCTCCGTAAAGCGGAGAGGCTTTGGCTTTCCACCAGACTTACTATTCAATAACAAAACTATGAGACCGCTAAGAAGAACTTCACATACACAGTCCATCTAGTCCATTTTAACCCCCCCCCCCTCCTCATGTACTAAGATCACGGAGAGTTCCAGCTGCAAAGTGTCCGTCGAGATTACTAAGAAACTAATGCCAACGAACAAATGTATACCACTTCTAATTACCTTGTCTCCAGTAGACCTTCGGGACCTGATTGCAAATTACTTCCGTAACAAGGTACAAATCGTTAGAGATTAGCTTGACAACACAGTTTCAATTGACTCTTCGTCACCATACAGTTGCGATACAGAATTTCAGCGACAACCGTTATGAGCATTATAACCTGTCTCTATTGATTTAGTACGGGCAATCGTGATAAGAGCGCAGCAAAATCATGTGAATTTGATCCAATTCTAACATCATTTCAGCTTGTGTTCTTAGAAACAATATGACCTTCAGTAAATGATGTTATTAATACCTCTCTCTAATCTGGGGAATTCGCATCAATGTTTAAAACTGCCATTGTAAAGCCTCTGCTGAAGAAACCAACACTCCATCAAAACGATTTAAAGAACTATTGCCAATATTCTAATTTCCCTTTCGTATTAAAATAAATAAACATTGAAAAAGTTATTCTAACAAAACTATGTATCTTATCTGAATTCAAACAGTCTTTTTAGCAATGTACAGTCTGCATATCGCCCTTGCCATAGTACTGAAACTACTCTTCTGAAAGAAATTAATGACATTCTATCTGCTTTGGATAGCGGAAAGATTACAGTCCTCGCCCTCCTTTATTTGTCTTCAGCATTTCAGAGAATAGACCATACTATATTATTTCACTGTCTCCAGCATGCATTTGGTATTCACAATACAGCCTTACAGTGGTTCAATCCGTACTTAGTCAACATAACACAAATTGTATCTGAAAATGAATACACTGCTGCCGAGTTGATCTATGGTGTCGTATTCCACAAAGATTTGTTCTTGGTCCCTTCATTCAATACACTCAGCCGCTCTCAAGTGTTATAGATCATCACCCAATGCCTCACCAATTGTACGCTAATGACACCCAAATATACAAATCTAATCACCCATGAAAAGTTGATGCTATCATCCATGAAGTAGAGAGGTGCATTTCTGATGTAAAATCATGAATGACTTGAAACAAGCTGCTAAAGAATGATTATTAAACTGAGTCCATTTTGATCACAACACAAAAACTTTCTCATTGACATCCTTTACTTCAAACCTCAAACAATAAATAGCAACAGTACCAACATTAGATTCACACAGTCAGTACAAAACCAGACATCACTCAGGACAGTACTCTCACATTACATCAACATGTCATGAACATATGCAAGGCTGCATATCTTGAGCTGAGACGCATCATCTCCATTCTTAAATATTTGTCAGCTGATGCCACTAAAACATTTGTGTGTTCATTAGTACTTTCAAGACTGGACTACTGTAACTAAATTGTCTGGTTCGTCTTAATATCTACTCCAGAAACTTCAAAACGTTTAAAACACAGCTGCTCGGCTCATCCTTAGAGTGCCACGACCAGAGCACACCTCCCCGCTGCTCTGTCTCCTACACTGGCTATGCATTCGATCCAGAATATGACACAAAGTTTGTTCTTTATGCTACATTTCACAATGTACATGTATACCAGAACCCATCCACGTGGAATGAATTTCCCATTGAATATAGACACAAATTACAGTGATCTTATTTAAGAGTGTTATTAAAACTCACCTTTATCGACAAACTTAAAGACCAATAATGTTTCATACCTTAAATATTTTCAGCATTATTTTATTTTTTATAATTTCATGGTGGTTTTTTTTCCTACTCTTTATGATTTGTGTAGTCATATCATTATAGATGGTGTAAAGCGCTTAGAGTTTCTAAAGATTTGGCGCTAAACAAAGTCTTCGTTATTATTATTATTATTATTATTATTATTATTTTTATTATTATTATTTTTATTATTATTATTATTATTATTATTATTATTACTGAGTGGGACATCATGCAACATGTTTGTTGCATTATGCCCCAGTGATAGACAACACTATAAACTGTGACACTGCACACATCGTAACCTTATGACAGAAATTATTAAAGCTACGATAAAACTCCAAATCACACACATTCACACTTTTATCATGTTAAATTCGTGTTTGATTTTCATTCCGCTATTACCCTACCATCGTGGGTAGATATATTACAAGTAGATAAAAAAAATGGTTGAATGGTACAGTGTGTGTAGATAATAATTAGAATAAATGATACAGGGTATGGATACTATTTAAAATAAATGATACAGGGTGTGTGGATACTATTTAAAATAAATGAGACAGTGTATGTGGATACTATTTAGAATAAATGATACAGAGTGTGTGGATAATAATTAGAATAAATGATACAGGGTGTGTGGATACTATTTAAAATAAATGATACAGTGTGTGTGAATAATATTTAGAATAAATGATACAATGTGTGTGGATACTATTTAGAATAAATGATACAGGGTGTGTGGATACTATTTAGAATAAATGATACAATGTGTGTGGATACTATTTAGAATAAATGATACAATGTGTGTGGATACTATTTAGAATAAATGATACAATGTGTGTGGATACTATTTAGAATAAATGATACAGGGTGTGGAAACTATTTAGAGTAAATGATACAATGTGTGTGGATACTATTTAGAATAAATGATACATGGTGTGTGGATAATAATTAGAATAAGTGATAGAGAGTGTGTGGATACTATTTAGAATAAATGATACAGAGTGTGTGGATATTATTTAGAATAAATAATACAGTGTGTGTGGATGCTATTTAGAATAAATGATACAGGGTGTGTGCATACAATTTAGAATAAATGATACAATGTGTGTGGATACTACTTAGAATAAATGATACAATGTGTGTGGATACTATTTAGAATAAATGATACATAGTGTGTGGATAATAATTAAAATAAATGATACAGTGTATGTAGATGATAATTAGAATAAATGATACATGGTGTGTGGATAATAATTAGAATAAATGATACATGGTGTGTGGATAATAGTTAGAATAAATGATACAATGTGTGTGGATAATAATTAGAATAAATGAAATATGTGTGTGGATAATAATTACAATTAATGATACAATGTGTGTGGATAATAATTAGGCTACATGATAGAGTGTGTGTGGTTAATAATGTTCCTCAAAGGTACATTGTGTGGATAATAATTAGGCTGATTCGTACAGTGTTTGTGGATAATAATTAGGCTAAACGTTTCAGTGTGTGGATAATAGTGAGGCTAAATTGCACAGTGTGTGTGGATATTAATTAGGCTAAATGGTACAGAGTGTGTGTGGATAATAATGAGGCTAAATGGTACAGTGTGTGTGTGTGTGTGTGTGTGTGTGTGTGTGTGTGTGTGTGAATAATAATTAGGCTAAATGGTACAGTGTGTGGATAATAATTAGGATAAATGGTACAGTGTGAATGTGGATATGAATTGGGCTCAATGGTACAGTGTGTGTAGATAATAATGAGGCCAAATGGTACAGCGTGCGTGTACATATATATATATATATATATATATATATATATATATATATATATATATATATATATATATATATATATATATAGTCTTTATAACTGAACCAAATCTGTTTCATTTTTTAGTTATCTTTTCACGCACTTACACATTCATCTATCGTGTATTTATCTTTTTTTCTCGTCTTTATCCAAAACTTACCCGGGAATGTTATAATCTGTATTGTCCTCTTCAGTGCCTATAAAATATAATTGAAAAATTGTAATAATAACGACGACGATGACGATGATATTGATGATGATGATGATGATGATGATGATGATAACCAGAATGTTGGTAAAGCACATGCCGCGCATCCCCACTCTGTCCTAACGACCCATCAATATACCCCTCTTGGGTCAATTCTTTTAAACAAGAAGGAACTCGTTTGTGTAACTTCTACAACCGAATTCGTTTAATTAGGGGATATTAAGTGTGCATACACAGACAGACAGACATCATGATGATGTTAATGATTTCAGTATTAAAAATTTGAAGTTAAGGAATTTTTTTAAATGACATTATTAGTCATCTACTATTGGCCGTAACATTATCAGGTCTTGTATTTACTGTAACACAGTGATTTTATTTTTCTATTTAAAGAAGATATGTGGAATTTTTGGATTCATAAACATTTTGAGCTCCAAAAAAGTGAATAGGCACTTTGGCTAAGCGAAGAAAGATATTCCTATTTGCAATCCATATCAACGAATGGTTACAATATGCAATATACAACACTGCTATAAATGCAGGGAAACTTATTTTTAAGATATGGATAAACAAATACGATTGTAAATGGCCTAACGTAGTGAGAGATTATAGCATACCTCACGTTTTGGAGATCCTTTAAACAGGGTACTTACATATTCATGTTTCCAAACATTGTTTAAAGTCGTGTTAGGGTACGACTATAAAATTACAATGTGGAATATTGTTTTTCCACTTTCTTTTTATCCTATTTGTAAGGAATAATAGCAAAATATTCAAAATCACACCGAATATGGTAGCTTGATTCTGTGTGTGGGTGTGTGTGTGTGTGTGTGTGTGTGTGTGTGTGTGTGTGTGTGTGTGTGTGAGAGACAGAGACAGAGAGAGATTGATTTACCAGTATGAACTGAATGTGCATTCACTTCCTGCTTATTCCAATTATTCCAATGCGGTTCATCATATTCGCTTTCCACAGCATCACCACTTTGGACACTTTTATTTGTAGTTAGGCTCCTCGTTGACGTTGGTATAGAGCTAACACTGATGTTTTAAGTAGAATATAAGTGTTTGAATACTAATACTTATTCTACTTTATTATTATTATTATTATTATTATTATTATTATTATTATTATTATTATTATTATTTTTATTATTATTTACAAAATATTGATTTATGATAGCTTGAAGTCTGATAGTAATAGTTCATGATGCTATTATAAGATTGGTAAAATAATAACACTGAAATGGTACAGTGTGTATGTGGATAATATGACGAAATAAAAGTAATAATATTGCGAGCTCCGTGTATATGTTATCATGGATACCGCCTGGTAGCTTAGTTATTAAAGCGTCCTCCCTGGATCCCGTTGGTCGCGCGTTCGAACCCCAGCAACGTGATACCGAAGAATTTTATACAAACGTATACTCATAAATGTTTCGCTTGGCGCTCAGCATTAAGTGGTTTGTTTTAGGATTGGTCGGCCTGGTGAAAGAATAATGTGACTTTGTGTCAACTATATCAGAGATATCACTGCGCATTGCATTATTCAACGCCAAATCAGTATGACCACAGGAAAAGTGCACGTAAATAGTTCATTCTATGAACGATCAGAATATCGACGTCTTCTTCCTGACAGAAACATGGCTACAAACATCAGGCGAGGAGCCCAAATGCACGGATTTAACACCCGTCGGTTACTGCATCAAGTCGTTTCTCCGCCACTCTCACGGAGGTGCAATTGCCTTCATCACAAAGAATTCCATGATAAAATGTCGTAAACACAACACAACCTTCAATTTCTGCCACACATCGTTTGAACTAGTCCAACAACACTCACGCAGGGACATATGTCGATACATTTGCTTCTGCCTCTACCGCCCTCCTTCTGGTAAAAAAGACAAGCTAACTGAATCCAATATTTTTGGAAGCAGTTTCCGAATCTACTGGAGTATGGGAATTCGATAGGTGACAACCTGATAATTCTTGGAGATTTCAACTTTCCCTTTGACTGTCCTGGAAACTCATACACATCAATACTCCTAGATTCCATTCATGTTTCAACCTTAAACAATCAGTTAACCAACCCACACATACACCCACCCAACCCAACACACCCATCACACATTAGACTGATTTCTTCATTGACCTGATGATAAAATTCTACGGTCCACCCTTGTATCACACGAACTTGCATCAAATCGCCTCTGCATTATATGCCATCTGGAAGTATCTGTCCCTAATCCTCCATCTTTACTTGCTACTCTAAGAAACCTCCGTATGATAGATAGAACCAAACTAATGCATGACATCCAAGCAAACGTAACAATTTGCTTACCTCCAACAGAAGAACAACTCAATATCTTGTTGCGTTCATTGTTTGAAAAACATGCCGCAGCTACCAAGTGCAGAGTATCAATAAACAAAGTATTCTCCGTGGTAGAATAGTGTTAGGGACCAACTTTGCACTGCTAAAGGAGATCTACGTAAAGCGGTGAGGCTTTGGCTTTCCACCAGACTTACTATTCAATAACAAAACTATGAGACCGCTAAGAAGAACGTCACATACACAGTCCATCTAGTCCATTTACCTCCCCCCCCCCCCTCTCAAGTACTTAGATCACGGAGAGGTCCAGCTGCAAAGTGTCCGTCGAGATTACTAAGAAACTAATGCCAACGAACAAATGTATACCACTTCTAATTACCTTGTCTCCAGTAGACCTTCGGGACCTGATTGCAAATTACTTCCGTAACAAGGTACAAATCGTTAGAGATTAGCTTGACAACAAAGTTTCAATTGACTCTTCGTCACCATACAGTTGCGATACAGAATTTCAGCTACAACCGTTATGAGTTTTATAACCTTTCTCTATTGATTTAGTACGGACAATCGTGATAAGAGCGCAGCAAAATCATGTGAATTTGATCCAATTCTAACATCACTTCAGCTTGTGTTCTTAGAAACAATATGACCTTCAGTAAATGATGTTATTAATACCTCTCTCGTATCTGGGGAATTCGCATCAATGTTCAAAACTGCCATTGTAAAGCCTCTGCTGAAGAAACCAACACTCCATCAAAACGATTTAAAGAACTATTGCCAATATTCTAATTTCCCTTTCATATTGATAAAAACATTGAAAAAGTTGTTCTAGCAAAACTTGTATCTTATCTGAATTCAAACAGTCTTTTTAGCAATGTACAGTCTGCATATCGCCCTTGCCATAGTACTGAAACTACTCTTCTGAAAGTAATTAATGACATTCTATCTGCTTTGGATAGCGGAAAGATTACAGTCCTCGCCCTCTTTTATTTGTCTTCAGCGTTTCAGAGAATAGACCATACTATATTACTTCACTGTCTCCAGCATGTATTTGGTATTCACAATACAGCCTTACAGTGGTTCAATCCGTACTTAGTCAACATAACACAAATTGTATCTGAAAATGAATACACTGCAGCCGAGTTGATCTATGGTGTCGTGTTCCAAAGGGGTTTGTTCTTGGTCCCTTCATTCAATACACTCAGCCGCTCTCAAGTGTTATAGATCATCACCCAATGCCTCACCAATTGTACGCTAATGACACCCAAATATACAAATCTAATCACCCATGAAAAGTTGATGCTATCATCCATGAAGTAGAGAGGTGCATTTCTGATGTAAAATCATGAATGACTTGAAACAAGCTGCTAAAGAATGATTATTAAACTGAGTCCATTTTGATCACAACACAAAAACTTTCTCATTGACATCCTTTACTTCAAACCTCAAACAATAAATAGCAGCAGTACCAACATTAGATTCACACAGTCAGTACAAAACCAGACATCACTCAGGACAGTACTCTCACATTACATCAGCATGTCATGAACATATGCAAGGCTGCATATCTTGAGCTGAGACGCATCATCTCCATACTTAAATATTTGTCAGCTGATGCCACTAAAACATTTGTGTGTTCATTAGTACTTTCAAGACTGGACTACTGTAACTCAATTCTGTCTGGTTCGTCTCAATATCTACTCCAGAAACTTCAAAACGTTTAAAACACAGCTGCTCGGTTCATCCTTAGAGTGCCACGACCAGAGCACACCTCCCCGCTGCTCCGTGTCCTACACTGGCTATGCATTCGATCCAGAATCTGACACAAAGTGTGTTCTCTATGCTGCATTTCACAATGTACATGTATACCAGAGCCCATCCACGTGGAATGAATTTCCCACTGAATATAGACACAAATGTCAGTGGTCGCTTTTTAGAGTGTTATTAAAACTCACCTTTATCGACAAACTTAAAGACCCAATAATGTTTCGTACCTTAAATATTTTCAACATTATTTTATTTTTTATAATTTCATCGTGTTTTCTTCCCCTACTCTTTATGATTTGTGTAGTCATATCATTATAGATGGTGTAAAGCGCTTAGAGTTTCTAAAGATTTGGCGCTAAACAAGGTCTTGGTTATTATTATTATTATTATTATTGAGAGGGACATCATGCAACATGTTTGTGGCATTATGCCCCAGTGATAAACAACACTATAAACTATGACACTGAAGACATCGTAACCTTATGACAGAAATTATTAAAGCTACGATAAAACTCCAAATCACACACATTCACACTTTTATCATGTTAAATTCGTGTTTGATTTTCATTCCGCTATTACCCTACCATCGTGGGTAGATATATTACGAATAGATAAAAAAGGTTGAATGGTACAGTGTGTGTAGATAATAATTAGAATAAATGATACAGAGTGTGTGGATAATAATTAGAATAAATGGTACAGGGTGTGTGGATACTATTTAGAAAAAATGATACAGGGTGTGTGGATAATATTTAGAATAAATGATACAATGTGTGTGGATACTATTTAGAATAAATGATACATAGTGTGTGGATAATAATTAAAATAAATTATATAATGTGTGTGTGTGGATAATAATTAGAATACATGATACATGGTGTGTGGATAATAATTAGAATAAATGGTACATGGTGTGTGGATAATAATTAGAATAAATGATACATAGTGTGTGGATAAGAATTAAAATAAATGATACATGATGTGTGGATACTATTTAGAATAAATGATACATGGTGTGTGGATAATAATTAGAATAAATGATACATGGTGTGTGGATAATAATTAGAATAAATGATACATGGTGTGTGGATAATAATTAGAATAAATTATACAGTGTGTGTGGATAATAATTAGGCTACATGATAGAGTGTGTGTGGTTAATAATTTTCCTCAAAGGTACAGTGTGTGGATATTAATTAGGCTGATTCGTGCAGTGTTTGTGGATAATAATTAGGCTAAATGGTACAGTGTGTGGATAATAATTAGACTAAATGGCACAGTGTGTGTGGATAATAATAATGCTAAATGGTACAGTGTGTTTGTGAATAATAATTAGGCTAAATGGTACAGTGTGAATGTGGATATAAATTAGTCTAAATGGTACAGTGTGTTTAGATAATAATGAGGCTAAATGGTACAGCGTGCATGTATATATATATATATATATATATATATATATATATATATATATATATATATATATAGTCTTCATAACTGAACCACATCTGTTTTATTTTTTAGTCAACTTCATCTATCGGTGTACTTATCTTTTTTTCTCGTCTTTATCCAAAACTTACCCGGGAATGTTGTAATCTGTATTGTCCTCTTCAGTGCCTATAAAATATAATTGAAAAATTTTAATAATAACGACGACGACGATGATGATGATGATGATGATTATGATGATGATAACCAGAATGTTGGTAAAGCACATGCCGCGCATCCCCACTCTGTCCTACCGACCCATCAATATACCCCTCTTGGGTCAATTCTTTTAAACAAGAAGGAACTCGTTTGTGTAAATTCTACAACCGAATTCGTTTAATTAGGGGATATTAAGTACGCACACACAGACAGACAGACATCATGATGATGTTAATGATTTCAGTATTAAATAATTTGAAGTTAAGGAATTTTTTTTTAATGACATTATTAATCTACTATTGGCCGTAACATTATCAGGTCTTGTATTAACAGTGATTTTATTTTTCTATTTAAAGAAGATATGTGGAATTTTCGGATTCATAAACATTTTAAGCTCCAAAAACAGTGAATAGGCACTTTGGCTAAGCGAAGAAAGATATTCCTATTTGCAATCCATATCAACGAATGGTTACAATATGCAATATACAACACTGCTATAAATGCAGGAAAACTTATTTTTAAGATATGGATAAACAAATACGATTGTAAATGGCCTAACGTAGTGAGAGATTACAGCATACCTCACGTTTTGGAGATCCTTTAAGCAGGGTACTTACATATTCATGTTTCCAAACATTGTTTAAAGTCGTGTTAGGGTACAACTATAAAATTACAATGTGGAATATTGTTTTTCCATTTTCTTTTTATTTTATTTGTAAGGAATAATAGCAAAATATTCAAAATCACACCGCATATGGTAGCTTGATTCTGTGTGTGTGTGTGTGTCTGTGTGTGTGTGTGTGTGTGTGTGTGTGTGTGTGTGTGAGAGAGAGAGAGAGAGAGAGAGAGAGAGAGAGAGAGAGAGAGAGAGAGAGAGAGAGCGTATTTACCAGGATGTTGTGAATGAGCTTCATCGTATTCTTTTTCATTAACATTGACACTTCGGACAAAGTAGTCAGTAGCAGATAGGCTCATCTTTGGGCTTGGTGTAGAGCTAATATAGATGTAAAGAATATGAAACCAATCTTTACGAGATTTCAAATTTATTAAGCTTTTTTCTTTCTTAAAGAATCAGACCTTTCGCTTAAAGATATGTTTAGTTTTTTGTCTCTGTTTATTCCACCACACCAAAACAATCAAACCTCTCCACGTCCTTCATTACAAAATTAATTATGCCTTAGGATGTTCCAGATATAGGTAACACACATTCTATGCACACTTTCATCGGTAAATCATGACAATGTCATTGAAATTTGGTTAGAAAAAGGTAAGCTAATTGTTTGCTTTGAAATGTAATTAAAGATATGAGCCACAACAGATAAGATTAATTAATGTTGAGGTCTGGAAAATTGTTACTATTCAGTCAAATCTATTTGAAAATTTATTTATCACGTTAATTATACAAGGTTATGCAGCTAATGCCATGAGTTATCGACGACTCAAATATCAGCGTAATGACGTCTATGGCGTGGCGGAAACTCAGGATCATTTAGGAAACCTTGGTTATCAGCACACACACACGAATTGTACACAGCAATGTATAGTACAATCACATAATACGCATAGGAAACCATTCATAGTTATCAGCATACATACGTATGGAAAAACCATTCATAGTTATCAGCATACATACGCATAGGAAACCATTCATAGTTATCAGAACACTCACGTATAGGACACCATTCATAGTTATCAGCATATAAACGCATAGGAAACCATTCTATGTTATCAACATACATACGCCTAGGAAACCATTCATAGTTTTCAGAATATAAACGCATAGTAAACCATTCATAGTTATCAGCATACTCACACATAGGAAACGATTCATAGTTATCAGCAAATATACTCATAGGAAACTATTCATAGTTTTCAGCATACATACGGATACAAAACCATTCATATTTATCAGCATACATACCCCTAGAAAACCATTCATAGTTATCAGCAAACATACGCATCGGAAACCATCCATAGTTATCAGCATACATACGCATAGGAAACCATTCATGGTTATCAGCATATATAATGTGAAGAGGCAAATTTCTGGCGATCTATCATACATACATTAGTTGAGACCAGAGAACCGTTAATTAGATTTATGGAGACACGCGCTTATCAAATCGCTATAGTGCTGTGCACGGTAATGTTCCTTTATAGTGTGGCTGTTGTTTCTAATTAAACCTTTGTTTATCCATCAGCCAGACGGACTGTTAGGGACATCGTAGATTTCATTTTCATGGGAAGGTTGTCTACATTATGAAACCGCAGAAATTCTGTTACTTACAACTAGCAGGTCAAGCTGACCCTATTTTAGTGACTCTGAAAGAAAGGACGGCAAAGACATTTTATTCTGATTGGTCACGTTAAATAAGGGGTGTGTTTTCACACAAAATTTCATAGGATAAAATATCGCCCTTATTGAAATTGTAATTAGTCTGCGTTTTCCTGCGAGAGGACAAGAGATAAAATTCACTACTGACTCCGAGTGGAATTCGAAAGAAATTCATTCGTAAAAAGTGTGATCCAGGCATTCCGCCAAAACTGGTTGGGTGACGAAACCACAAAGATATAGTGTAACTATTCCATGTAATTTGTTGATGCATTTATATAATGTTTGCTGAGTCTATAGGTCCTTGCATGATTTTATCTAAAACATTTGTTTCAATAAAGTGCTTTTGAATTATAACGATGTTGATTTATGCATAGGGAGTCGTACTATAATTCTTAGATAAGTTTGACGTATTGTTTAATTTGTTGTCGTGTTTGTATAAACACTAGGTTCTAGGAATATAATGCATTATATTAGTTGATATAATTTACGAGAATCCGTGTGAATTCACCGAATTTAGATTTTACTTATGATTTAGAGCGAATGTGAAATGACGTAACTGAGAACTTGTGGCGGACTCAAAACCACTAAGTCTCGTGTGGGTTGAATTATTGAGTGATGTTAATGTGTGACGAATTAGCTATTCGACTAACTAAGATCATTTTAGGACATGTGGAGTCGATTAATAACTTTATCATCAATTTACTACTGATAGAAATATCTGATTTCCGAGCCAAGAAAATGAAAGTTCTCACATGTATCATATAACGAGAAACTTAGGGTGTTCATTTATATCTTTTTTAAAAGGGAGAAAATAGATTTTTAACGTATTGATATTACGTAACCTGAGACGTATGCTGAGAAAAAACGGTAAGAGAGGGAAGTACAGTGAGACGTATAATTCTGTGATGAAATTCTGCATCGTACGAAACTTCTAACGTGTTCAGAAGTGTTTCTTGAGATCCAAAGTTCCGAACAGCAGCAGAGGAAGCGGAAAAATGAAGTCTAGCAGGTTATAAAATCGTACAAGGCGTTGAATTCGATTGTTTCACTCGATCGTATGATGAACTAAACCTATCTGTAACAGATTGGCTAGTTTTTTAAAATATAATTAAAGAAATCTTCACGATTAGTTACGTAATTTATTAAATTGTTTGTTTATCTTACGGGGGCTCTATTTTTTTTTGTTCAATATATCTGCTCAGATCACTATATTTCTTCTATAAGTCACACCACTTATCTTTACTAGAACCGGGGTATATCGAGGGCGGTCATCTCTTAGATAAAGAGTACCAAAAAGGGGTGGGTTATAGTATTTATTATAATTATATTTATACAACCCCGTGACAGTGGGCAATAATCAATCACCCCCTCCCCATGACGTATACTTATAGGAAACCATTCATAGCTATCAGCATATATACGTATAGGAAACCATTCATAGCTATCAGCATATATACGTATAGGAAACCATTCATAGTTATCAGCATACATACCCCTAGGAAACCATTCATAGTTATCAGCATACATACCCCTAGGAAACCATTCATAGTTGTCAGCACACTCACGTATAGGAAACCATTCATAGTTATCAACATCGATACGCACAGGAAACCATTCATAGTTATCAGCATCCATATGCATAATAAACCATTGATAGCTATCAGCACATTCACGCATGAAAAACCATTCATAGGTATCAGCATACATACCCCTAGGAAACCATTCATAGTTATCAGCACACTCACACATAAGAAACCATTCATAGTTATCAGCATACATACGCATAATAAACCATTGATAGTTATCAGCACATTCACGCATAAAAAAACCATTCATAGTTATCAGCATACATACCCCTAGGAAACCATTCATAGTTATCAGCAAACTCACACATAAGAAACCATTCATAGTTATCAGCATACATACGCACAGGAAACCATTCATAGCTATCAGCACACTCTCGTATAGGAAACCACTCAGTTATCAGCATACATACGCACAGGAAACCATTCATAGTTATCTGCACACTCACGTATAGGAAACCACTCATAGTTATCAGCATACATACGCATATGAAACCATTCATAGTTATCAGCATACATACGCATATGAAACCATTCATAGTTATCAGCATACATACGCATATGAAACCATTCATAGTTATCAACATACATACGCATATGAAACCATTCATAGTTATCAGGACACTCACGCATAGGACACCATTCATAATTATCAGCATATATACGTTGTTACGAAATGTCTGATATGGCCTAGTTAGACCACCATTCCTTTTATTATTACCAAGGTGTCGTGATTTGCGCCATAATATTTTTATAAATATACCTTTTGTATCGCGTGACGCCTATGTATGTATATGTATATGTATATATACAGTCGGCTCCGCTTATATGCATGGCCTCGGGACCGATGCTATGATATGCAATTAGGCGGCGTGTGCACTAAACCGGCGTTCATGTTATGACGTGTATCCAGTGCAGCATGCATACTGATATCCATTATTTTTTCCGAAACAAACCCCATTTGGTCTACTTCATTTAAATGTGACGCGATTTGCTCTGCTATCGTATGGAGGTCAGTTTTGTCAGTAGATCAAGGAGCAGACTTGTGGTTAGCGCTCCAGTCTTAATCTGTCAAATTTAATGACAAGACTGCATCGGATTCTTAACGAGGGCGATGCGAGTTTGTGTTAAAGCTTTAGAGTGTTAAAGCTGTCGACCATGCTTGGTTAATTATTATGGTTGTCTACTATCGCACCTCCTGGTGATCAACAGAGAATCAGAGAGCTAATGCCGTGTTGGTAATATTTATGGTTATCTACCATAGCGCCTCCTGGTGACCAACGGAGATCTAATATCTGTGATGTTGATATTAACAAACCTCATTAATCAACATTGACTGCCAATGTTCAGAATCGGTTTATTTTCATTTTGAAAGGAACAATTTTGAAACAATGCAGTTATCCGAAGCAACTTAACACATAATAATACATGTTAGGACCAGACAAATGTATGCAATTATGCGAACTATGCATATAGACGATATGCAATTATCCGACATTGATATCCATTGAAAACAATGGTAACAAATCGGGACCGGCACAAAAACGATATGCACATATCTGGAGCCGACTGTATGTATATATATATATGATATGCAATTATATATATAAAACTAATATTCAGTTTCGTAAAACACGTTCAATGTTGTATTACATGGTTGCGTTATTTTATCGTACTTGTAATTCAATTTATTAAGAGGGTATGACCTATGCAAGTTGGTATCTAGACGATACGACTCGGATTATTAACAGGGATATGGACATGTGCATACTCCTGTCGATAATGTTATCTGGTTGCTGTTATAATTAATGTTGAGAAAGCACTATGTATGTATTAATATTTTAGTATATTGTATTTCTATTTTAATGGCATACCATTCCTACGTCACAGTCGTACATGAGAAATATTTCAGGCGGGTTATATTAACCCATTCGTAGCCGCCATATATATTAATGTAGTAACAATTCAAGCAGACTATTCAGAAAGTTGTTTCTTTTCCATATTCAGCTCACTAGGTGTGAATAACCAGATTAGTGAGTAAATAAGAAGAAATCTGGTGCACCATTACGACGTTAGACCGACAGTTAAGTGCCCATGTGTAGGTAAATTAAAGTCTGCAGTGGGAGTGACCGTGCCGGAAAGTGGGCCGAGTCATTATTGGATATGCATGTAGTGATGTCGACGTAGTGCTTCGTTGTATGTTTGACTACATGAATTCCATACAGTAGTGTTTGACTACATGAGTTTGGTATAGTAGTCGAGTCCAGTTACTTATTTGTTTTATATTCATATTATGTACCTTTGTATTTGTTATTCTCGTGTTTCCTACTCATTAGCGTGAGTGTGTAATACATTTCCATTGTCACTCGCATACGTGTTTATTTCTTGAAGCCCAGCCCAGTCTCAAAGGGTGTCAGCTCGATTACGTTACATACGTATAGGAAACCATTCATAGTTATCAGCATATATACGTATAGGAAACCATTCATAGTTATCAGCACATATACGTATAGGAAACCATTAATATTACTAATATCACACACAAACATTTATTACGAACAAATATGATCGCTCCGGATGCCTAGTAGTAGAGCGTCCGCCTCGGATGCGGGAGGTAGTGGGTTCGATCTCTAGCTAAGTCATACCAAAATATTTAACACCTGTCTCGATAAGCGCTGAGCAGGTTAGTATTAAGACTGGTTGGCCTGGTGTCATTATAATGTGACTGGGTGGGACATCAAGCTACATATCTGCGGCATGATGCTCCAGTGCTAGACATCATTATAAACTGTCACACTACATACTTAGTAGCGATATGACTGAACTTTTGTTAAAGCTAAGTTTAAAATCCAAATCACGCACAGGAACAAATTCATTTTATTACAATATAACTACGAATATATTTTACTATTTGGATGACGTGGCAGATGAATGAACACTATGATAAGCCGTTCTAACTCAAAATGACCATATAGACGTTGGATATTTACCAACTTCTTTTCTAAAGAATTAGTTCTAGCAAACTCTTATTGAAAACTTTTATAGTCATGTTCTTTTGGCATCGCCTGGCATGTCTTTAGTTTTGGGATTATTGGATTATCGCAATCCACATGTTTTAAAGACCACAACTAAAAAATTATTTCCGTTTTTTCCGCATTAGTTCAAGCAATCGTGGTTGTCCACTTAATATATATATATATATATATATATATATATATATATATATATATATATATATATATATATATATATATACATACATAATGTTTTTTTGATGAATTTTATTTCCTAGCCTAATATTCATGGTGAAGACAGTGAAAATGCAAGAAAAATTTAGACTAGCACGGTATGTTAATAAATAGATTGATCACGTGGCGCTGTCTTTAATATAACTGTTATTTGTAAAATTCAGATTTTAGTGTTCAAATATCTGTAACAAATGTGGTGACTGAGTATAAAATTTTGCAGAGGGCATATTTCACCATAATTACCCCACAATATCCATAATTACCATACAGTGTCGTATTCTGTTCTGTCCGCTTCAATGCCTAATAATAATAATAATAATAATAATAATAATAATAATAATAATAATAATAATAAGATGATGAATATTTGCAAAACAGATACCAGCGCTGCCCCAATCTTTTCATATCCACCCCAAAATCATTCCATCCAGGGTTAAATTCTTAGAATTTGAAATGACCTATCGGCATATGTTGTATAAATAAATTCGTCTTCACATATATTAAGTAAATAGTTTGTAGGTGAGAACAATAGGTCACACCTATGTGACCCCTGAGCATGACCAAGGGGTATAATGAGATCTTCCCGTCCGGACATTTTGGACACTAAGATCAGCGATAACAAATACAACTTTATAGACATGTTAGTCTCATAATTTGTGAGTTGTTGTAAATTTACGTAAAAAGCCCACAAAAAACAATAACAACAACAACAACAAAAACAACAACAAAACAAACATAAAACCATTTCACATTTTTAGACCATCCATAATCATATCTCGTATTTTGAAGTATCTCTTTTAAACGGTGTAGGAGTCAGACGATATTCAGATCGCACGTACAGACGGACAACATGAAGATAATGGTGACGATAATGATGATTTTAATACTTAGAAGTGAATTATTATCGTAATTATTTATAAATAATCAGTCATCTACTATACACTCAAAACGGTAGTACTATCAGCTGCATTCTGTAAAAGTACATCACGGTTATCTACATTATCTACGTTGTTTTTTACTTAAATAAGTGGAACGTGCTGATATTCAGATGTTCATAATAATTATGATTTTTAAGATAAATAAAAGGACACAAAATCTTTTGATAGATTAAGCAAAATATTGATATGTTGGAATTCGTTTCAACAAAGAGTTATAGTTGACAGAATTGTTAATAATGCAAGAACGCTTAATTTTGCGGTAGGAATATATATATATATATATATATATATATATATATATATATATATATATATATATATATATATATATATATATCACATTTGTAACATGTTCTGAAGGAGTGAATGATTAAATTTCACGTCAAGCTTTTGGAGATCCTTTAAAAGTATACTTGCTTATATTATTTTTTTTAAAATAAATAGTCACAAATCTTTTAAGATAGACAATATCAATCCCACAACAGTGTTTGCTTTCCTCGATTTTTGTAAATAGGAATATATGTACAATATAAGCTTTGGTATAAATCGATGCATTGAGAGAGAGAGAGAGAGAGAGAGAGAGAGAGAGAGAGAGAGAGAGAGAGAGAGAGAGAGAGAGAGAGAGAGAGAGAGATTACCAGTATGAATTGAGTGCACATTCACTCCATGCCTATTCCAATGAGGTTCCTCATGTTCACTTTCAACACTGTCGCCACTTTTGACGTTTTTGTGTGTAGCCGGTTTCCTCCTGGGGTATGTTGCAAAGCTGATATCAATCAAAGAAAAAAGGAAAGCATTCTATATTAGTTTTCTGATTTATTAGGTTAAACAATACTTTTCATTTTTTTTTTGTAAAATTACATTTTTGGATACGAGTTGATCTCAAATTTGGACGAAAACTTTGAAGATGAAATCCTGAACAGTCATTACTATTTATAATAAACAAGAGTTTTAAACTCCGACCTATTATTGCAAACTAAACGATAGGTGGTTTATATTTATATTTTATTTGCATTCATAGATGCCAGCTTGAAAGCGTAGCATTATTTCTTCTTGATGTTATCAGATACAAAGTAGATAAATAACACAAAAAAAAAGGAAAAACAAAGTATCAACATTTGAGGCGGCGAGATTTTTTTGTATATTGTTAAATTAAGTTTGTGTATCAGTCTTCTATGCCTTACCCTCGTGGACACATAACTTGTGAATTGATAATAATTAGACAAAATTGTATCGACTATGTGAAAAACTAGGAGCTTCAAGACATGACACAGAAGAGCTACATGTAGAATTTCATTATTAATGCCACCACTCCAAAACAATAAAACTTGTTCAGTCTATCATTACAAATGTATCATTCTGCTGCATGCTCCAGATACTGGTAAGTTACTTTACATTCAATGGTTTATCTGAAAATAAAGACAATCGAATTTTTGGTTGATTGGAGAAAAAATAAAGGAACAGGACTGTTCGATTATACCGGGCTTGATATTAAGAAAAGATGAGAAATAACATTAATGACGGTTTTATGTTAAAGTTTATGTGTGGATAACGTTTAATTCAAACAAATCTGTTAAACTGTATTTATGTAATGTTCATTGGACAACAAATTGTAGCCACTGATAACATGCACATCGAGAGACGTAGTGACTTTTGTGATGTGGAGAGAGACTCGAGATCCCATAGGAAACCATTTATACTGTTATCAGTACGCATGCGCAAACGAAACCAATCATACTGTTATCTGCACACGTATACATAGGAACCAATTTTGATATTGATATATATTATCACACATACAATTGCATTAAGAATGGATGATTTTGAATACTGTGTAACTATATACATAATCTACTATTTGAATGGCGTGATATACGATTCAACGAAATGATAAGCCAATTAAGCTTCAAATGTCCGTTTTGCCATTATATATTTACAATGTTCGTATCCATTATACTGAGTTACATGCAACCGTGTAGCAATTCAGAACTATGTATATAACGTTTTAGCAGTCTCTCATCTCAGCTCACTCAGAAAACTTTTCTCTCTGCCTGAATGTAGCTATCCTTGGATCCAATCATCCATCCACTCATCTTTCTGAATTTCCTCTTTGTTCATAATTACCGGTAATTACGTTCTGTGTTTTCCACTTCAGCACCTAATAATAATAATAATAATAATAATAATAATAATAACACTACTACTACTACTGCTGCTACTACTACTACTACTACTAATAATAATAATAATAATAATAATAACACTACTACTACTACTGCTGCTACTACTACTACTACTACTACTACTACTACTAATAATAATAATAATAATAATAATAATAATGTTGTATAACACAATTAAACGCTACCACATTTTTGTCCATCCAACACATAATTCTGAATTCATATATGCGTGTATATAGTTATATAATTTGGATCTTCATTGTTTGTAAGTGAAAACAGTGTCACAACTATATACCCCTGGACATGATCAATTAATTTGAGCCACAACCCCAAATATTGTTGACATGTAATCAGGGATGACAGATACCTATTCTCCGACCTGTTAGTCTCATAACTTCGGATTTGTTGCAAATATATAGAAGAAAGAAGCAAACAACGCCTATTGGTTAAATCATAATGTAGAATCCGTTGAATATTACAGACACTCAATAATCTTATTAGATGTATTTCATTATCTCTACTGAAATGTATGTGGAGTCACAAGACATTCACACACATAAGTGAGCAGGTTGATTTGTTGAAGATCATTTCCGTGTTAAACAATGAGAAGTTCATGAATCTGGTAATTAGTGATAACGTTATCAGTCATGTTGTATACGCTCATGACAGTAACATTATTAGCTTACTATGTACTATTCAACGGCGGTATCTGTTTTATGTGTAAGATAGGTAAGTGTAATGTACGGTTGAACCAGACATTGAAAATGAAATTGGATCTTTCGAGAGATTAAAGGAAACAAAACCTTTCACTAGATGAAGGAAGATATTCATGTTTAAAATTACTTTCAAGAACACAAATGCAAAAATTCAATATACATCATGGATATAAAGGTAGGACTATTTTATCTTGCTATACGGATAAATAAATAGAAAGCAAGTAAAGGATTGCATTATGAACTTTTAAATATATTTTTCAAAAAGTACATAAATAAACACTTCTTCAGTGATGAATCTGACATGTTGAGATAGACAATAAAGAAATGCCACGACAAATTGTGATTAGCTTTTTTTGTGGATAATATGTAATGTACAAAGTCATACGTCTGATAATAGCATTGCTTGATTAAGGCCTTCCAGGGCCCTAAGCACTGAAAATATTGTAGTGCCCCATCCCGAAGAAGACTCAAAACTAAAAACAATATTAAAAGCTTAAAAGGTGGAAAATTAACAGTGTTGCCAGCATTCAAAATCAAATGCAGATCCAGTAGGTCATATATATATAATACATTCAGTTTTATCATCAACGACGATTATTAGCCTATTCTTTAAAATGGATTTTTTAAAAAAAAATATATCTTTATAGGGAAAGAGACAGAGAGTGTGTGTGTGAGGGCGAGAGGAAGGGAAATATTATATGAGAGAGAGAGAGAGAGAGAGAGAGAGAGAGAGAGAGAGAGAGAGAGAGAGAGAGAGAGAGAGAGAGAGAGAGAGAGGAATGGGGGAGAGGTATATATACCAATAGGATGTAAATATCCATCATATTCCCGTTCCTTGTCATCACTACTTTGGAAAGTGCCTTTCGTAGAAGTGTCGATTACTATGTCACGCGCAGAGCTAATGGCCATCAAAGATATACATATATATATATATATATATATATATATATATATATATATATATATATATATATATATATATAAAGGCACGACAACACAGTCATGGATACACATACTCGAAAATCAAAATGTTTAAAGAGCGCATGAGATTCCATTAGGTTTCATGTTTTAATCTTACTTTTCATGTAAACAAGACATCAGCGATAAACGTTACTTACAACTTTCTTGAAAGTATATACACATTCCTTGAGTTAGCACTGAACAGGTTTAAAAAACGTGTTATAATTATCATAAAGGATAGGAAGCTTGTAGCCACATTCTACATTTATTACAAAATATACAGATGCACACTTGATTGGTGTACAAGATATTTTGATGTTTTCAAAACACGAAGCAGATATGTAATAAAATATAAACTACCCGAGATATTGCGGATACGGGGCGCGTGCCGTTTGTCTCATTTTAGATTCACTTTTCATGACATTTTCTTGTGTTTCTCGTCGTGGGTAGACGTATTGTATGAAGATAAGGCTTTGACTAAATGATATGGATGATATGAAATGTCTTAAAGTCCAGAAGGACCACATACAATATTTTATGATACTGTGAACATTAGAACAATAAAACCTATCCAGTTTTTGGTAATTATTTATAGTACGTGTGGATATTCTAAAATATTGGGATTATATTTTATAGGAAAGCAAAACAATTTCTCGACCAAACACAACACTCGAATCCTTTCTTGACGTGAAAAGAAAGTAGAAACAGGTTATGCCATGCCATATAGACAGCTTAGATGTGGAATGGCGTCTAAGAATTATGCATATTAAAGAAAAAAGGAATGCCCGGTTAATGGGAATAACTGGTTCTTAGCCTCTACGTTTTGCTACTGTATAGACACGCATTCATTTTCCCATTGTCATACTTTGCATGGTTAAGTAGTTGAAAAGTGAATGCTGTAAAGAGCAAACCCTAAAGACCTGCTGAACACGATATCAACAAATATTTCACCACTATTTATTTTAATGATTGTAGAGTTAGTGCATACAGTCACTGTTGTGCAAAGCCATTACATTCCTATCTTTCTACAGGTTATGGCTTGAATATTCTGTTCCAGGCAGCAAGGAAGAAATTACACGAATACAGTTTGCCAGCAAATAAAAATCTGTCAGTAGGCCGGGTATGCCTTGTACAGTATTATAAGCCACGCCATGGTCCAATTGTTGCGCGCAGGGATATAAATACTTCAAAAACATGCACATATATCATAAAGTTGCTAATTATTTTGTAGGTGTTGTAACTAGTAAATCCAATTTATAAAAGACAAATATGGATTCTAGGGAGCCTTGTAGTTTTAATAGTAAAGCGATTGACGTATATGCTTACAAGTGTGATTTATTCCGAGCTATTTTTAATTGTGCTAAGTCGATTGTTTCTTCTTCTTTCGGACGACTTCCTGCAATATAAATTAAGATATACAGTGAAGACACATCCGTGGAAACCTTGTCATTAAGTGATTGTAACTCAACACGGTTTTATATATAATCTTTTAAATTTTCTAACCCAAAATTTATCTTAGTTTATTTTAGTCATGGTAAATCACACCGACTACGTTGTACACCTTTGAAGTAAACTTGTGGTGTTTAAGCTTTTGTCGTATAATTCCAACCCCGGCCGAGTCATACCAAAGACTTCTGAAAATGGTACTGACAGCTGTCTCGCAAGGCGCTCAGCATTAAGAGGTTAGTGTTAGGACAGGTCGGTCTGGTGTCAGGATAATTTGCCTGGGTGGGACATCGTGCTACTTGTCTGTAGAATGATACACCAGTGCTAGACATCACTATAAACTGCCACACTACATACATTGTAGCGATATGACTGAATAATTGTTAAAGTTACGTTAAACAATTATAATCACACACACACACACACACACACACACACACACACACACACACACACACACACACACTAAACTCTTTCGATGTCTGCTAGATTATGCGATACAAATTAAATGATATTGGGAGAAACTTGTAGAATAACGCCATGAACAAAAAACATGATATTGCTATTTCTGACACTAATCAATACCTGTACATGCGACAGAAATTCTATCGCTCATGATTTTATGAGTGTAGTCTATAAAAAATGAAAAATAAAAGTGAAAGATCATCTTTCAAAATCAACTGTCCAATTCGTGGAATATATATGAAATAATATGACTTGTAAAGTAAGGGACGATTTTATTCTTATAGACATTAATTATATGAGGGGATTACGTTGCATTCATATCAAACTTCTTTCAGCGAATTCAGCTTTGATTACGTTTATTTCGATATAAGTAAATACTTGTTGGTGATGTAAGCAAACACGTTTTCGTGATGCAAGCAAATATATCTTATAGCACAATATCATTTTAAATAAGTGATGTTTGTTACTATTTACCATCGACCATAAGCCTATTTGTTTTGTTTGTTTGATTAGAATTTTTAACGTAGCTTTAACAATTGTTCAGTCATATCGCTACGATGTTTGCAGTGCGGCAGTTTATAGTTATGTCGAGCACTGGGCCATCATGCCGCAGACACGTAGCATGATTTCCCACCGAGTCACATTATCCTGGCACCAGGCCGACCAATCCAAACACTTAACCTCGTAATGCTGAGCGCCAAGCGAGGCAGCTGTTAGTACTATTTTTGTGAGTCTTTGGTATGACTCGGCCGGGGATCCAACCCACGATCTCCCGCTCCCTCGGAGGACGCTCTAACCACTAGGCTAACGGAGAGGTTCGATCATAAGCCTATAATAAAATAAATGTTTTCTACCTTGATATCAATATACTAAGCATTTAACCTGTATTTTGTTTTCTAAACCCTAGCAAAGATTATCCTTCTTAATACGTCATCACAATTAAATTAAGCTATAGCCCGCCCTTTATGTTATAGTCGTAAACATTATTTGGTTGCGAATGAATTAAACAATACACTCACCCAGTCTCATACAGGTATACAAGGAACCACCTCTTTTCCATATAATAAGTATAGTTATTGCAACAGTTAGCAGAATAGCCACGCCGCCGAATATTAGTCCCGCACGAATTTCCGGCCATTCGATCTTCCAGATTCCTAAAATATAATATAGGCACTAATTTCCAAACTCATGGTGTACTATTCCATCTTCTCTTCAAGCTACCATGACTCAATTTGTTTGAATATAATTTTAAACTTTCAACACTAAGAAGTATATATAAAGAACCTTTGCAAAATGTAGGATAAGTTTGAGATTTGGAGTTAAAGTGGCAGGGACACGAACGTCAAGTCCAACTTTGCCAATCTGCACATGCGAGAGTGAAATAGTCAATCGGAAACAGTGTTTTACCTAGATACAAAATGAAACTCTCCTGCAAGCAGATGAATTTGGATATATTTAGAAGTAACCCTTTACCATGCCTTTCCTATCAATATTTCCTGCGAAATTTAAAAGAATCTCAAACGGTTATTGAGTTAAATTTCCAAGTGGGCTGAGATTGACTTAAACTAACGCTGGACATCAACCATATAAGTTAACTCTTGACCACATCAATACGAAGTGTGTCCGCTACAATATGTATTCCCTCACATACGTCTATATTAGTCTACTGTTCCAACTCGAATAATCAGTTTCCGATCATACCTACAAGAAGGTGTATCTGAAATATCTGTAATCGAATGCAAAGAAGTGAAATTGATAGTAACACGCTCTCGCTGTTAAGCATTAATTATTAATACGTGCTTAAGCTCGAATAAACAGTAACATAGAAAGAGTGAAAATAACAAGCTTGTAAAAACTTAATAAACAATTTATTGAGCACAAATATTTTCCAGAAAAATAAACTTACGGTTTTAAGAATCAATTCCAAAATTAATCCAAAAATAATTCAAAATATAAATCACTAGTGAAATTTCAAAAGTCCTGGTAATAAAATGTCCTAATAATTCCCAGTATGAATCTTAGTGAAGCATCAAGATGGAAGACGATGTCACGTGATGAAGTCAGTTCTGGTCTTATGAAATTCAATGAGCACAATTGTTTTCCAGATAATTAACAAAATAAATCCTCTTGATCCAACGAATTCAAATAATTTCCAGTACAAGGTAACTTAAAATAACTCAAAACAACACAACTTAATATTCTAATAGCCCAACTTCTTCTAAATAGTTCGCTCCAAAAAATAATTTATATACCTGTTTTTACGTAAACAAGGAAGGGAGTCACACGATCTTCTAGAATCTTTAGAACAAATTTATGTTCAAGATATCTCGTGCACACCGTATGACCCAGATGAGAATCAGTTATTTGTACTCTCAAGAAATAAAAATAGAAAGATGTTAATAACAAAGCTCCATAATGTCCTTAGAATCAACCAATCTGTCACAGAATTAGGCGAAAATTTGAACTGATTTTTGTTGTACTTGAATTGCAAACGAAACTCACCATTTTCTTGATTACGTCGTACACGCATTACCTGGGGTGATTAAGTGGCGTGTAACGATTTGCATGTGCCAATTTGTAATTTACATGAAATCCGAAATACTCGTTTTACGTGGTGTACGGCAAGCTCGATGTGATTTATGTTCACCTATTGAGAGTATATAAGGCGAAGTATTTATCATAATTATTTACGGGAACCCAAATATCTAATCAAAGGATAGATAACCTCGTCTTGCAAATCTCCAGCCAAAGGGGTGAGTGTTAAATTTACATTTCGTTTTATTGTGAATTTTGTTCAGATTATCATTTCGTATAATGATGCTTTTATTGCAATTAAACGTGGAATATTTGGAATTACTAGTCACTTTTAGACTTTAAATACAATATCGTAATCTACGGCTTAGATTATTTTTGAGACAACTATTATTAGTCTGGTTTTGTTTATTATAGCTGATTCCGTCGTTGATTCCGTCGTTGATACCGTAGAAGTACATCACTGATAGCGCATCTAATAACATCGTTGATACCGTCTCTGATACCGTAGCTGCTAACGTAGTTGTTACAATGTATCTGATACCGTAGCTGCTAATAACATCGTTGATACCGTAGCTGTTAACACATCTGATACCATCTTTTGATAAACGTCTTTAATATCGTCTGATTTGTTGTGGGACATCTATTGTTTGTTCTGGAACATCTCTGTGTAAATATCTGAATGTGCTTGTGTCGTTAATTTGTGCAAACGGAATTGAAGTATCTGTCTGTGTGTCGAACTGTCTGTTCGTCAACATCTGTGTAACATGTAAATATCCGGAAAGCTAGAAGTCCGAGTGTCGGAGCTGTCTTAGAGTTGTAAAACGTCCGGGTCGACATCTAGGGGAGTGAGGAACCGTTGGTTCGGGTAGATGTTGTATGCTGTCTGAACGTATAACTGTGGTGGATCCGTGTAGGGAAACGTCCGATAATAGTATTGGTCAACCCTCGGTTCTCGGGGAAACTGGGAGACGATTCAACTGTTGCTGAATCGTGCGGTTATACAGGGGAGACACATAGGTGTATTGAAATTGTAATATAATTTAATACATTGTTGTATTTGCATGCTTATGTCAGATCGCAATAATATTTCAAGTGATCACATAGATATCAATAAAAGCTAGCAACTTGATTGAATACAAGTATATGATCGTGCTAGTTATCGCAATCCATCGTGCGATAGATAGTTTGTCGTTTGTGTTTATTTTTTTCGTAAATCATACTTGCATTTATTTAACTTTCGTAAAGGATTCTTGGATCTGTGTATAATCCAAGAGATCCCTTTACATTTGTGATTCCTTTTGTATTGTTATTTAATTTGTTCATGTATTGTGAATGGTTGTGAGTTTAATTGTGGGTTGAGTGCATGAATTATTGTGTTGTTACATCTGTATCTTTTTCATTTATAATTTATTACATAAATTTATATTTTCTTTCACAAATTGTGTTTGTATTGTTCATTTGATCCACCCTCCTCTCGGTAACAATTCTGTTACAATGGTGTCAGAAGTGGGATCGTTGGATTAAGTGAACTGTCAATCATTTTTGTGAAGGTATACATTTAATGTTTATATTCGAGCGTGACCTTCTGTTAAGATAATACTCTAGCTGGAGTTTATTTTTGTCTAGTTTACCTAGGTCCGTGAGTCCAGTATAAACGTGTTTAAAGTATTGGTTTGGTTATATATCTATATTCATATTACAATTGTCATTGTCATGTCATCCCTTAAGGACTTGGTTGCCTTAGGCAAAGAATTTGGGTATGAAGGTGAAAGTCTAAGGAAATTTATTCAAGAAGAACAAGCCCGGGAAAGGGAAGAAAGGGCAAGGTCAAGGGAATTAGAAAGGGAATCCGAAGAAAGGAAATGGGCATTTGAGAAGGAAAAGATAGAATTAGAGAAGCGGGCCGAAAGGGAAAAGATAGAATTAGAGAAGCAGGCCGAAAAGGACAGGATAGGATGGGAAATGGGAGCGGAGCAAAAGCGAATAGAGTTAGATGAAAAAGCAAAGCAACGGGATCATGAGCGTAAGGTAGAATTAGCGACATCTGGAAGAGAACACGATTCTACCTTTAGCAAATTAAGGGGCCCCAAATTACCTCCCTTTGACGATGAAAAAGATAACATAGATAGTTATCTTCATCGGTTTGAGCGGTATGCCGAAAACCAGAAGTGGAGTCAAAATGACTGGGCGCTGCATCTGAGTGCTTTATTAAAAGGTAAAGCACTGGATGTATACTCGCGACTTCCTAGGGACGATGTGTTTAAGTACGACGTCCTAAAGGAAGCACTTCTCAAAAGGTACGAGCTCACTGAACAAGGTTTTCGAAAAAAGTTCAGGTATAGCAAGCCCGATAAGGGAGAAACCTTTGGTCAGTTCACCGTCAGAATTGCGAACTATTTTGAGCGGTGGATTGAATGCGGCAAAGCGGTGAAAACGTTTGAAGGGTTGACTGATTTCTTGCTCAGAGATCAATTATTTAATACAGTTGGGCGAGAATTAGATCAATTTCTGAAGGAGAAAGTCTTCACAAACGTAAAAGATATGGCTAAGCAAGCCGATTTATTTGCCGAAGCTCATGGGGGAACCCAGAACGTGGTTTTAAAAGATTTTAAGTCTGGAAACCAGTCTGTAAGACCTATGCCTAGGGAGCCTGTAAAATCAGCTGAGGTAAAAAGGTCAGTTGGGAATCCAGTTTTTCAGCGTGTGCGGTGTTTCTTGTGTAATGCATTGGGTCATGTTCAAAAAGACTGTCCTAAAAGAAAGGCACTTATACATAAGGTAGCAGTGGCTATACAAAGTAAAGGTATAACTGATAACATCGTACAGGTAGAACCTTGTATTCATTCGCTTGGCACGTGTTTATTTCCTGAAGCGCGCGTACCAACCGCGAGAGGGTTTGTCAACGGTCGAGAAGTCGTGGTATTGCGTGATACTGGTTGTACGGGCGTAGTGATCAAACGTAGTCTCGTGCAGGATAACCAAATGCTCGGGTGGGAATCCCCATGTATGTTACTTGATCAGACGATGGGTCGCATTCCCGTAGCAAGGATCACAGTAAAAACACCTTTCTTAACGGGAACTGTTGATGCCCTTTGTATGGACAATCCTATTTACGATCTGACGATCGGTAATGTTGAAGGTTCCCGTCTTCCAACCATGGCCGATTTTAAAATACCTTTGGCCCAGGCAGTCGAAACGCGAGCGCAAACACGGCGAGAGAAATCCGCGTTTCATAAATTAATAGTCCCTGAATCGATCTCAGGAATTTCCCGTGATGATTTCAAACAAGAGCAAGAACGTGATGAATCCATCAGAACAATTGTTGAGAAAATCACGTCCGGCGCGATTAAACATTGCAAGCGTGGGGGTAGCTCTAGATTCGTACGCAAGAACGGATTAATTCATAGGGAGTTTAGCGCTCGGGAGGGTAAGAAGTATTGGCAAGTGGTCGTACCCCAGAGATATAGATCTCAAGTACTTAGGGTGGCGCATGAGTCAAGCATGGCAGGACACCTAGGTAACGCTAAGACCACTAGCAGGGTAGTCGCTGAATTCTACTGGCCCGGTGTTAATGGCGATGTCACACGGTTCTGTAGGTCGTGCGACGTATGTCAGAAAACCGTTTGTAAGGGAAGGGTCACAAGGGTGCCCTTAGGACAAATGCCATTAATAGATACACCGTTTAAAAGAGTGGCAGTAGATATTGTAGGACCAATACACCCGGTTACCGAAAGAAAGAATCGGTACATACTTACTCTGGTTGATTACGCAACCAGATACCCCGAAGCCGTAGCGTTACCAACTATTGAAACGGAAAGGGTAGCTGAAGCATTAGTTGATATCTTCAGTAGGGTAGGGGTGCCAGAGGAAATCCTCACTGATTGTGGTGCCCAATTCATCTCTGACCTCATGGGTGAAATAAGTAGGCTGTTGTCCATCAAACAGCTAAACACTACCCCATACCATCCGATGTGCAATGGACTGGTAGAGAAGTTTAATGGTACCCTGAAAAGCATGCTACGGAAGATGTGCGCGGAACGTCCGCAAGACTGGGACCGTTATTTAAACGCTGTTCTGTTCGCGTACCGTGAAGTACCGCAGGAAAGTTTAGGGTTCTCGCCCTTTGAACTGTTGTATGGTAGAACAGTTCGAGGCCCGATGCGGATACTACGCGAACTATGGACTGGTGATGTCGCGAACGAGGAAATAAAAACAACTTACCAGTACGTTTTAGATCTAAGAAACAAACTTGAGAGTACATGCCAGATGGCACGTGACGAATTGATTAAATCGGGGCGCAGATATGCCAAGTATTACAACCGCAGAGCGCGTAATAGGAAATTTCTTGTGGGAGATCAGGTGCTATTGCTTCTTCCAACGAGTTCGAATAAGTTATTAGTCCAGTGGAAAGGTCCATATGAAGTTAAAGAAGTAAAAGGTGACATGGACTATAAAATTGACATGGACGGTAATGTAAAGACATTCCATGCTAACATGCTCAAGCTGTATATTAAGAGACAGAGCGACAATGTTGGAAAGGGGGTCTTAAATGTCGTTTGTACGGCAGTCGTAGACGATGATGAAGCTGATTCGAATATAGAGAGTTCCCTTGAATGTCCCTTGGGAGTTGCGGGGGAGGGGATAGATAAAGTCGATGTGAGTGCGGAGTTGACGAAAGACCAGCGTCAACAGATTAATGCGCTCTTGGCTAAACATTCTTATGTATTCACTGACAGACCAGGTTGTACAACTTTGTTGGACCTCAAAATTAAGCTGAATACGTCTGACCCTATTCGAATCAAGGGCTATCCGGTGCCATACAACGCACGTGAAGCTGTGGACGAAGAGGTGAGTAAAATGTTGGATCTGGGGGTGATTGAACCCTCCAACTCACCATATTCGTCTCCAGTAGTGTTAGTAAGGAAAAAGGACGGGACGAACCGATTCTGTATCGATTTTCGGCAGTTGAATAAAATCACTGTGTTCGATGCAGAACCAATGCCAGATATGGAGGGTCTATTTGCAAAGTTGTCGGGAAACCGATGGATTTCCAAATTGGATCTGTCCAAGGGATATTGGCAGGTTCCCATTGTCCCAGAGTCCCGAACTTTGACGGCATTTGCGACCCAGAAAGGATTGTATCAATTCAAAGTGATGCCTTTCGGGTTAGTTGGAGCCAGCGCCACTTGTTGTCGTTTGATGCGAAAGTTGCTGAAAGGTTTAACAAACGTTGATAGCTTTGTAGACGACATATTCGTGTACACGAATACTTGGAGTGAGCACGTGTCCGTACTGAGCGAGCTCTTCAATAGACTCCGCAGAGCGAACCTCACAGTGAGACCCACTAAATGCAGTATTGGTTATACAGATTTAGATTGTTTGGGTCATAGGGTCAGCGGTATGGGTCAGTTAAAACCTCATCCCAAGCAAATTGAAGCAATTAGAGACGCACCGAAGCCAACCAACAAAACGCAGGTAAGATCATTTCTAGGTCTAGTAGGTTTTTACAGAAAGTTTATACCGAACTTTGCAGCCATTGCTAGCCCGCTGTCTGATTTGACCAAAAAGGGGCAACCAAACAAAGTGGAATGGGGACCGCCACAAGATAAAGCATTTTGTACTCTGAAAGAGAAACTGGTTAGTGCACCTATATTGAAATTGCCAGATGTCAGCAAACCTTTCATTCTAAGAACAGACGCTTCTGAAACTGGGTTGGGGGCAGTTTTACTGCAAGAGCAGGACGACAGTAAGTTACCCGTAGCTTACTCGAGTAGAAAATTGCTACCCAGGGAGAAAAATTATTCCGTTATAGAAAAGGAATGTTTGGCCGTAGTATGGGGAATTGGGAAGTATCACGCATATCTATTTGGGAGAGATTTCGTTCTTGAGACTGATCACCAACCCCTACTGTATTTAAACAAGGCCAAGGTCGCTAACGCTCGGTTGATGCGTTGGGCGCTAACACTGCAACCTTTTCGTTTCCGTGTAGAAGCAATAAGGGGAGTTGAAAATATAGGCGCAGACTACTTGAGTAGGGCGTGATGGGAAATTTGTATGAATTTGCCCAGTAATAAAATCCAGTTTGTAGTATAACCAGTGTAAATGTTGTAAGATATCATCAGTAGTTATTTTTCTTCTATTCTGTGTTAGTTTTAAAAATGTGTACATTTTTTATTCTTAGGGGGGAGGTATTGTCACAGAATTAGGCGAAAATTTGAACTGATTTTTGTTGTACTTGAATTGCAAACGAAACTCACCATTTTCTTGATTACGTCGTACACGCATTACCTGGGGTGATTAAGTGGCGTGTAACGATTTGCATGTGCCAATTTGTAATTTACATGAAATCCGAAATACTCGTTTTACGTGGTGTACGGCAAGCTCGATGTGATTTATGTTCACCTATTGAGAGTATATAAGGCGAAGTATTTATCATAATTATTTACGGGAACCCAAATATCTAATCAAAGGATAGATAACCTCGTCTTGCAAATCTCCAGCCAAAGGGGTGAGTGTTAAATTTACATTTCGTTTTATTGTGAATTTTGTTCAGATTATCATTTCGTATAATGATGCTTTTATTGCAATTAAACGTGGAATATTTGGAATTACTAGTCACTTTTAGACTTTAAATACAATATCGTAATCTACGGCTTAGATTATTTTTGAGACAACTATTATTAGTCTGGTTTTGTTTATTATAGCTGATTCCGTCGTTGATTCCGTCGTTGATACCGTAGAAGTACATCACTGATAGCGCATCTAATAACATCGTTGATACCGTCTCTGATACCGTAGTTGCTAACGTAGTTGTTACAATGTATCTGATACCGTAGCTGCTAATAACATCGTTGATACCGTAGCTGTTAACACATCTGATACCATCTTTTGATAAACGTCTTTAATATCGTCTGATTTGTTGTGGGACATCTATTGTTTGTTCTGGAACATCTCTGTATAAATATCTGAATGTGCTTGTGTCGTTAATTTGTGCAAACGGAATTGAAGTATCTGTCTGTGTGTCGAACTGTCTGTTCGTCAACATCTGTGTAACATGTAAATATCCGGAAAGCTAGAAGTCCGAGTGTCGGAGCTGTCTTAGAGTTGTAAAACGTCCGGGTCGACATCTAGGGGAGTGAGGAACCGTTGGTTCGGGTAGATGTTGTATGCTGTCTGAACGTATAACTGTGGTGGATCCGTGTAGGGAAACGTCCGATAATAGTATTGGTCAACCCTCGGTTCTCGGGGAAACTGGGAGACGATTCAACTGTTGCTGAATCGTGCGGTTATACAGGGGAGACACATAGGTGTATTGAAATTGTAATATAATTTAATACATTGTTGTATTTGCATGCTTATGTCAGATCGCAATAATATTTCAAGTGATCACATAGATATCAATAAAAGCTAGCAACTTGATTGAATACAAGTATATGATCGTGCTAGTTATCGCAATCCATCGTGCGATAGATAGTTTGTCGTTTGTGTTTATTTTTTTCGTAAATCATACTTGCATTTATTTAACTTTCGTAAAGGATTCTTGGATCTGTGTATAATCCAAGAGATCCCTTTACATTTGTGATTCCTTTTGTATTGTTATTTAATTTGTTCATGTATTGTGAATGGTTGTGAGTTTAATTGTGGGTTGAGTGCATGAATTATTGTGTTGTTACATCTGTATTTTTTTCATTTATAATTTATTACATAAATTTATATTTTCTTTCACAAATTGTGTTTGCATTGTTCATTTGATCCACCCTCCTCTCGGTAACAATTCTGTTACACAATCATTTTAAAAGCTTGTTTACAACTCCGAAGCCAGGTTAGAAATGAGGTCAACATCTGGTGCTTATTTGAAGAGTACAAGTCATCCCACTTTTTAAAAAAAAAACATCTCCCGATGAATGAATCTTAAACATAAAATGTCAAATTTGAATCTGACAAACAAACAATTAAAATAAAAATAAATGACTTAAATCAAATATACGTAACATTACAATCACTCTAAATTTGCCTTTTGGGGCTTGGGCTGATGTTGAGGTTTTTGTAAGAAAACAGAGAAACATAAAATAATTCGATAATAAGGGTACGAAGTAGATCAAGTGCATATAGGAAAGAATGTATAATATGTGAAAGGTAATGAAATATACGTAAAATGGGACGAAGTATACGTAATAGGCATGAAGTACATATTAAAGGGCATCAATTATAGGTCATTTGACATGGAGTATAAATAATCGGGCATGAATTATACGTAAAGTAGTATGCATGAAATATACGTAACAAGGCATGAAGTTTACGTAAGAAGGCACGAAGTACACGTAAGAAGGTATGAATTATACGTAACAGGGCATGAAGTATACGTAAGAAGGCACGAAGTACACGTAAGAAGGCATGAATTATACGTAACAGGGCATACATTACATATAAGAGGGCATTCATTATATATCATTGGGCATGAATTTAACGTACGACAGCATGAAATATTGGTATGAGGGCATTATATATATATATATATATATATATATATATATATATATATATATATATATATATATATATAACAGGGCATTATTTATGCATCATTGGGCATGAATTTAACGGAATAGGGCATGAAGTCGACTAAGAGGGCATGAAGTATAGTTAGGACGGCATGACGTATAGGTAAGAGGGCGTGAAGTAGATATAAGAATAAATTACTTATATGTAAGAAGCCATGAAGTATACGCAAGAAGCATGAAGTATATGTAAGAGGGCGTGAAGTATATATAAGGAGGGCATGAAATAAATGTAAGAATGCATGAAGTACACGTAAGAGGGCATAACGTATTCGAAAAAAGGCATGAAATATATGTAAGAAGGCATGAAGAATATGTAAGAAGGCATGAAGAATGTGTAAGAAGCCATGAAGTATATGTAGGAAGGCATGAATTATATGTAAGAAGGCATGGGGTATATGTAAGAAGGCAAGAAGTATATGTAAGAAGACATGAATTATATATAAGAAGGCATGAAGTATATAAAAAAGGCATGAAATATATGTAAGAAGGCTTGAAGTATATGTAAGAAGACATGAAGTATATGTAAGAAGGCATGAATTATATGTAAGAGGGCATGAACTATGTTTATTTTGTTATTTATATCTCAGTATGAGCAGACTTTGAAAGGCATCAGTGCGCAATTTATGTAATAAAAGGGTTAAGAGAAAAAGAACAGACTCTGAGGTACTCACCCAAGCTGGTCTCACTAGCATCCACAGTATCCTGATGCTGTGCCAGCTACGCTGGGCGTGACATGTTGTATGCATGCCAGACCATCGGTTGCCTAAGAGACTCTTCTATGGCGAGCTACAGCAAGAACAGCTATCCCAAGGAGGTCAGAGGAAACACTTCAGAGACAGTATGAAAGCTGCATTGAAAGCATTCAACATAAACCTTGATTCATGCGAATAAACAGCAAGCAATCGAGTCACTTGGCGTTCCTCTCTGCACTAAGGCTAAAAGGCGAATCAAGCAGGACAACAAATGCAGAGCTGAAGAGGCAAACCAGAAAAGCATGTGCCATCAATCCTCCAGGAGATGTCCCACTTATTCCCTGTCCGTTAGGCATTCCGTGCAAGGATTGGCCCCATCAGCCACCTGTGCATGCACACAACAGAATCAGACCCTCCTACCCTCAGATGAATAGAAGGGTCCTCGTCGAATTGACGGACGAACAACAAACAATGTCTGATGTATATTTCATTGAGTGCGTCGATGACGTCAAAGATGACGTTATACATGTTGAGGTCATCAATGACATAATACGCGTGAATATCCGAGTGAGGAATGAGCTAATTCAATTGCCTGCCATTTATATTGAAGACAAGGAAAATGTAGGTTACCTTCTCTCTGTCACATAGAGGAAAATATTTTGTTTGTATGTATACCATCCTTTATTATTATATATTTGTTCAAGTTAAATGTCATAACTTTTCTGATTAATCAAAATGTATAACGTTTCGTTCATCTAACTTTGTGTATCACAATTCATTCGAAATAAGTAATTTGTCTACAAGCTTGATTGTCAGCACGAAATGTGTGTGTATGTGGGGGGGGGGGGATATACAAAAGCCCTAGGATATCAAAATCTTGATTAGTTGCAAATTATTTCCTAAGCACAGATTCATTTGTTTCACACAAGAAATGAAGATAATTAACAATTATAATTTCTTTCTCTGCGTAAACAAAATAATGTAACCGATCAAAATATAAAATCCCTTTAAGCGTTTACCTTTATATGTGACTTCACGTACGAAACTACTGTCGGTAATTTTGGCTTGCTTATATGAGATGAATGGAGATCCTATAAGCGAACAAAGGATTCTATACATTCCTGAAAAGGTTTTAATGTAGGTAAGTATCAGAAAGCTGAAATGGTATGGCCGTGTCACTAAAGCCAACATTATATCCATAACAGTACTACTGGGCAGCGTCCAGGGTGGCAGAACGAGAGGTAGACAGATAAAAAAAAGTTCACTGACAACATCACAGAATGGACCAGAATAAGTTTTGCGGAGACACAGGCATTGGCACATGACAGAAACAAGTGGAGAGAACTGGTTAGAGTTTCAGCAGCATAATACCCAAACGGCCACACTAGGTCAAGAGACTGATGATGATATGATGATGATGATGATGATGATGATGATGATGAAGTATCAGAAATAGAAACAGTTATATTCTAATTGTTTTCTTATTATTATTGATGCAGACACCTCGAGAACTCAAGCTATTGAGGGACTAGCAGGCGCGTGAGGTGACAATTCACCATTACTCCAAACTGGATTTTATGTATGTCTGTTCCACCCCATTATATTATTGTGGGTATGCCTCAAACAAATTTGACTACACAAAATAAAATTATTCTTTTTAACTATGGCAATTTCCTTTTGATGTGAACACATTTTCTCAGCCTCCCTTTTCCAGGTTCCAACCTTTCCGTTCAAGGTTGTACTGTTTTTGTTTCAGAACGGTATTGTGTTTCCCTACCCAAGCAATTAACTTTTCCCTACCCAATCAATGAACTTTTCCCTACCCAATCAATTAACTTTTCCCTACCCAAGCAATGAACTTTTTCTTACCCAATCAATGAACTTTTCCCTACCCAAACAATGAACTTTTCCCTACCCAAGCAATGAACTTTTTCTTACCCAATCAATGAACTTTTCCCTACCCAAACAATGAACTTTTCCCTACCCAATCAATGAACTTTTCCCTACCCAATCAATGAACTTTTCCCTACCCAAGCAATGAACTTTTTCTTACCCAATCAATGAACTTTTCCCTACCCAATCAATGAACTTTTCCCTACCCAATCAATTAACTTTTCCCTACCCAATCAATGAACTTTTTCTTACCCAATCAATGAACTTTTCCCTACCCAATCAATGAACTTTTTCTTACCCAATCAATGAACTTTTCCCTACCCAAACAATGAACTTTTTCTTACCCAATCAATGAACTTTTTCTTACCCAATCAATGAACTTTTCCCTACCCAATCAATGAACTTTTCCCTACCCAAGCAATGAACTTTTCCCTACCCAATCAATGAACTTTTCCCTACCCAATCAATGAACTTTTTCTTACCCAATCAATGAACTTTTCCCTACCCAAGCAATGAACTTTTCCCTACCCAATCAATGAACTTTTCCCTACCCAAGCAATGAACTTTTCCCTACCCAATCAATGAACTTTTCCCTACCCAAGCAATGAACTTTTCCCTACCCAAGCAATGAACTTTTCCCTACCCAATCAATGAACTTTTCCCTACCCAAGCAATGAACTTTTCCCTACCCAATCAATGAACTTTTCCCTACCCAAGCAATGAACTTTTCCCTACCCAAGCAATGAACTTTTCCCTACCCAAGCAATGAACTTTTCCCTACCCAATCAATGAACTTTTTCTTACCCAATCAATGAACTTTTCCCTACCCAATCAATTAACTTTTCCCTACCCAATCAATGAACTTTTCCCTACCCAAACAATGCTGGTTTCCTTACCTGTTGTTTGTGCTTCGTGTACAAGCTAATTAAAATACTCTCCAATGCACAATTGTATAAGCAAGAGACATCATGACTCGAATACTAATATATATGTTGTAGATATACCTGAAGATATTTCCCATCTTTGATTTGTTGTGACGCTGGACGCTGTCGATGTTGTTGTTTGCGACGTGTCTGGTGTATTCATTGGCATTTGTTTCGTAGACGACACCAAAGCTGTGTCATGCAAAGTGATATTGGTCCCATGTTTTTGATCTGTAAATATACAGGACATAACTTATTCACTACCTGATGGTGACAGTAAAACGCTTATCGCGTTCAAGGTTGTACTGTTTTTGTTTCAGAACGGTATTGTGTTTCCCTACCCAAGCAATTAACTTTTCCCTACCCAAGCAATGAACTTTTTCTTACCCAATCAATGAACTTTTCCCTACCCAATCAATGAACTTTTCCCTACCCAAGCAATGAACTTTTTCTTACCCAATCAATGAACTTTTCCGTACCCAAGCAATGAACTTTTTCTTACCCAATCAATGAACTTTTCCCTACCCAAGCAATGAACTTTTTCTTACCCAATCAATGAACTTTTCCCTACCCAAACAATGAACTTTTCCCTACCCAATCAATGAACTTTTCCCTACCCAATCAATGAACTTTTCCCTACCCAAGCAATGAACTTTTTCTTACCCAATCAATGAACTTTTCCCTACCCAAGCAATGAACTTTTTCTTACCCAATCAATGAACTTTTCCCTACCCAAGCAATGAACTTTTTCTTACGCAATCAATGAACTTTTCCCTACCCAAGCAATGAACTTTTTCTTACCCAATCAATGAACTTTTCCCTACCCAAACAATGAACTTTTTCTTACCCAAACAATGAACTTTTTCTTACCCAATCAATGAACTTTTCCCTACCCAAGCAATGAACTTTTTCTTACCCAATCAATGAACTTTTCCCTACCCAAGCAATGAACTTTTTCTTACCCAATCAATGAACTTTTCCCTACCCAAACAATGAACTTTTTCTTACCCAATCAATGAACTTTTCCCTACCCAAACAATGAACTTTTTCTTACCCAATCAATGAACTTTTTCTTACCCAATCAATGAACTTTTCCCTACCCAAACAATGAACTTTTTCTTACCCAATCAATGAACTTTTTCTTACCCAATCAATGAACTTTTCCCTACCCAATCAATGAACTTTTCCCTACCCAAGCAATGAACTTTTCCCTACCCAATCAATGAACTTTTCCCTACCCAAGCAATGAACTTTTTCTTACCCAATCAATGAACTTTTCCCTACCCAAACAATGAACTTTTCCCTACCCAAACAATGAACTTTTTCTTACCCAATCAATGAACTTTTTCTTACCCAATCAATGAACTTTTCCCTACCCAATCAATGAACTTTTCCCTACCCAAGCAATGAACTTTTCCCTACCCAATCAATGAACTTTTCCCTACCCAATCAATGAACTTTTCCCTACCCAATCAATGAACTTTTTCTTACCCAATCAATGAACTTTTTCTTACCCAATCAATGAACTTTTTCTTACCCAAGCAATGAACTTTTCCCTACCCAATCAATTAACTTTTCCCTACCCAAGCAATGAACTTTTTCTTACCCAATCAATGAACTTTTCCCTACCCAAGCAATGAACTTTTTCTTACCCAATCAATGAACTTTTCCCTACCCAAACAATGAACTTTTTCTTACCCAATCAATGAACTTTTCCCTACCCAAACAATGAACTTTTTCTTACCCAATCAATGAACTTTTTCTTACCCAATCAATGAACTTTTCCCTACCCAAGCAATGAACTTTTTCTTACCCAATCAATGAACTTTTCCCTACCCAAGCAATGAACTTTTTCTTACCCAATCAATGAACTTTTCCCTACCCAAACAATGAACTTTTTCTTACCCAATCAATGAACTTTTCCCTACCCAAACAATGAACTTTTTCTTACCCAATCAATGAACTTTTTCTTACCCAATCAATGAACTTTTCCCTACCCAAACAATGAACTTTTTCTTACCCAATCAATGAACTTTTTCTTACCCAATCAATGAACTTTTCCCTACCCAATCAATGAACTTTTCCCTACCCAAGCAATGAACTTTTCCCTACCCAATCAATGAACTTTTCCCTACCCAAGCAATGAACTTTTTCTTACCCAATCAATGAACTTTTCCCTACCCAAACAATGAACTTTTCCCTACCCAAACAATGAACTTTTTCTTACCCAATCAATGAACTTTTTCTTACCCAATCAATGAACTTTTCCCTACCCAATCAATGAACTTTTCCCTACCCAAGCAATGAACTTTTCCCTACCCAATCAATGAACTTTTCCCTACCCAATCAATGAACTTTTCCCTACCCAATCAATGAACTTTTTCTTACCCAATCAATGAACTTTTTCTTACCCAATCAATGAACTTTTTCTTACCCAAGCAATGAACTTTTCCCTACCCAATCAATTAACTTTTCCCTACCCAATCAATGAACTTTTCCCTACCCAAACAATGCTGGTTTCCTTACCTGTTGTTTGTGCTTCGTGTACAAGCTAATTAAAATACTCTCCAATGCACAATTGTATAAGCAAGAGACATCATGACTCGAATACTAATATATATGTTGTAGATATACCTGAAGATATTTCCCATCTTTGATTTGTTGTGACGCTGGACGCTGTCGATGTTGTTGTTTGCGACGTGTCTGGTGTATTCATTGGCATTTGTTTCGTAGACGACACCAAAGCTGTGTCATGCAAAGTGATATTGGTCCCATATTTTTGATCTGTAAATATACAGGACATAACTTATTCACTACCTGATGGTGACAGTAAAACGCTTATCACGTGCACAATTCTGGCAAATACACAACTAAAGTTAGGTAGGATGCTGGTACTGTACAGTGTCATATTCATTTCTTTTTGAGTGACCATATGGTTAATATGCATGCATTTACATTCACCTAGGGGACAGCAAATGCAAAATGCAGTTTCTTACTAAAGTCGGTCAAACGTATCTTCAATTCTTCTGTGTAATCAAGCTTGAGAACCCATGATATGGCTGATATATTTCGGATTTGCAGAACTAAGAAAGTACATCGTGAGGCAATTCAGGATGTAAAACTGAAAGTATATTTTTTGCCATTTTTATTACCAGCATAAGAAGACAGTTTATGGCTTGTCACTTGCATTTATTGTCAGGACCCTGTCAGGTGTATGTCTCCTGCCTAAATCTGAAACATTGTATCAAGATTTTTTAACGTGGAATATGGCAAAGCAGCTAGTATGTGGCAGCCAAGGAAACATCTGCTTTAGTTCATTCAGAAACAAATGTAATCAACCAAAATGAAAAGCCTATATTATGTGAGTAAACATGATTTATTTATAAAGTAGTTCATAATACAGTATTGGGCACTCGCGAGTGTAATATGAAGTGCGCGTGAGTGCAATATCTTAAATATTGAACGATTCTGACAATGTAAAGTTAACGGGAAAAAATGAGTATACAAACATACATGCGTGCGTGCGTACGTGCGTGCGTGCGTACATACATACATACATACATACATACATACATACATACATACATACATACATACATAGCTCATTACCTGTGGTATCAACAATTCCAAGAAGTATGAGAATGACACTCATCACAGTCACAAGTTCCATATTTTCGCACGTAACTGAGATCAGAGAACTGCAAGAAGCCGTTTAAAACTTTCGAAGAGTATCTACTCTGATAGTATATGGTTACGAATTATTTTTATGGTAGGCTGTAATAAATGGGAGTAATGAATCTTAGTGAAATAATTTTGGTACAAGTAGCCTTTTCATTGTGTATATTCACAAACACAATACTAGTGATATTGCATAAATGACTATGCAGGTTTCAATTTGAGGAACGCTATTGTTTTCAACTTAAATAATGAATCAGAAAATTTTTGAAGACCACGTGACAGGGAGACAGGAAATTATCATGATCGTATCGCGAGAAACGAGATCAGGGTAATAATTCAGAAGAGAAGTGAAATCGTTATAACCTTAAGCAAAACAACATGTGCAACCATATTGTAATTATGATCTAATCTCCAGATCTAACTAAGATAAAATACTTTCGATGGGTGATAGTATACCATTAAAACAATAGAGAAATTCAAGTGTGTTTTTTCTAGTCAGCAAAGTGAAACAGATGGTAAAGAGGGAGAGAAAGACAATAGCGATTAATTGTTTAAGGAACAATCGAATTTTAATGTGTAAAGACCGTTAAAGGGAGAATTTTTCCCCATAAGCAAAGTCGATAAATAAGTAAGAAAGCGACCAATAAATCAAATGCAGAAAACAACCATAAGGTTATAAGACTGAGTTTTCCAGTGATCGTAAAATATACGGCTACAAGTAAGTGACAGGCAATGAGAGCTTTACATCACTTGAATGTAGAGCAAAAAAAAACTTTACTCATTATGTGTGATTTCGTTTGAGTAACACATATTTTTGTACCACCTTAGCTTCTGTGGCGTGTTCGCTATGCACCCAGTAAAAAAAGATGCAGTTTTCTACGTGTATGTTCTGCAAAATCAGCAATATTATTATGTCTGGTTGTAATTCGATCTCATTACTGTAAATGAAAATGGTCTATGCTCTAATTGACACATGCCTTCTTTAAAATCGCAAAACTGAACATCGACCAATACTTCTCGAATCGAATGTTGCAGCATAGAACGTTATCGATTTTCTAATATAGCAACGGTGAACATCTATTAATAATTTTGCAGCATAGAACGTCATAGCTTCTTTAAAATCACAAAAATAAACATCAACCAATACTTCTCGAATCGAATTTTGCAGCATAAAACGTCATGACTTCTTTAATATATCGAAATTGAACTTCGACCACTACTTCTCTAATCACAATCTGAAGCAGAGTACGTTATCGCTTCTTTAAAATCGCAAAAATGAATATTGATCACAACTTCTATAATTGAATTTTGCAGCATAGAACATCATCGCCTCTTTGAAATCGCAAAAATGAACATCGGCCAATACGTCTCTCATCAAATTTTGCAGCATAGAATGTCATCGCTTAGCTTCTGTTTCCCTAGGGTTTGTATGATCGTTTAATGACGTAAGATCAGTCGCGTTTGATTTTCCGAGGACACCATCCTCTCTCATTATAGCATAATACGCATGCGCAATTCCAAAAGGTTTGATTGTAAAGCTGCAATAGGTGACCCTTCTGGTCAGAGATTTACGTGGAGTGTTTCGAAGAGACTATTCCTTACGAAACAAAAGTCAAAAGACGTTTCATACCTGTCAAGAGAAAGGACAATGGGCAACAAATGGCCACATCGTCGATACGTGAAAAGCGACAAACGTAAATTAGCTGTTAGTTTTGTTAAAATAAATTACATTGGTCAACAGTGTCCCAATAATACAAACGTAATAATACATGTTAGCTTTGTTAAGATAAATTACATTGGTCAACAATGTCCAAAGAATACAAAAGCAGCAGCAGAAGAAGAAGATGGAGAAGAAACAAGAAACCATTCCTGCATAGAGATTCAAAACAAAATACGCAAAAGACACATAACAAGAGCCCATTCCTGCACATAAATTCAAAGGAAAATACGTAAAGGAAACAACGGAAGGACCCGTGGAAGTGAAAATAGTAACGAAAGTAAAAGAAGAAAATGAAATAGACATTTGTGAAAAGCTTTGGAATATTTTTATAATTTAATTTAAACAGTAGCATGTATAAAACAAAACAAACAACGCAAATTCATTGTTTTGTTATATGAGTAATAATATGATATTCCAACCTCATGCCTCTCTCTCTCTCTCTCTCTCTCTCTCTCTCTCTCTCTCTACTACTACTACTACTTCTACGACTACTACCACTACTACTACAACTACTACTAGTACTACTACTACTAAAAATAATATTAATAATAATAATGATAATAATAACAATAATAATTATAATTATAATAATAAATGCATACTATTTCTCACTGAAACCCACCGATGTCGGAAGGCATAATGTTTTTCACCCCCTCGCACACACGATGAAAAAATATAATAATAATAATAATAATAATAATAATAATAATAATAATAATAATAATAATAACATAATGATGATAAAAAATGATAATAATAATAACAACAACAATAATAAAATCAATAATAATGGTAATACTATAAATAAAAGTATTAATAAAATAATATTAAAAATAATAATAATATTAATAATAATAATAATTATAATAATAATAATAATAATAATAATAATAATAATAATAATAATAATAATCATCTCAATCTCACTAAACCCACCGATGTTGGAGACAATGTTTTCACCAACTCGCACACATTATGAAAAGATCTTCTTCTTCATCATCTTCTTTTTCCTCTTCTTCTTCTTCTTCTTCTTCTTCTTCTTCTTATTATTATTATTATTATTATTATTATTATTATTATTATTATTATTATTATTGATATTATTTTTATTATTATTATTATTATTATTATTATTATTATTACTCGAACTTTCTCTTTTATTTTGCTTATCACACACGTACACACACATGCTGTTTAATCCCTTGATTAAATCCCTTGACGGGACACTGATACGTAACCTCAGCATGTTTCATATTTGTAAAACACTGCCTTGATTAAAAAATGTAAACTTCCATCTGTTCAAAGTACGTTAGCTGCATTGTAACACATTCAAGGGTGTAATACTGTGGGAAAGCGTGCGAACGGCGTTCCCTTGCTCTGTTGGCCAGTTATCTTGTTTGCGCTCATCATTTTCCAACACCCTGCATCTGAGTAACGTGCGTTCTCTCCCTTATTTATTGCGTTCTCTCCTTATTTGGTATCACGGTACCAATTGTTTTTCCATAGACCTCAATGCTAATATTTGGAAAGATAAATATAGTTTCTACCCTAATTTATTTATTTTTTTTTTTTTTTTTATTGAACACAAGGTATCAGGATTTTACATATTCCCCTACATCACCACCTGACCTGGCGTATGGGGCATGATCTTAAATTCTTTTGTGTCCTGATCTCTACATGTGTTCCCTACATAACACACACACACATGCACACACAAACACTTACTTACAATCACAATTATTGTACACAAAGTCATACTCGCATACAAACCCCAAGATGCTTGAAATTGCATTAAAAAGAAAATAATAAATATATAAATTTTAAAAGTAAAAATAGTAATAATAATAATAATAATTCATGTACCAAAAGTTGATAATATGGTCCACTTTTTTTTAAACTCATCACTGCTGTTATTCACTTTGGCGACATATTTTTCCAGCGTTTTATATGATAAAACACAATTTTTATAATAGGCAAGATTTGGGCTTTTTGATGCACAACGTGATCTGTATATAACATATTTTGCAAGCAAAATTAGGAAGTTGATAAGATCGTCAAAGTTGTTATTTCCTATAAAGACATCTTTTCGTGTAATTCTAAAATTTGGGTCATAAGTTTGGATCCATTCTACCAACAGTTTCCAAAAGTTTTCAGTAACTAAACAGTCATAAAATAAGTGCTCAATTTCTTCTATTCCCTCATTACAAAAGGTACATTTATCATTATCACTTAAATTAATCTTTTTTAGAAACTGGTTTGTGGCAATATTTCTGTGGAGAAATCTAAAGTTAAAGCTAATCAGTTTTGTGTCTTTTGTACAAAATCTAGCTGAAACAAAAGAGTTGGTCCATTCATTTGTACCAATCGCACACTTTAGCTGTCTGGACCAAGTTTCCTGTTTACCATTTGGCTTTATTATTTTGGTTCTTATCAGGTCTTTATAGATAAATTTATTCTTTGCTCTTACCCTAAGGAGAGATGTTTTGTCCAAAGCTACAAGAAAACTATTTCCACTTTCATAGAAAGTTTTAATTTTCTTTTTCCACATCACAGAGATCTTTGAAATAAGAGCAAAGTACTGTATGAAATTATTTGTTTTTGTTTTTTGTTTTATTTCATCAAAACTTAATATAGACCCTTGTGCATCAAAAAGATGTTTAATAATTACAATACCATTTGTTCTCCACCTTGTGTATGATTTAAAATTATCTACAGTCACTAAATTAAGAATATCTTGAGACAAGTATTCATTGACAGTAGATGGTTCATTTTTCCATTGAGATAACGCATAAATAACATCACGCCAAAAAATATTTTTAATTAATTTAGAGATTACTTTTAATTTAGTTTTTCCTAATGAAAGTAACAGCATACCTCCAAATTTTCCAAATATTTGTTCAGAAACCAGTTTTTGCCATAAGCCATCTTCGTTTATTAAGAGGCGCCTAATCCAGGTAAGTTTTATATAACACACAAATGAATGCAAGTGAATCATATTTAATCCCCCTTCCTCAAAAGAAGCTATAAGTGTGTCTCTTTTAACACTCTCAGTTTTACTGCCCCAAATAAACTGGAAAAATAATGTATTCAGTTCCTTTTCTATATGGGGTGGAGGATTTGGCAAAGCTGCAAAAAGATGAATGAATTTAGGCAAAAGCAAGGACTTTATCAAAGTAATTTTTCCAATAATGGATAAATTTCTTCTACTCCACCAGCCAAGCAGTTTCTTAACTTCCTTTAACTTCATCGAATAATTAAGCTCTACCATATCCTCTAAGTTCAAAGAGAAATATACTCCCAGCAATCTAAAATTGGACATTGACCAGTTAATATCAATTTCTGGACATATTTTTTCATTAGAGTATTTTTTGTTTCCAATCCAAATTGCTTTCGATTTCAAAACATTGCAGTGCAGACCTGACACCAAAGCAAAATCATTTAAAATCTGCATGGTTGTCCTCAAGGACAAATGAGAACCATCTAATAATAGAAAAGCATCATCAGCGTACTGCCCTAGTTTGAACTCCATTTCATTATAAAAAATGCATGTAACATCTGTGTTTTTCTTTAGTTCTGTTGCAAGAAGTTCAATTCCTATTATAAAAAGTAGGGTGATAAAGGGTCTCCTTGGCGACAACCTCTCTCCAAATTAAAGAATGGGGATAAATGTCCATTATTAATAACACAACTTTTTGATTTATTGCAAAATAGCCTGAACCAGTGACAAATTGATTCTCCAAAGTTAAAAGACTTCATAGCAGCTTCGAGAAAGTCCCATTCAACTGAGTCAAAAGCTTTTTCAAAGTCTATCAATAGGAGAAGACCAAATTCATTTTTTTTCCTCAAGGTATTGCATCAGGTCATACAACAATCTTGTATTTTCACCAATGAATCTCCCTTTCATAAAACCCTTTTGGGTGTCACTGATGATAAACGGGAGTACTTTTTTGACCCTATTAGCAATTGACGCTGAAGCAATCTTGTAATCCACATTAAGTAGAGAGATTGGTCTCCAATTTTTTATAAATTTCCTGTCTTTGTCTTCTTTTGGAATGCACGTTATGATCCCCTGAGACTGAAATTCTGAAAAATGATTCATATCGTATCCAGTATTTAGAGACCTAAAAAGAAAACCGCCTAGGTCTTTCCAAAAGAATTTGTAGAATTCTACCGTAAATCCATCAGAACGAGGGCTAGTTTCATTTTTCATATTTTTTAGTGCTAAACCACATTCCTCAAATGTTAACTTACCTTCACATGAACTTCTTTCAAAATCTGAGAGTTTTTTTATCATTGTTAAAAAAGTGGTTAAGCGTTTGAAATTTACATTTGTTTTTACTTTGGTATAATTTTTCATAAAAGTCTTTCTGTTGATTTAATATTTCTTTTGAATCTGTTACCCTTGTTCCATCTTCCTTAGTTAACTCTTTTATTGTTTTGTTTGTGTAATTTCTCTTTTCGAGATTAAGAAAATATTTAGAGTTTTTTTCACCAGATTCATACCATCTTGCCTTAGATCTTAACATTATACCTTCCACCTTTTTTTCCTCATTTCTTCTAATTCCGCTTGCTTTTTGTTCAATTCTTTCATCGTAGTGGGGTTATTATTTTGATTCATTAAAGCATGTAAGATGTTTATTTCAGCTTCCATTTTCCTGAGATTTTGTTTTTCCTGTTTTGCTTTAGCTTGTGAATACATAATAGATTCTGATCTTATTATCATTTTAAGGATTTCAAAAAACAATTGATCATTACATGTTAGTTTCACCTGAAGTGGGTTTTTCTTATCACCTTCACAATAATATTCTTCTACTGTGTTGGTTATACATTTTTTTACCAATTGAATATATTCATTTTGCTGTAATAGCTTTGAATTGAATTTCCAGTATCCAGGACCTCTCGGTGCTGCAGATATAGACAATTTTGAGTGTAGCAGCAGAGAGGGTGAATCCTACAACGTTTTTAGACAAAATTTGATTGAAATCCTAAAACGAGCCGTCTTATAATCTTATTTTAACCAAAAAAAGGCGAACCCTACAACGTTTTCAGACAAAAAATTGATTGAAATCTCCCTACGAAATCATTTTAACTAAAAAAATGAAAACGATTTTTTTAATTAATTTTGGTCGCAACTTGTTGTCATCTACCCTCTCTGCTGCTAAAGTTTTCAGTTCTGGGTTAATAATTCTTTTACGATTTTAACCGAATATTTGATCCAGTCCGATACGATATCGTGTCCGAGGATCATGTAGATTTATTGTTGCGAATCCGTGCGGAGTCGACTGAGCATGACTAAAGAAATCTCTAAATTGATTGAAGTCCATATCAGAACACCATGTCTGCCAAATATTTCTAAGAGTATGAGTATCAACTCCGTTGAATACAGACAATAAATTGCAGTTATCTCTGATGACTTTTGGAACCTGAGTGTAGCGTTGAGTGACATATATCACGTCAGTGTTTTTGTGACGCCCACGGGAAAATATTCTAGCAGGATTCTTTTGTTTATCCAACATTATATCGTCGTATACGACTAAATTGTTAATATCTCCATCAATATCATCAATACTCGGTGCTTCATCGATATCGGTTATAAAATCAATGGCGTTCTCACCCTTAATTTCTGATGCATTCTCGTTAAAATCCTTTAACACTTCATAACATCGCTGATCATCTACGCTAGGGGCAATTAAATACAACTTATCCCACTTCATCCATCTCATTATTAAATTGAGCAACAATTGCGTTTTACCGGATCCAGATGGCCCGATTATAATCATCCGGATAGAGTTTGGTAGCGCTGCATGATGCTTAATTGGTTCTCTTGTTTTAGTCGCTGAAAAATCAATTATATCCATATTTCTATACATAAATTATGGATCTATATTGTGTGAAGTGTAAAACGCGTACTGGCACAGATGATGTGACGACGGTTACAACTAAAAATAACCGATCAGCGCTTTCTGGTAAATGCGTGCAATGTGGTACAAAGAAATTTAGATTTGTGTCTATGAAATCTGATTTAAAAAAAAACGAGGAGGTGATATCGCAGCCAAATTGGCAAAGCTCCCTGGAACCCCATGGGCAAAGTACCCCGGAGAAAAACACCTTCCAGGATATAGCTACTGTGGACCGGGAACCAGACTTGATATCAGACTCAATAATCAAAATCAACCCAACCCCGGTGAAGAACCAATAAACGCCATTGATAAGGCCTGTCACCTTCATGATGTTGCTTATAAAAGCAGCAATCTGCAACACAGGCATCTAGCAGATGTGAAATTAATTCATGCGTTAAATGCTATTCCTGATAAATCCTTCAAAGAAAAATTGTCTTCATTTTTGATAAAATCGGCTATGAAAAGTAAATTGATGTTAGGTGCTGGTAATTAATAATATGGAATCAATTTATTATTCCCCAAGAGGATACTGGAGGGGTAACGCTGCAATCAATAAACTCGCTAGAGCTGCAAAAGTGAAAAAAACCACTGCGGCTAATTGGTTATCCAAACAGGCACTATGGCAAATTTATCTACCACCGCCTAAACAAATTCAATTCTCGCATTTTGATGTGACCGCTCCTAATGAAGTTCATCAGGCTGATATATTATTTCTGCCACATGATCGTGGTTACAAATATGCGTTAACCGTAGTTGATGTTGCGAGTCGATACAAAGAAGCAGAACCGCTGAAAACAAAATCGGCCACTGAAGTCGCTTCTGCATTTGAAAGGATTTATCGACGAGGTCCTCTGCACTGGCCGAATCTATTGCAGGTTGATCCTGGCAAGGAATTTCAGGGTGCAGTGTTATCTACAATGAAACATCATAATGTCACCATACGACGAGGGCATACTGCGCTACATCGCGATCAGGCCATTGTAGAACGATTTAATCGGACGATTGCTGAGCGGTTATTTGGATATCAATACGCAAAAGAATTCATTCAAGAAAAGCGATCCAGTGAATGGGTTAAAAGATTACCATCTGTGATTACTGCACTGAATAACGAGATTACTAGAACAATCAACATGAAACCTATCAACGCGATTAAAAAGAAGTCAATACCCGTACAACCACAAAAAGATTTCCCTAGAAACGCTAGCGTTTCCCAACCAATTCTTGGTAGTAATGTCATTGTGAGGTACTTATACGAACCAGGAGAGCTTGAAGGGGGTAGAAAAAGGGCTACTGATCCTATTTGGAGCGTCACTACGCATAAGATATCTAGTATAACACGATCAACTGGTAGACCAGCAATCTATAAACTGGATTCAACTGCTCCTCAGCGAGGATTTACTCGACAACAACTACAAGTGATTCCCGAGGATACTCAATTGCCACCGCATGGTCTTAACTAGCGCCGTTGCGTCTATTGCACTCCAGACAAGTCAACATCACATTATTTCTGACATGACCGAGATTGTTATTTTTTCTGTCTACGGTGAATTGGCGAGGATCCTTATCCGAATACTGCCAACGCATTATACAATTGCAACTCGCGCAGTGATTATTCTGTTGTTTCTTCAAAGTGATTATTAATTTAGCATCAATATCAAATTCTCGTTGTTTTTTTTTGTCCTGTTGTTTGTAACCGGAGAGTTTTTTATTAATGATGCTAACATCAATATCACTTATTGTTGTGTCATTATCATCACCAATGATTTCATCATCGAGGACAACTCTTCGAAGTTGATTTATGTTTCGTACTCTGGATACTGCGAGATAGACTAAATTTGACCATTCGATGCGATTATCTACCATCCAAACAATTGTATCCGATATAGTCAATCCCTGTGAAGAGTGTATTGTTGATGCGTATCCTAGCGTCCACGGGGATTTATTAGCACGCAATGCATCTTCAACGACATTGATATCAACCAGCACAATATCATTTAATACCAGAATTTGTTTTTCATTCTGTCCTGGAATATCAACTTCAATATTCTGTTTTCGTGTATCCGATGGCCGATAACAAAGGGGTACTGGAAGCGTTGCAAATTTTTCTTTATGCAATTCAAATAACTTCATCTGAAGTGTATCCCTGACTATTTTTCTACTTGCAATGATCAAATCGTTTGGTCTCCACGCTTCCCAGAAATCATTCATTGGGGTTTCTGAAATCACTTCGCGCGCTATTTCGCATTGGATTCTATCCGGTTGTAATCTAATTAGCGCTTTGAACTCGCGTAATCGTTCATCAAGTGATCTATAATCAGTGGTGATTTCTTCATAGTAGTCTACAAAACCCTTTAGCCATTCATGTGGAGATACACCGACAAATGGTGGTGGTTGGCCTTGATCCCCGCACATGACGACCTTTGTATTTTTCAATAACAACCACTCAAGAAATGTTTTTAATACATCTAATGACACTGTGCATATTTCATCCCAGATTATGATTTCAGGAATGAATTTATCACCCATTCGATCAGGAGTCCATTTGTCACCCTTCCATCGAAAGAAGCTGTGATAAGTGCAAGCATTTACCCCTCGTTGTATCATCTCTCTGGCGAGTCTGTGAGTCGGTGTTAGCACAATCATGTTAGTAGAAATACAAGTATTTCCACCACCACGATATAATTCAATTGCACGAGTTGTCTTTCCTGACCCACCACAGCCGTTTAAATAAACTGTCTTGTATCTACAGATTGGATCAGATACCGGTGGTGCATTAGAAAATTCTGATTGAATTTCAATACGGTTACAACAAATATATTTATCATCCATGGCAACGTCTGCGGATTCACAATACTCATGTAGCATCTCTTTTTTAAATCGCCAACGCCCCCACGCTTCCTCCGGATCTGTGAATGCCGCTACAGCTGATTTGTACTTATTGTGTATATACATCGAATCAGTGGCTACTCTAACCGCGGTATTAGGAAATCTATTTATCATCGAAAATAGATTAATGCAAGCATAGGCTAGCATTGAACTTCTCAAATGTGTGTACTGGGAATTATATCCATCACAGTAGGTAACAACCGTACCTAATTTCTCACCATTGGATAGAAAAGCATCCTTACGGGATACAAGTTTTCCCTGTTTCATTAAATCCGCTACAATAAAATCGTATTCAGCGACATCTATGATCAACCGCGAAGAGTATTTTGCGTTATCGTATCGTCCACCCTGGGTAAATTTACCGATTATTCTTCTTCCGAGATCTTTTGCTTGTTCTTTTTTAATTTCAAATAACTTCTTAGACCAATTTATGATTTCTTCTTCACTGAAATCTGGAAACTGTTTTCGTAGTTCGTTGATTATTCTATCTAGATTGGGTTGTGGTAGCCAAACTTCTTTCTGAGCTCGATAGCATATAATAGCCTCGGAAACAATCAACGATATTAGCATACCACAACCAATCATATATCTCAATAGCACTATTGGCATCCAGTGTTTTTCAGATAGGTGTCTACCGAGCCAAACATAACTACACGGATGTAACCCTGTAGCTAATTCAAATGATATCACACGAGCGAATCCGGTTAAGTCAAAATCAGGCAATGGTCCATTAATCGCAACACGAGTCATTTCATGCGTGGGGTGTCCAAATCGTTTGAAGTACTCAGCGCATTCCCCATACCCGAGAAAACTTCCGGGATAACACGCGGCTATATCAATTGAAATCATACCATCACGTGAGTATTTCGTATTCCACAGTCCTCCATGACCAAATTCGACGCAACTCAATTTAACATCCTCGAGAAAATCACTTCGTGTTGGACGCCATGAGTTTTTTTCTCTTGCGAAGTGAGCTACCACTGATGGAATAGTAAAACTATCCGTGAGTAGTTTTTCATGGGAATTCTGCGGTGAAAAATCACTAGCGATTTTTCTCATTCTGTTATCTAATTCTTCAATGCGATATAATTCACCATTTGGTTTTACAAATTGATCGAATTCTTCATCACTTCTAAGTAACCACACTGACACAGGATCATCCTTACACAACGCATGAATAGCATCAAATAATTTCTCTTCATAGAAAACATCCCCGACGAACTCCTTAGGGATATATTTCACGGTTCGTTCTCGTGGAAATATTGTTACCGCAGGTGTCCACGCGTGTTTGTTATGATCAATAATCTGTATTGGTGCTCCATTTTTGTTATATTTCGGTTCGTATAAAACCTCTCCCGTTATCGTCATAACTGTTATTGGAAATCTTAATGATGTTTCTAATTTAGCTATATCAGAAATCTTTGCACCATGCTGTTTCACTGTCAGTTCCCACTCGGTTATTTTCCTACGTCGCAGATCAGTTAGTTTATTTCCTCGGGATGCATTTGTGAAGTGCTCCATTACCCGTGTTGCTACACAATTAAGCCCTGACGAATATTTCATAGGAGCTAGTTTTGCGATATCGGGTTTATCATTTAACGGATATATCCCATAAACCATTGCTGTTACGGGATAAGATCTTTCGTAGTATGGCTTATCAATGCCGGTTAGAATCCCTGGTTTGGAATCTCTACTCACAATGACAGCTTTTTTATTCTTGAGGATTGGTTCAAATTTATCCTTAATAATCCATTTGCCATCGACTTCAATAATGAATTTGATTCGGAAAAAATGTCTTTTTTCCCCAACACGTGAAATTATCACTGCTGCTTTTTCATCAGTCATGGTAGCATCAACAACACCATCAATTCGAAATGTTGACCAGCAATAGGATGCTCCATCACGTTTGAATTCATTAAAACAATCTCTGATTTTACTAATCATGGCTTTATCAAGAATTGTATTCTTTGGTGTATTAGAAGCTATATCGAGATTGAATTGAGCATCTTTCCAGGGGTAATCTCTCTTGGACGTTTTTTTTGGTTTATCGAGATTAAATTTGCTACGTTTTTTTGGTTTATCGAGATTAAATTTAGGACTGATTTTCAATAATCTCTTAAACTCTTTCATGTTTCCGTCTCTTGGACGTTTGTTACGTTTTTTTGGTTTATCGAGATTAAATTTAGGACTGATTTTCAATAATCTCTTAAACTCTTTCATGTTTCCGTCTCTTGGACGTTTGTTACGTTTTTTGGGTCTATCGAGATTAAATCTAGGACTGATTTTCAATAATCTCTTAAACTCTCTATCAGCATTAAATTTAGCATTTCTCGAAGTCAATCTCTTGAACTCCATCATGCTATAATTAAAACAAGCATTTAAATGAAAGATTTTTATATAATGAATCACTGCAAGTGGCTTATGATTGGATCAGTAACCCCGTGTAACAAATCATGCAGAAATGAGTTTTGTGGGTATCATATGCAAAGCTTTCGACGTGGAAGCCTTGGTCCGTTACCCTGTATTCTATGTGGGGTTGGGGTTAGGGGGAAATCACGGTTGTGTTTGAATTGCGGTGGTAAGCGATACAGGGAGTTGAAGCGTTATTATGATAAAAGAATAAAAAATGGACAATCAATCAGAAATTATGACCCTGACGCTGACAAAGTCAGTATTCTTGACGCTGACAAAGTCAGTATCCTTGACGCTGACACTGATAAAGTCAGTATCCTTGACAAAGTCAGGGATAAAATCATAAGAACTCCTCAAGATTACATCGAAAGATTTATCATTAAACCAAACAATGAATTAGACAAACAATAGTATTATGTATACGAATGAACCAAGAATTCAGACAACACCCTGTGATCACAAATTATGAAGCATCCATTGATGGTGTTGTAAGAAACCGTAGACTGAAGAAACCAGTTGGTTCTGATAATGGTATGGGGTATTTGAAGTTTCGCGCTGGAAAGAAATTTTATCGCAATCATCGTTTCGTGTACGAGTGTTTTTATGGATTGATCGAGGATGATTTTGTTATTGATCATATCGATTCTAATCCAATGAACAATTCTTTATCAAATCTGCAGGCTGTTACTCAAAGTGAGAATACCAAACGAGGGAAGACTGGAAAATGCAAAACGGTTGGGAAGAGACCTGTGAAATCTTTGAATACGATAACTAACGAAGAAAAAATATTTCAATCAATGAATGAAGCCAGTAGGCACTTCGATATTTGTATATCCTCAGTACGATTCGTTGCAGAGGGAATAACCAAAACGGCTATTTCAAAAAAGAGCGGACAGAAAATTCAATTTAGTTATGTCTAATACGTCATATTTTTCATTTAGAAATATGTCATTGTTATAGAATAATGAATTCTGAAAACATGAATAGCATCATATCCGAGATTTCAAAATTGAAAGGTTGGGATATTGAACTATCAGATGGGTTAAATCCTGATCAAATCATGTCTGATTTTCAGGACATAGAATACGGAGTTAGCACTAACAAGTATATGCTACCAAAGAAGTATGCGCTCATCAAAAGAATTCAGAATTCTATTAAGGACTCTCTCGCATTTTCCAGTGACATAGGTGTGTTCGCTCCGTTATATACCATCGTAGAACGAATACGAAAAGAATTGGGGTACGAATACGAATTGAAAAAGGAGGTTAATTCTAAAGTTAGAAACCTACGGGCGTTAATTCAAGAAAATGAACAATTTTGATTGACCAACCATTTATCATTATTGATTGTGACTGTCCCTCATAGAGATTTTAATTTTTTTTTAGCATTTTTTGATTAAAACTGTTGAAATCAGTGAATAAAAAATTGATGGCTGGTTCGGATTGATCAAATGGAAAAGTGGGGAAAGTCACAGTATTATTATTATTTATAGCAATTATGTGACTTTCCCCATCATTGAACGAAGCTGTCTCACAGTGAAATAACACTTCCATGACCATCCGATGGTGTTAGGTCGGATTAAAAAATTGTTTTGCAATTGAAAAATTGTTTCTGATTTTAAATAATGGTCAATGAAGCATTAACAACCCGATTGGCTCGTGAACGACTGGATGCAATCAGGAGATTTGTACCAATTCGTGACTCTGTACGGAATAAACTGCAACAACGACAGAGTTTACAAACTGATTTTGTTCTGGGGTCTGAAGAATTGTTTAAACCAGTAACCACAGCAACGAAGGGGATAGAGCGTGCTATACTGGGAGATGATCCTGACGGTAAAGGAAAGGAAGAGGGTCTTATTCCTGTGTTAGAAAAAATAGCAAAAAGAACTAAACAAACAAAAAAATCCTTGCAATCACTTCCTCAGGATATATCAACCGCTTCAGAACGAAAATTTAAAAGATTTCAGGAAGAACTAGTTAGTGGATTACCTAAATCAATTATATTTACCGAGAGCGCTAAACAACAAATTCTCAACGAGGATATAAACAATTTAGGTGAATTCGCTGCTAACAGCTATGATTCACAAGAGAAGTTTTTCACGGACAATTATTCGGATTATAGAATGTCACATAATGAATGGGCTGATATAGTGTATGAAATAAATACTGGGGGTTTAGATAGAAGGATGAAGGACTACAGAGACTTCAAAAGAAAATTTCAACTCCAAATAAGACAGCCATACGATGAGAAGAAATTTCTGGGGAGTGGTCTAGTTGGAAACGCTAGCGTTTCATGTCCTGGTAGTGTTATCAATGATATATCACGATTAGAAGTTCTTGTAGGAGGGTTCCGAGCCGGAAATAACTCACCGGAAATAATTAATGAAGCAGCTGATATCTGTAGACGGTTATTTGCCGGCGGTATCATGGATATCAAAACATATCGAGATTTCATTGACGAGTTAGTGGAAAGTGGGTATCACAGTGATTAATCACCGAGACTGAATAAAAACGCTAGCGTTTCCAATTGAAAAATGGTTTCTGATTTCAAATAATGATCATACACTACAATCATGATAAACCAACCCCCGTCTACGTAGTTAATTCACGGTTTCCAGTTTATAGAGCATACTACGGAGATGGTTTAGGCAATACCATTGCAGGGTTATTTGCGAGAATGGCTCCAAAAGTGATGCCGTTGGCTAAACAACTAGGAATGAAAGCAATTGAAGTTATTCGTGATAAGGGTATTGGTGCTGTTGGAGATCTTGCTGGAAAAGCGTTTTCAACTGCGAGGAATAAATTAACATCATTAGTGAAATCACGAAAAAAGAAACCGTTACCGTCTACAGCGGAAATGCCTGCAAGTGTTAGTAGAATTATAAATAACGCAGTAGACGAAAAATTAGCGTCGATGGCTTTAACCCCCTTGATAAATCAAGGGGACCAAAGCAATATTGCAAATATGATAGCAGGAAGCGGCTTTAAAAAACTACGTCGATGAAAATCGTTTATGATTTCACGATTTAGACTCTGATAAATAGAATAAAATGTTCAAAAAATCACATGATCCGGCGTTTGATATAGACGCCCCAGTTGGCAAGGATGATTCTGTACGCGATTATCAATATTACGCTTATCATGCAATAGACGCAAATAGTCGATCGCGAATTGAACTTCAAGTCCATGATACCAGTAAATACTTTTTGCCCTGTGAAGCGTTTATTGAAGTAGAAGGAGTACTTGTAACAGCTGCTGATACTACTGATGTACCAGCACCGTATCCAGCTGGTACTCAAGTCGGTTTTGTCAATAATGGTATTATGGCGCTATTTGAGAGTGCTAGATATCTCATTGATGGAAAAGAAATTGAGTCCATAGATCGTGATGTTGATGTAGCTACAACAATAATCGGGTTAGCGAGATATTCTGATGATTATACAAGATCAGCAGGACCTTCTATGATGTTTGCAAAAGATGGTAAGAATACCGCTGGAGGAAATCCATTTGTTGTAAGACGACCAAAAAAACGTGATAATAGTGATGTTGATGTCGAGGATATGATTATAAACAACGACCCCAATTTCAATCTAGGAGCTGCAACACGAAACGCAATGTTGCAAGGAGCGCGTAGATCATTTTCATGCGCGATTCCACTACATCATATATTTGGATTCTGTAGAAACGTCCGAAAAGTTATTTATGGGGCGAAGCATACAGTATCGCTTGTACGAAAAGGTGATGATAATGACGCAATTTGGAGGATTCCAGCAAACACAGATGCAGCACATGTAAATGATGATGCCGGTAAAGTCAAATTAACAAAAATATCATTGTGGATGCCAGTGTTGACTCCAGCAATCACTGCAGAAGAACGATTACTATCATTTATGGACCAAGGAGGAAAATCGTTGTTGAGTTGGTTATCAGTAAGTACAGATGTGAAGCAATCAAATCTCACCGGGTTATTCACGTGGAATCTAGCATCAAAACAAGGTGTTTCTGCGCCACGTCATATATTCGTAGCGTTACAAGATAATAGGCGAATTGGCAATCAAATCTACAGTCATATGATATTTGATCAATTAGGTGTGAAAGACGTCTCACTGAGAATAAACGGCCAGCAGGAACCATCTGAGGATATACAACTTAATTACACAGAAAATCATATTGCACGAGTTTATCATCGTCTGTTGTCATTTATGGCACGCGATCAAAATGTTGATACTGGTTTGCAAATATCACAATTTGATTTTAAGAATCTGTACCCGATCTACTACTTCTCACTGGAACATCTCGATTTGACAAGACAGTCAGTTGTTGATATACACTTTAGAGCTAATATAACCAAGCCTGATGATATTGCTAATTATAGAGCGATTGCTGTCATTCTCAGCGACAAATCAATGCTACTCGAAGGTGTTGGAGGAAGAATGAGAGTGGTAGATGCACCAGTGGAAAATCTTTGATTGAAATCGTAAACGATTTTCTTGATTTTTCATTGAAATCCTACGGATTTTACGAATTAGAATCAATCTATTATGTATAATGTCATATAGTGTTATTAGTGTTACGTTAACTCCCGGCCAATTAAAAAAGTTACAATCGGAATCAACTAGGCGATGTGGAACCACAATCACGTTGAAACCTAATCAAATGACTGGTGGTGCAAATAAACTATCGCTGACAACTCGTCAGGTGAAACATTTCAATGATGCACTTGCAGCCAAAAAAGGTGTTCAGATTACTCTTTCTGCGGCTGCTATCAAAAATATGATTAAAACAGGCGGTATATTTCCATTGTTAGCTGCGATTCCAGCGCTAATTGCAGCAGCAGCCCCAGCAGTGGCTAAAGCGGCAGCGTTAGGAGCCGTTGGTACTGCAGCAGGAATGGCACTAAAGAAGGCAACTGGGAAAGGATATAAAAAAAAGGGACGATCCGTTCACGGATTGGGTCTAAGACTACCAGGAACCCCGTATTCGTGGTACAGCGGAAAGGGTCTAAGACTACCAGGAACGATTTATTAATTGAGGAACCTATGGTTCCCATGTCCAATTTTGATTTAATGGATGCGGCTAAAAAACTCGCGATTAAAAACTTCAGAGGTGTCTTTATGAAAGATCAATTACCACATCAACCAAACAGCGTTGAAACCGGAATCATTAATTTAGATAACAGCACCGGACCTGGAACTCACTGGGTTGCATACGCTATTGATCCACGTGGGATTGTCTATTTTGATTCATATGGATTAGCCCCACCAAAAGAGTTTATGCGGTATATAAAAACCCTTCCAATGAAGACTTGGTATTCTACGCTACCAACACAAACGATGATTGACCCACCAATATGCGGCAGCGAAGTATTAAATGTCCTTGACGCTATTTCTAACTCCTTGAGTAACCCAAGCGGAAAACCACCACATGTTGTCGTAAATGACTACACCAGCAATCGCTGGAAATCGAAACGATTTTAGAGAGAGAAAGAGTTTTACAATAACATGATTGATATTTGGGGGAGATCTTTGAAACCCAAACCCGATGGCACTGCAACTCCTGATTCTATCAAGGATATAACAAAAAAAATTAAAGATGAAATAGCTGAGACGTTGAATTTAGAAAGTGTTGAACCCAATGAAATAGTTGTATTTCAGGACAAACAGGGTAAATTGAAATCCAGTAATATTTCTCTGGATGATATTTTGGTTAAACAACAAAACGCAATCGAGGATACTATCGCGTTATTTTCCGATCAGGGTAAACTCAAACCGGGTGTACTCGTTTCGACGATTACAGATCGATTAAAAACTCTCAACGATGAGTTAAACAATTCTCTGGCTGTACTAAAAATACTTGAATCTAAAATTGAAGATAACGGAAAACAGTTTATATCATTTCGTAGAAATATCATTGATAAATTTATTGGAACCCAGTTGGATAAAATTGAAATAAAACTCCCTGATATTAAAAAATCCATCGATGAGACGAAAACTTTCATCGAAGCCGTCAAAGGTGATTTTTCGAGGATGATAACAATCATTGAAAAAACAAAAATTCCTCATGAGAAAACCAATAACGTAGTATATACAATCCAACACGGATCATTTGAGTGGACACCTACAAACAACAAATTAGATATCACTGCAACCGTTAAAGGTATTTATCGATTAACACTAGTAGCACCAATTCAATTTAATATATCATCGTCGAGTTCATCCGGGGTCAATAATGTGATATCAACGATCATCGACAAGGATAAAATTGAACGGTTAACGATAAAAGCCGATGATAAAAGTTTGGCTAAGGCATCAGTAACATGGTATCTGGAATTCGTAGCGGATTTAAGTAAATAACTAAATCGTTCGGATTTCACAATTGAAAACGCTAGTGTTTTTAAAATAAACAACAATGACTTTGTCATCGACGCAATGTCGCTATGATCAGGTCAGAGAATTTCAGAATAGACTCAAAACCCTCACTGAGGAGTATCAAATAAAAATAAAAAAATACCGACGAAGAATCACCGCAATTGATGTTATTATATACTCGGTGTCAAGCGTTCTTACTGGTGCCGGAATAATACTTGCATCGGTTACAATGATTGCCCCGGTCGTAGTTCCAATTTGCATTTCTGCAGTGGCTACAATCGGGGGTATATTAACCGGGATAGCAAAAAAGATATCATCATGCAGCCAGAGTAAACTGCAGAATTACTTACTTCAATTTCATATTGCATCAACCGCATATTCGCAATTATCCCTGATGATATCGTCGTCACTCGATAATACGATTATATCAGATAGTGAATTCTCAGCGATGGTCAGTATTTTTGATTCCGCGATATCGAAATTAGAGCGACAACATGAGTATAATAACAATGACAACACCGATGGAATCAGAAAACACGAACCCAAAAAACAAAATGATCTCAATAATATCAACATTACCAGATTGTGAATTCTCAGTGATGGTCAGTATTTATGATTCCTCGATACCAAAATTAGAAATAAATCATGAGTATAATGACGACACAGATGGAATTACTTCAACGAGTAGTGGAGAACACGAACCCAGTACAAACGAGTATGATATCAATAACATCTACGAAACCCGAGTTTAGTGTGAATTTCCCCTCTCCGGTTCCTGTGAGCGAAATCGCGCTAGCAAAACTACGAATGTATCACAGTTGGCCTAATATTAGATCGGTAGCATTTGGTGGTCAACAACCCAATAATTCACTGGTGTTCTCGTATAAGAATAAAGACGACGGTACCCCAGACTGGAATGTTGTTTCGATACCAACAGGGTCATACCAAATCGAACAAATCAATAATGAATTCGCGCGTAGAATAAAATCGATTACTGGAACAGAATCGAAAATCGCTATAACAGTTCATGAACCGACGCTATCATCCACGATTGAGATAAGCACAGAAGGATACGTCGTAGATATCTATAACAGCTCAATAAGAACCGTACTAGGATGGCCTGAATTACCCCCCCAGAGTAAAACCATTGATTTACCAGAACCACAAAAAAATGATTATATCACCGACGTAATAAACTCCAATAATCCAATAAAGAGTTATAAAGATAATACATTTATTCTAGAGTTTTTTGATTTCTTCGAATCCTCCTTTGAGGAAGTGATGGAGGGAAGGGGTCAAGAGGCATATTTTATTGTTAACGAAAATGATATTATGGAAAATTTCAAAGCGATGGAATATGATTTTTTACTATTGTTAATATCCATTAAATCCGGCTCTCTCACCCGAAATGAATTTATCAGCGTTGTAGAAATATGTAACAAAATCATCAATGACATGGAAAGATTTAATTCACAAATTATTAAAGTTATTCTAGATAATAAATACCCCAAGTCGAGAATAGGATTTGCAACAGACTATAAAATCCGCGTTGAAGATATCCCGACATTCAAACTACCGGGATATAACGTACCAGAACTAAAAAAAATTCTCAGTGATGCTATCGATGTTGGTTTTAAAATAATTCATAACGCATGGAAAAAAACAACATCACCGGAAATAAAAATCCTCAAACATAATAATGACCCAGACGGTGGCGGTAGGCATATCGCTCCGTTCAACGTGAATATTTCAACGGTGATTGCGCTTAATTTAGTGTGTGATGTTATCGAAGGAAGCTATCAAATTAATCTCGAACGATCAAATCAAGCTCAGCAAGGATATATTTTATATTCATTTGCACCAACAGCTCCTCCAGGGTTTTTAATTATTGAAAACCCAATTAATCCTGTCTACATGCGATGCCATAATAATTCATTAACGAGAATTAATTTCAAACTCACAGATCAGTCCAATAATCTGATTGATTTACAAGAGGAGGTGTTAGTGATTAGTTTGTTTGTGAAATCATAAATGATTTTCATCCTAAGGACTGGATCAAATATTCGGTTAAATCATTTATTATTTTTATTAACCCAGTGATGAAATCACTAGCAGCAGAGAGGGTGGATGACAACAAGTTGCGACCAAAATTAATTAAAAAAATCGTTTTCATTTTTTTAGTTAAAATGATTTCGTAGGGAGATTTCAATCAATTTTTTGTCTGAAAACGTTGTAGGGTTCGCCTTTTTTTGGTTAAAATAAGATTATAAGACGGCTCGTTTTAGGATTTCAATCAAATTTTGTCTAAAAACGTTGTAGGATTCACCCTCTCTGCTGCTAGTGTTATTGCTGAATGATCTGTTTTATAGCCAGGAATAATAGAGGCGTCTATACAATTTGAAAACATGTCCTCAGAGATTAAAAAATAGTCCAGTCTACTCTGTTTCACAGGGCTTGCCTGATGCCAAGTAAATACTCTACTGTCAGGATTGATTGTTCTCCAAGGATCCAGTAAATCTAGTTGATTCTTGATGTCCTGGACTGCTGCTCGGGCCATGGAGTGTTTATCATGCAAGATATTATAAGAGTCAAGCTCCATGTCCTGAACAACATTCCAGTCACCACAAATAATAACAGAGGAATTTTCAAAATTTATAATATCATCTTTCAATTTTTTAAAAAACTCAGCATTATCATCATTATGACCATATAGATTCACTAGTGTGAATCTCTGTCCATTAACTAATAAATCTAAGAGAATGTATCTGCCCTGGCAATCACATCTGTTTCTAAGAATAAGAAATTCAAAATTATTTCTAAACAGGATAGCAACACCAGCACTACTGCTAGATTTATGGCTAAAAACACACTTATATCCCCATTCTGCCTCCCAATACTTCTCAGTCTCAACTGTACTATGTGTCTCTTGTAAACATATAATAGATGCTTTCTTTTGTTTGACCCAGCAGAAAATATCTCTTCTTTTGTGATCAGAACTATGTAGACCCCTAACGTTCATTGACAAAATTTTAATTTGATTATCCATTGTTAAATCTTGTTTTAAGTAAAACTTTCACAGGGCTTATATAGACATGCATCACAAAACCATTATCATGAAAAATGCTCACATACACCTTGGGACACACTCTCACACACATAACCACATAATGCTTAAAAAATTGATAAGTGTAGTGCAGTGTCATGCACCATTGGGTACATATATAATGTTGCCCAATATAGTGAAACATGAACTCTGTTCTACGCTGGAATGTTGGTATAATTAGTAAATATAAACATCAATACAGTATGATTGAGAAATAATACTTTTTGTCCATCGATTCAAGATTGAAATACAATGTGCACATTTCAAAATTTTTGATACAAGATTATAAGAACATTCTTACCTATTACAGGTTTTGTCCTTTTCCGAAAATCACTTTTCTAATTTAAATATATATAATTAAAATTAAAACTGTGCATATCCATTTTGGAACAAAGTTCTGTACCTCCAAATGTATCCAGAATCAATATGGAGAAAAATCATTTTGCTTATAAATTGCGATTTAGTGTTTCACTAATGTCGTCAAAAAGGTCAAATTTGTACCTTTTTCCCACTTTTGTTTTTGCATACACACTGCAATTAAAGTACCAGGCAGATTCAATATTTGGATGGGAAGTTAATCTATTTATGAGACCCATATTTTGTCTAGTAACATCTTCCACTATTCTTACATTACATTTGTTCTTGAAATCCCTTTTCCTCTTGGCGATGTTAACTTTGGATTCTGCATTCCAAAATTTCACAATTAATGGTTTAGGGACACCATTTTTCCCAGGGATCCGATGTATTGCGAGAATATCTCTCTCATCTACCTCATGACCTGTTACATTCCAACACCCTGCATCTGAGTAACGTGCGTTCTCTCCCTTATTTATTGCGTTCTCTCCTTATTTGGTATCACGGTACCAATTATTTTTCCATAGACCTCAATGCTAATATTTGGAAAGATAAATATAGTTTCTACCCTAATTTAGCATGCATCTCATACACTGTTATAGAGAACAATATTAGATTGTCAATTTGACGATGACATAACTAGGTACTCCATTGCATTTAAGAGAGATAACTCTGATGGAACTAGACAGAGGTATGAGTTATCTAGTCACAACATACCTATTTTCAGTCGTTTTCAAAAAATCATAAAAAAATACAAAATATGATCTATATAGGAATTAGCATAAATTCACATGTTGCCAAGAGGCTAAACTTTTTTGTAAGCCTAACAGAAAGTACAACTCTTACATAATCCACCAATCATAGCTAGTGTTGTCGTTTATTTCTGATTGTAATGGACCCTACACCTTAAGCACCTCCCACATGGACTTGCGCAATTGGTACCGTTATACATATAGCAAACCTTTGATTTTTCCAGTAATCTGTGAAATAGCTCGGGACTATATAACTAACAAGTGTACTTAGTCTCGCTTGTCAAAAATTATTTTATGAAGTACTAAGCTATGTTCTATATGATTGTGTATAGAAATGTTATTAAGCTGTTTGAACTCTTGTTTTCATTCCTTTGCTTTACTATCAAACTCATGTTTTGAAATAAAATGAATTCTTTTAACTATGAGTTGTGTTTTATTCATATTAGCACTTATCAAACTTCACTTTGGTGATATGGGATAAATCACATTATGTCATATTGTTTAATACTAAGGTCAAAGGTCAACGCACTAGTTAGCATATACCAGTTCTACTCTTAAAGAGACATTTTGATCTAAAATAAAGGACTTATATTTGTTTCATTAACACAGAAAGTAACAACAGGGACAGGTGGTCATGGTCCAATCTAATCATAAAGTATTAGCTTTGAACACTTTACACTGTCTGCATATGCAAGAGGTCACTAACCTCCAGTCCTCACACAAAGGTCAAGCTACCCAGCCTCTTTGTCATACAAATTGAAAGCTTCCCTCCTTTGTGTAGTGCATACAATTGATCCAATAAGCCAATCTGACACAAATAAATTAGATAACAGTTTTATAAGTGGTTATGATGGATTTGGGGGTGAAAATGTGGACAAAATACAGAAAAAAGCTAAAGTTTAACAATGAGTATAGTGAGTCCAATGGATTTAAAAACAGGAGGAAAGTGTGTATCTAAATGGGATATGTAGCTAATGATACTGGAATTAAAAGAGTCACAAGCAGCAATGATAAAAATGAGAAGCGAGAGCTTGATGATGTTACCTTGGACAATATTTGGAGGCAGTGGACCATAGGTGCAGGGACAATAAAATAGGCACCTGTGCTATAACATCCCTTACAGGCACCAAATATCAGGTGACATGGTGTTCATTCCCAGCTAATATAAAAGGGTGAATAATGTAGATAATATAGATGCATTAACTTCATATTTCTTCTAAATACGAAATTAATAATAATGGGCTTCAGTTAGGCAGAAAAATATCTAAATCAAACAAAGCATGTTGGATCAGTTTTCAAACTTGTAAACTTTACTGGGAGAAATTATTAAAGTACTTCTTGTTAACTTTGCATCAAGACTGAGGGCTAATATGATACTTCACAAATTTTTTCTTATATTCATTCACCATCACTAACATTGTTGGTTTCTATTTATTGAAATTTTATGTCTGCTGTAAGGGAGATAACTGAATTGTATACATAAGGTTTGTACTTTTTATTTCCTCCAATATATTATCCATGTAATACAGATGAGTTCGAAAACACATGTATTAACTTCAATGCAATTAACTTATCCAAAAATGTATTACCAATAAAGCGAGAACCTAAAATCCAGGATTATATATGTAGTGGAGACCTCAATAATGATTATGTAACTAACTAGAGAATCGCATTTTTAATTTAAAGACACAAAAGTTTACAAAAAAAAAAGACAATTAGAGCAGGACAATTAAAATCAAAATAGGAAAAAATACCATATCTTTAGCAAACTACATAAAATACTTATACCAGAATATTCTTTATGATACAAGTGAACTACAAGGTTTGTACTTTTTATTTCCTCCAATATATTATATCTACACATAATATAATATCTACACATGGACCAGGAATGTCCTCTATCCTGGTCTATAACATGCTTTACAAGAACAAAAATTTGTATTTTATCCATGATTTTTCATCTTTTGCGCATTAAATAGACAATATTTGGCTAAAATTAACTTTACATAACTTATTTTTGTTTGCCTGTATGCTAATATTGGAGCTGACTACACAGTCACAAAGCCATCAGTCTATATATGCTATAGATATAGTTATAAAAGCCCCATTCCAAAGCTAATGTGTGTTATTTTCTACATTTTCTATGTAAAAGTCTGTAAATATTAAACCAAAAAACATCTCAATATCCATTGTTTAACCAAATGACACTTTGACTGTAAAGAAGTAGTGGCTATGTATACTCGTTACTATGGATACACTGTGAAGCTGGTATTATCTTTTAGGTATCACGGTACCAATTGTTTTTCCATAGACCTCAATGCTAATATTTGGAGAGATAAATATAGTTTCTATCCTAATTTAGCATGCATCTCACACACTGTTATAAAGAACAATGTTAGATTGTCAATTTAACGATGACATAACTAGGTACTCCATTGGATTTAAGAGAGATAACTCTGATGGAACTAGACAGAGGTATGAGTTATCTAGTCACAACATACCTATTTTCAGTCGTTTTCAAAAAATCATAAAAAAATACAAAATATGATCTATATAGGAATTAGCATAAATTCACATGTTGCCAAGAGGCTAAACTTTTTTGTAAGCCTAACAGAAAGTACAAATCTTACATAATCCACCAATCATAGCTAGTGTTGTCGTTTATTTCTGATTGTAATGGACCCTACACCTTAAGCACCTCCTACATGGACTTGCGCAAATTGGTACCGTTATACCATTTATTGCGTTCTCCCACTTCTTTAATTAGCAATAAACCACCGAACTAAAATCCAGCTAAAAGTTTTTGACTGCTATTATGAAACATTTTAGAGTGCATATTAACTATATAAAATCTATTTATAGAAATAAAGGAAAAATAGGCGAATGGTGTGGTCGTTCTTTTTTTTTTTAGATATATAGGTTCGGTTAGGAATGGTAGAAAGGGAGGTAAGAAAACATATAGATGATTGCTAGTAATACTACAAAGGGAGGTAAGAAATATTCTGTATAGATGAGGCAAGATGTTTATCTATACTTAATTTATACGAGGGCTTCTAAGGGGTAGTGAAGTGGTTCTAATGGGAGGGATGTAACTATCTTTTTATTTTTGCCTTTCTATTAAATACAAGTGTGTACATGGGAAGGTAGGTTTGCTTCCAAAAATCTCAGAGTAGGTGATGATAGAAATAATATAAATATCGGAGGAACTTTTTTATCACATATATTCTAATGTAGTAATTTTTTTAATCCTGATTGATTTATATCTGCAGTTGTTAGTCAGCTGGTGAGTGAATATTGACATGTAAGGAATGTGAGGTTGATTGCTTTGATTTAAATAAAGAAGGGTGTATGATAGATGGGGATATTATAAAAGGTTAGAGATTTTAACTTTATAAGGCAATTCTTAGGAGAGTTTGTATCATATATATATATATATATATATATATATATATATATATATATATATATATATATATGGTTTGCAGACTGAAGGAACTTGGATGCTGGATAGTACATAAAATTATGGTGATGGTAGATAGTTTATAGACAACAGATAACTGTTTCGTGAACAGTAGATTTAGGCTGGGCTCTGGATATTAGATAATTGATTATTGAATAGGAGATAAATTGTTGGTAGATAGTAGAATATTGGGTACTTTATAGTAGATAAATATAATTAGTTTGCATGTTGTAAACAAAACCATTTTTGTGGATAGTAAATAACTTGGTTATGAATAGTAGATAATGGAATATTAATAGTTCATAAATGGTTGATGGATATTAGATTACTGGATACTGGATAGTATATAATTGGGTGTTGGATAGTATATGATGTATTGCTGGATAGTACATAATTTAACAATGGATTAGATAACTGGATAGTATACAAAATATAATTGGTTGGTGGATAATAGATATTAGTATTTTGGTGATGGATATTATAAACAAGGGCATTGATAATAGGTGACAGGTTGGTAGACAGCTGATCTGTACTGCAAAATGGACAAGTATGATGTTTGAATATACAGCACAGGATGATTAGGGATATTGTTGTGAAGGGTGTAGATTTTAATTTTATAAGTAGTATGGGCGTGAATGGCATATAACTGAGGTTTGTAAAGTATATAATTGGCAATAAAAATCTCTCGCTTTCTGTTTTACACACACACACACACACACACACACACACACACACACACACAGATGGTTTATTTTGGTGGATTTCAACAACAGCAAACCACATTTAACTTCAGCAGGCAGAATGGTACGTTATAATTTAGGTATGGGGTAAAAATTGATTGTGGTTTTCTTTCAATTAGTAACCTACGATAGTATGGATGGTAGCTGGTGTTGATATGATTGAGAAGAGATTAAAACTATATTTTATACACCTTCTTTTGCACCCAACCCTGCATGGTCAGTATCTAACGTATTGTGGCATTACCAAAGGTGTGTCTGTGGATAGTTTTAAAAACATTTTTTCGTCATATGTAATAAAAAGGAGCCCACAAATGATAGACCTGAAGACGTTCAAGCTTATGACATCAATACAGACGGCAGTCATCGGTCAGGATCTCAATTAAGCTACACAATTTCAAGACATATTTATGTCATTATCTTTATCGAGCAAGAACAAATGGCAGCCGTTCGTTTAGAGGGCATCACGAACTCGCATTCCTCTTCTAAAGCACACATATGGTTAAATAATTTACAAAATGTTTAAAATGTAATTTACAACAACAGAGTAGGTTATCCTAATGACGCTGCTCTCATACCTTGATGATATTTAGATAGCAGGGCTGCTTATAAAATCAAACATTGTCAATTAATCCAAAAAGGTAAAATCTCAAAAGCATTAAATGAACAGCTTATACTCTGTTCAACTGATATACAAAGCAATATAATCCTAAAATATATCGAAATCTAACGGCACATCACAAAGCTAGCAAGAATAAGATCTTTCATTATCAAAACGAACTCTTGCATAACTTACAAGAAATCATAAAGATGGAGATTAACGGCCAACACTAACTAAACCGGATGTGAAATGATGTAACTAAATGCATGATACAAGCTTCACGAGACGCTCTGTCCATAATGGGCTTTAGGTTACACCCAAAACCCATGCTGGATTGAAACGTTTTGAGAAGGCAGAAAGCAGTTAGAAATGCAAAAATGCATGTAAACATAAATGAACCAATGATGGAGGATTGGATCATTTAACGTAAGGAAACATGCGAAACATTTCTAAATACATATACTACAAAAGATTGTTACAAATATTTCTATGGAAGACTGTGCGTCAGACCAACATTTATAAAAGAATTTATAAAGAAATTGTCTTAGGACTATATGGTCTAAAACTAAAAACCAAAAAAGAGCTCAGACCAGCACGTTTTTTGTTTTGAAAATCAACAATTAATTCAGAATACGTGATAGTTTAAAAAGTACTTACATTAATCAAGAATAAATAGTCATAAACGTTCAATCACAAATCAAAGAGGAAAGAGAATCCTGAAAGAATTCTGATGGTGTCCCGAAAGACATGCTTAGTTTTCTGATGCGCCAATAGCCTTGCATAGCTTTAATTTGCTGACGGCTTTGATGCATTACAATAATAGAATCGGGGCCCCGGGTGGCCGAGTGGTCTACAGAGCTCTCCGTTACGAATCACTGCCATCTTACCTCTATCTGCGTGGGTTCGAGTCTCAGATTTGGTTAATGTGGGTATGTGAGAAAGCTTGCTGCCAGTAGCTTCTCGTGGGTCGCTGCATCTTTCCGGGGTTTTCCAGGGTTCTTCATCCACCCTTAATACTGGCAGCCACGTACTGCCTATCGTGTGATGCAAAATGGTGTTAAACCCTACAGCAACAATAATAGAAACAAAATGTCTCTAATGAATACACAATAATTCCAAATTATATTTTTAGTCTTAAAATCTAAAAGGACTTTTTAGTTCAAATACAATTTTAACTAAATAATACTCTGATATTAATAAATGAACAAGACTGATTGCACTTCAGATGTTAATGTAGGAAATAAAAAGTAAACAATATGAGAAGGACAATAACAAAAAGGCTTCACTAGTTTTGCAGGACGGCATTAAAAACATCCATATAGGTATGTGACTGGTTTGTGGATATTTCCAGCATCAAAAACGTCAAACATGATGTCCACGGTTATGCAGAGTCTGTCGAACTAACGAAGACTATCGAGGGAATTCTGGACAACAAAATTCCTGTTTGGAACAGAATCAATTCTGTCTCATCGGCCATAACTAGGAACACCGACATCATGGGAGAAGGTTAAGTACAGTGCTATCCTTTGTCAGTTGACAATCATTGCAGAAGCAGCACAACTGTGCTTCCTTGAGCCGGTAAAAAACAAATCTTGCGGAGAAACGAATTTCAATTGATAAAGAATCAAAAGCGGATTTAGAAGTAACCAGAGATAATTTGGAAAAAAAAATTAGATAAATATCGCTGATTGCACTATAAATAGAAATGCTCACTTTGGGGGGAAAATTAGTTCGTAACTGTTTTGCTCTATGTTCATTGAATTGAACTCCACCAGGATATCTTCATGTTTGGCGGTCGAATTATGGCACTTAACTTTAGGCGTCTACATGTACAGATAAACTGTTATTTATTTAGGCACTAATTTTACAGGCATAAAGATGTCCTCGTATGAGCAAAATATTGTATTAAACCAATCGTTATTTTGAAGATATATGTCCCCAACAAAGCCCGAAAACTAATAGCCCGACTCTCAATTTATCGTGTATAGCCTATACGTCACACCTTTCCTGTCAGAATGTGACAAGGTCATACATAGGTCATACATAACCCTTCAATGAAACAATAATACTACTGTATTCAAATACTTCTTGTCATTTGTTTTCGTAAACATAAAGCAAGTAACTTATTGGCAAAAGTGACTCGTGTGTATTAGAAAAATAAATTAAACGACCTTATCTAGTTGTAACAGGATAAAGCACTACTTTGTTCAGCGCAACTTGATCTTATAGCCTCTCTTACGCAGCTCATTTACTCTTCCCAAAGAGTTAACGTGAAAATAATGTTGTGTATCTAGGACTAGCTAATGTAGGTTTTAAAACGTATTTTAAATCGTGTGAACAATGCAGTTTTTGCGTAAAGAGCAACAGACGAATATCTCTGTTGTTTTGTTTGTTTATTTTTTTTGTTTTTAAATTGACATAGTATTGGGTAAAGAGAGTTGAAGTTCTCCCTTACACTGAAAGATAGATAATGTTTTAATGTTAGGAAACCCCTCTAAAAAACAAGCAAAATGGAAAGAAATGACTTACTGCAATTTCATTTAAATTAAAATCAAAACTACATTTTGAATTGTTCGACATGTATTAAAATAATTCTCCCCTACTTTATGTAAAATAATGTTTGTGAACTTGATTTTATATTTAGGTTCAAAATCCGGCCCGTTTCGGAAACTGCGCTTTACACGAGGCCTTGACCTATATTGTATGTTATGTCATCGCTTCGCAATTAGTATTTAGAGTGATATTTTAAACGCCTTTCCGTATTCTCACTGTTACCTTAGATGTCTTGTCACATCCAACATACACTTCTTTTCACACACATACATTAATAGTTATTAAAATCGACATAATATCTACTACGTACGACTAGATTGTAAATCATGATTTAAACAGAGAAAAGAAAAATATTTCTCTCATCACCTGTTTTGTTAATATGTCTCCGTCCCATTAAAATGACAAAAGGACATATAATGTCTAATATAAAAAGAATAAAGGTATAGTCCGGATCACGAACGACTGTGAAGAATATGAAACATTTTTAAAGACACAAAAGTACTGATAACCAACGTTTCCTCTAAGCTGCGCGCGTGCGCGCGAACGCAGCTGCTCATGCATACCCGCGCAGCTGAATTGTAAATTTCTGCTCAATCCAACGTTAACTTTTGCTCGTTTCTGTAATACTTGCGCAGTTCAGCAAGTACTGCGCGCACATCTACCATTCGCTTAGTGGGAACGTTGCTGATAATTCTAATGAAATGGACAGACAGTGAGCAAATAATAAGTAATTGCCATGAATATGTTTATAAAAATTTATATAAATGCACTTAATTTTCTGACAATCATTATTTTATTTTGCAAGACGGACGCTTCTTCACAGCCATTATTAACGTGCCAATGTGTGTAGCCAATAGAGTAATGTTTACAAGTGTATTTTGATTTCTAACCCTATCCAAATAGTATAAAATTGCAGATTTTCTTGTTTTACGTGTACAATAAAATGGACTATGTCATATGCTTTTCTCAAATTAACTATGTTATATTTATTGCAAGGAAAAACAAACAACTCAAAAATACTTTCTTTTACAAACTAATAGATTGTTCAATAAAGTTAAGGTGCAAACGGTAATTGGTGATTTCTATGCACATGCAGAGTGGTTATTTCCTATGCAAATGGTGACTTCCTGTGCAAATGTGACCGGTGATTTCTTATGCAAATGGCAAATGGTTTTTTATTATGCAAATGATGATTTGCTATGCAAGTGGTGATTTCCTTTGCTTATGATAATTTCCTATGCAAGTGGTGATTTCCTATGCATGTGGTGATTTCCTTTGATTATGATAATTTTCAGTGTAAATTGTGATTTCCTATGCAAGTGGTGATTTCCTTTGTTTATGATAATTTCCTACGCAAGTGATTTCCTATGGAAGTGGTGATTTCCTTTGCAAGTGTTGATTTCCTATGCAAGTGTTGATTTCCATTGCATGTGGTGATTTCCTATGAAAGTGGTGATTTCCTTTGCTTATGATAATTTCCTATGCAAGTGGTGATTTCTTATGAAAGTGGTGATTTCCTATGCAAGTGGTGATTTTCTTTTGCTTATGATAATTTTCAGTGTAAATTGTGATTTGCTGTGAAATAGTGATTTCCTTTGAAATGGTGATCGGTGATTTTTTTTTGCAAATGGCGAATGGTGATTTATTGGACAAATGGCGATATGTGTGGCTTATGACAAATTGTGGAACGAGTAATTTGTTGCAGCTTTATTGTATTACGTGAAACTATAAAAATAGTAAACTGCCTGTAAATAAGCACGTATCACAATCACTTGAGGGGGAGATAATCAAGATAATTTGAATTACGAATTGTCTCCCGTTATCGTGCTTCAATGCCTATACTTGGTTAAGTAAATTCAATGGAAAACCTGCATCAGCGTTGAACTCGCAATAGGTTTTTAATGGGGATTTCGAATTCTTCATTTCTGAATGTCTTTTGGTTTTACCTTTCTACTGTCAACCTTTTTCACCAGAAAGTTTCATCATCGCTGAAGATTTGAGGTTTGTGCTTGACGTTTGCATTAGATTTCCACACATGAATGGTAGGATACAATCTTCTTTAAAGTTTCTAAACAATGTCATCGGTGATACTTATGTCCAAATCAAAAACAAAAACTTGACTGTAATGTCGCTGTAGGAAATTCGCTTCGTTTACTTGCAACCTGTTGTTTTTTTTTTATATGGGTATGTACTGCAAATGGCAAATGGTGATTTCCTGGACAATTGGTGATAGGTGTGTATTAGGTGGGGTCTGTATTGATGAGACTTTAGCACTGTGTTCAGAGCCAGAAGGGGGTGTTCCGACCCCTCCTCCCACCACACACACACACACACACACATACACCAACTTGAAATATGATTTTTGCTGGATATCATGCACACTTTGAATAAATATACGCAAAAAAAAATATGCTTTAGTGCCCTTTCTAGAAATTTCTGGACTCTTTTAAAATCTGGAAACAACCCTAAACTATCAGCAACAATGCTTGATTGATTTGGTCCTGATGTTGAGAACAATCTTCAGAACATTCATGTTCTGTAGATAGACTGATGCTGTGTGAATATATTGTATTTGAAATGCACTTATATTATTTCTATCAAGTCTTAGTGAGAATGCATATGAAATGGTTTTATTTTTAAACCCAAGTATGTAATTCAAAAGTACCTTGAAAGATACTCATTTTGATGTTCTTTTCATATGTTATTCAGCAGTTTTGAGAGGCTCAAATTTAAACAAAGCATTACTCAAATAGGTCACAGATTTTTCACGTGCGGATCAGCGTCAAGGCATCAGTATTCACTGAACTGTCACCAAAAATTTTAGACAAACACACCTCAATGCTTGTTTTCTAATGAATGGGTAATTACCTTTAAATAAATAACCTGAAAATTAATTACCATTACATCAATTACCTTTCAATTAATACCAAGAATGCATAATCTTGGGAGCATTTTTTTTTAAAATAGAGCCTTTTTCTTGGGTGCATTTATAAAATCCAACAATCTCGACATTTTCCCGAAATCAAATGGTGATGCAGAATTAGTAACTTAGGGTAATATATTCCATATAAAATACTCCAAAGATAGTTGGCATTATGCAGAAAAATACTGAAAACCTCAAATACCATAATACCATAGCATCCACGATATCGCAGGAAGCATGGATATAAATGGATAGAAGTTGTCAAGCAACTGTTGCAGAACAGAGAATCCGATTATGAGATAATCTTATCCAAATGATCAGTACAAACTGGGATCATTTACTGTATTACATCTACGGGATAATTCTCTTTATAATTTGCAAATGTATCGATCGCTAAATATATATATATATATATATATATATATATATATATATATATATATATATATATATATATATATATATATATATATATATATCTGTCTATATGTATGTATATCTGCCTATCTATCTATCTATCTATCTATCTATCTATATATATATATATATATCTATATATATATATATATATATATATATATATATATATATATATATACTAGCAAGTACCCAGCATGCGTTGCAAGGCCACTGAAAGAAAGAAAGTGTTTGTGTTTTAATAGACTATTTGACTGGTTTCTGGAAAGCATCTCAGATTATTTAGTGGTATTTATCGAGCCCACAATAAGTGGTTACCTTACCGAAGGCGTTTTAGGTATCGCTACCGATTATGAATTTCATACAGCTGTTGATTTACGTCATCATAGTTTCAGCCAATCCAGACCGTGTTCGATCACGTGATGTATCTAAGGCGCCTACAGTTCGCACCGAACACACGCGATTTTAGGTATCGCTACCGATTATGAATTTCATACAGCTGTTGCCCTTGCACTTTAAATGTTGGCATGCAATTCTCGCGCACGATATTTGTTGCACCAACGATGTCATTTGGAAACATGAATTGTACTTCCGTATGTTTGCCAAGAAATGTTTCGATTGGCTTGTGTCACCTGATACCAATGTTGATACTGGTTCGGGTGGTGAATGTAATTCTGGCAATTTCACTTTTCCACCCGCGCAGCACATTCATGGTGTTTCATTCTTAAATTTGATGGCATTGCAATACACGCATAATTTATCCATTTTTCCAATAAGCACACTTGGATGAAGACTGTAATCATAATTAGCATTGTAATGGAATGCACTAATATTTAAATCAGCGTGCATTGTTCGTCTGGATTGAGCAGTGCGAACTCGAACGGTTTCCAATCTTGCTTCCCGTTGCTCGTCTGTTTCAGATGATCGGGCTTAAGCAGTGCGAACTCGAACGGTTTTCAATCTCGCTTCCCGTTGCTCGTCTGTTTCAGATGATCGGGTTTGAGCAGTGCGAACTCGAACGGTTTCCAATCTTGCTTTCCGTTGCTCGTCTGTTTCTGAAGCTCGTGATGCCTTTATCTTTCGTGCTTGAGGTGTAGATCGACCAATAGCTTTTCGTTTAGGTGGCATAATTGATTTGACAGCGAAGGTAATGCTTTGTAACGACTATTACAAATTCACACCGCGATTGTTTGACGTAACCAAGGCGCGAACCAAACGTAACTAAGTAAACATGACGTGTCTAAGGCGCCTACAGTTCACACCGAACACACGCGAAATTAGGTATCGCTACAGATTATGAATTTCATACAGATGATGATTTACGTCATCATAGTTTCAGCCAATCCAGACCGTGTTCGATCACGTGACGTATTTAAGTCGCCTACTGTCCGATCACGTGACGTACAAATTCACACCACGATTGTTTGACGTAACCAAGGTGCGAACCAAACGTAACTAAGTAAACATGACGTATCTAAGGCGCCTACAGTTCACACCGATGACACGCGAAATTAGGTATCGTTACAGACCGTGTTCGATCACGTGATGTATCTAAGGCGCCTACTGTTCGATCACGTGACGTATCTAAAGGCGCCTACTGTTCGATCACGTTACGTATCTAAAGGCGCCTACAGTTCACAGCGAACACACGGTAAATGTCTCAAAAACACATTTGTTAATTGTTACAATTTTAATGGTTGTACTAATTCAGAAACCTTCGCGGGCGTGCGCAGAACAACTCACCAAACTTTAATCGCAATCGGATGAACGGTATAGGAACGCATACGACACAAACAAACAAACATTCATTTATATATTTATATATAGACAGATGGACAGATATATAGATAGCAGACAGAAGGATATATATATATATATATATATATATATATATATATATATATATAGACAGACGGATAGACAGAAGGATATATATATATATATATATATATATATACATATATATATATATATATATATAGGCAGGCAGACATACATATAAATAGACAGATATATATATATATATATATATATATATATATATATATATATATATATATATATATATATATATAGACAGATGGACATATATAGATAGCAGACAGAAGGATATATATATATATATATATATATATATATATATATATATATATATATATATATATATATATAGATGGGTGGATGGATGAATAGATGGATGGACAGGCAGAATGGATAGACAGACAGACAAGCAGATAGATATACATGTATAGATAATGATGCTGAGTATTGTCAAATTTTCAAAGTTGTCAATTATACAGGGTATCCAAATAGGTTGTTCTTTATATTCTACAGTATTACAAATAAAATATGCAATTATTTTGTCTACAGTTTTTCAAATAAAATAGGCTATTCTTTCTTCATCAGTGTTTCAAATGAAATAGGCTCTTTCTCAACATTTTGTCTCATGATTTTAAATGAACACTTGTTTCTTATTTAAGTTTCTGATAGCAAATGAAGGTATTGTAAAAAGTACCTGTTTTTTGCTATGTTTACATAAACATGTGGTTGATCTGTATTCATAATTATATTTTCTGAAGACAATGATATATCACCATTTCAATATTTTGTTAAGCCCCCTTAAAACATTCTTATTTGGAAAATTCAAAGTAGGTTCCATTCTGGTAAAGTTGAGGATTTATATTATTTTTATATATTTAGTATTGACCTTTTTTCTACCTATGATTCGCCTGAATTCCATGTTGTTTCCCATGTAAATCTGATAGATTTAATAGTACATATCATGGCATGCAGTAGTATTGGCAATGGGGAATGGTGAGGTTACTTAAGCAAGTCACCTACTTCTGCAGGAAAATCTAATTTTCCAAGAATACAGGTGAAATAATGATAATGTTGCATCATCTATGTATTGTTCATCCCTTTCATTTCTCTATTGCCTGATATTCAATATAAAATAATTACAATGCAATAATATCCCTGCTGGAAAAACCTAACAATTATATGCTGCAGAGAAATGTTGACGGAACAAGGTACTGAAAGTGACATCAAGCCCAGTTGATGTATATACCTATATTACCCGATATATCTTAACTTTATATAAACTTAAAGAATGTCAAACGTTGGGACTTGTGTAAGAATTTCTTGTTGGATGGCTTTTGTTATGTTGAAAAAATAAAAATAATGATATGATCAAAATCTATCAAGGTATAAATTATTATACCTGAAATACCTTAAAGCTAGAAAAAATCAAGACAAACATTCTACAGACAACAGGGGAGGGTAGTATTCTTAGTTACGAAGACGAAAATAATTATATTCATACAATATTTATTATGATAAATACATAATTAGAAAATCACATCAAAAGCATTGATATTATGAAAATACACTCAAGCAATATTGTTAAAAGAATGCCCAAAAGTCACATCACAATTGTTATAAAAACGGTTTGGTAGGTCAAACCTCTCTGACAATCTAAGCAGAATAAAAACTATAAAAGATTTTGTAGATTGTGGTATCCCATAATTCACTCGGCGCATGTGTATTTAATTAAAGGGTCATTTTATTGCTTTAAAAGTAGTATCAATCAACATGTATGGATCATAATGAGTAGCAAGTGCATGGAAACTAAAAACAATTCATCTGAACAAACAAGACTTTCTGGACTTGTCCTTTCAAGATCTTATGAATGTACACTATATACCATCTGGACTTGTCCTTTTAAGGTCTTATGTATGTATACTATATACCATCTGGACTTGTACTTTCAAGGTCTTACGAGTGTATCCAATATACATTAAATGACACTTTTGTGAAGAAAGTTTTGTGTTGCAATTGTCAGTTTTTGTTTAATCAATAATGGTTACATTTTGAACATGTAATCCTTAATCATTAATAAATGATAGCTATACTTTTATACAAATTTGACATTGTTAATTCTTTGATTGTATACATCATTAGTCACAAATGTAACAGTTTGAGTGTATGATTTGGGATGTTATGATGCATTGTACACATGTGATTTTATCTAACAATGTGTGAACAGTTGGTGTAAGAGTACCCTTGATCATTTCCATGGAAACTGAAAGGAAGAAGTTATATTACACATCCCTATAATCACAATAAAAAGATTGTATACATGAAGCATGGAATAACTTTCAGTACATGGATATATAAATAAAGTAGTCATAACTGCCTGATAGTTACAAAACTATCCATAACTGTCCAATACTTACAAATCTATCCACAATTGTTTAATACTTACAAAACTATCCATAACTGTCAAATACTTACAAAACTATCCATAACTGTCTGATACTTACAAAACTATTCCATAACTGTCTGATACTTATAAAACTATTTTGGAAAACACATATTTGTTATGATAGAATTACCTGTAAATCAATAAAAGGTATGTTTGAACTCTTATGAAAATAATAGTGTTACATTCTGAAAATTGCTTTTGAATTAAGTAGTAGGAGTGATATAAAATTATCCATAACAAATGTTGACACTGCCTTCTTTTGGATAAAGTCTCAAAACTTATTTTGGAGAGAATGAAATTACCCAGTAAATAATACTTGAAAACAGACCTATGATAACAAAATAATCGAAGATGTCACTAGTCTTGATCAGGCAGTACTGCTACATACAGTTAATATTGAGTGAATATTATCCTCTACATAAAATTCACAAAATCCATGCGCATCAGGTCAATTTTTACATAGAACATAAAAAGCAGTATATAAAACATATATTGAAAATGGTGAAAGTGGTAACTGATATTATCTTTGAACATCATCAAATTATATTTTAATGATATACTTCTACACTGATACACCATTGCATACTTACAAACAATTACACTGCAATATGACACATTTACAATGAATGAAAACAAATTGCCTTTATCATCAAAAACTTCTATTATGTTTTAAATTGAATATTTTGAAAGGTACACAGAAATTATTAATTTCAATTTAGTAAGATATCTCCCCTCTGTCAAGCTACTTTAAATGTTGTGGTTTATGTGCGATGAAACCTTTAAGTTGAGCTTAATGGAAATGAAATAATACAAGTACTTCTTATAATATAATAAAACCACAGGCATATTTAAATACAGAAATGTTATACACATAAATATACCATAATGGTGTTGAATACATTGTTCATATATGTGTGCTTTCATTAGTGTGTAGCTCTTTATTAAATGAAAACGTGAACCTATTATGCAAGAATGATTACTGGTACTCCTGATGGAATCATGCAAGAATGATTACTGGTACTCCTGATGGAATCATGCAAGAATGATTACTGGTACTCCTGATGGAATCATGCAAGAATGATTACTGGTACTCCTGATGGAATCATGCAAGAATGATTACTGGTACTAGCTAAACATTGGATTAAACATGTTTCTTTGCTGGTAATGATCTGAATTAGAGATTGTTGTTGTTGTAGTGCTTAATGCCTTTTTTCAGCACACAATAGGCTAAGCATGGCGGCCAGTATTAATGATGGAGGAAGAACCTGGGAACACCCTCAAAAAGAACCACCAACCTATGAGAAGCTACTTGCAAACTTTCTCACATACCCATATTGGTCAAATCTGAGACTCGAACCCATGCAGACAGAGGTGAGATGGCAGTGATCTGTAAAGGAGAGCACTTTTGACCACTCGAGGCCCCGAACTAGAGATAAGAAAACCCTAACTAAACCAGATCTTTGTCTAGTTTTATAAATAGATTAGTGAAAATAAGTGGCAAATAAAACATTTTCACTGCATTGGAACAGTTTTAAAAGCATGATGTATGCATAATTTCAGAGTTAGCAAGTCAAACTTTTACACCATCTCTTTGCAAGTAGCAGGTTTGATACCAGTTTTTATAAATATAGTAATACCAGGGAATAATAACAATCATGCTGGAAATAGTAATATCAGGGACTGATACCAATAATGCTGGATATAGTAATATCAGGGACTGATACCAATAATGCTGGATATAGTAATATCAGGGACTGATAACAATAATGCTGGATATAGGAATATCAGGGACCAATAACATTCTTGCTGGATATAGTAATATCAGGGACTAATACCAATCTTGCTGGATTTAATAATATCAGGGACTAATACCAATCTTGCTGGATATAGTAATATCAGGGACTGATAACAATAATGCTGGATATAGTAATATCAGAGACTGATACCAATCTTGCTGGATATTGTAATATCAGGGACTGATAACAATCCTGCTGGATATAGTAATATCAGGGACTGATACCAATCTTGCTGGATATTGTAATATCAGGGACCAATACCAATCTTGCTGGATCTATTAATATCAGGGACTAATACCAATCTTGCCGGATATAGTAATATCAGAGACTAACAACAATCCTGCTGGATATATAAATATAAGGGGCTGATATCAATCTTGCTGGATATATAAATATAAGGGATTGATATCAATCTTGTTGGATATAGTAATATCAGGGACTGATATCAATCTTGCTGGTTATAGTAATATTAGCAATATCAGAGACTGGTGCTTATTATACTGGTTATAGTATTAACAGAGACAATGATAAAATATATTGCAAGTTGAACAAAACAATAAATATACACACGAAATCTTTTTGAAATAAATCACCCTTATTAATTGTTACCATTTATTCCATGAAAATGAGAAGATGATACAGAAGAAAAAATAGAAAAGCTTGAAACTTGATTATGTAGATAATTCTTTCCTGGGGATTAATAAACCCAATATTTAAATATAAATATCAAAATTTAGTTTGGAAAAAGTATACTGCCAAACAAACTGAATATTCAGATGGAAGAAAATGTTTTTAGAAGATCAAACATATGAATAAGTTATTTAAAACTAACTTTTAGTAAATTACATTCACAGATTAATTTTGGATTCATGGACCTATTCTAAACTAATTTTTTTCTTTGGCATTTGTATTAATAAAATATATTTTTTTAGGCCACCTTAAAAGATGTATAAAAAAAACTGGATTACTGCACATTTGCACACCACTTGATTTGCAGCAAACATCTTGAGGGTTATTTTACTATTTTGGTAAATTGCATGAGATTAGTAGTAAACCTTAAAATCATTAAAGATTTTAGCAAGAACAATGATGGAATGTTGAAAGATAATCTCCTGCAGATAAAATACCATATTTAAAGCTATGTGGATTATGAAAGAAGATGGCATCTCATGTATTAATGTATTATGCAGATAAAATACCACATTTAAAGCTATGTGGATTATGAAGGAAGATGACATCTCGTGTATTAATTTATTATGCAGATAAAATACCACGTTTAAAGCTATGTGGATTATAAAGGAAGATGGCATCTCATGTATTAATTTATTATGCAGATAAAATACCACATTTAAAGCTATGTGGATTATGAAGGAAGATAGCATCTAGTTGCACACAAGACGGACAGAAGTCTAGAAAGTGTAATAAGCCCATATTTCACACAAAATAATTTGTTCTTAGAATTTAGGGCTTAAACACATATTTGGAAATTTTGCAAATTAATTTTCTATTGCTTTAAATGAATTTCTTGACTTTTGATAATCTGTATTAAAAATGTTAGTTACACTGTATCAGTCCAAAAAATAACAATTACATCATTGGTGCCATTTTGATATTAAAATTAGAATTTTCCTGAAAACTGCACACATGTATTTACCACAAAGCCACACTAACCAGAAGTAAGCCACTGTGTTGGCATTGAAAACATCATACAGTATAAAAGAAATATGTTGACAATGGTTGCTTCAAGGACTAGTACTGAAAAGGCAAACTATTCTTGTTAAACTGTAGCAACTCCATTACTAAGATTCAGTGGTGTTACTCATTTACTTCTTGATCCTTTCCCTCCTTCTTGGATATCTCTTCAGAAAATTCCTGTTTGGTAAAGAAAATAGGATATAATTAAGTTTACAGGTGCAAGAACTATTTGGGTAAGTATATGTTATTTTGGTTGTTAAACATATTTCTTATATAAGAACAGTAGTCTTGACTACAGCTGATCATGTGGCTTTTCTTTATAACAATAGATTCAAGACATTGCTTCCTCTACATCAAAAAGTGCCATCATGAACAGAACTGTGAAGAAAACTAATTTTTATGGCTTGGTTCATTTGCATCAGTTTACTGAAACAATCATATCATAAACATCTCTAATGGTGTTTGCTTCGTATGATGAACATCTCTAACAGTTTTTGTTTTGTATGATGAATATCTCTAATGGTGTTTGCTTTGTCTGATGAACGAACATCTCTAATGGTGTTTGCTTTGTATGATGAATATCTCTAATGGTGTTTGCTTTGTATGATGAATATCTCTAATGGTGTTTGCTTTGTATGATGAACATCTCTATTGGTGTTTGCTTTGTATGATGAATATCTCTAATGGTGTTTGCTTCGTATGATGAACATCTCTAACAGTTTTTGTTTTGTATGATGAATATCTCTAATGGTGTTTGCTTTGTCTGATGAACGAACATCTCTAATGGTGTTTGCTTTGTATGATGAATATCTCTAATGGTGTTTGCTTTGTATGATGAATATCTCTAATGGTGTTTGCTTTGTATGATGAACATCTCTATTGGTGTTTGCTTTGTATGATGAATATCTCTAATGGTGTTTGCTTTGTCTGAAGAACATCTCAAACAGCTTTTGCTTCATATGTTGAACCCCTCTAATGGTGTTTGCTTGAGACAATGAACCCCTCTAATGGTGTTTGCTTCAGACAATGAACATCTCAAATGGTGTTCGCTTTGTATGATGAACATCTCTAACAGCTTTTCCTTCATTTATATCTCAGGATCCATGTTAGATCAATGGTGAGAGTGTTTGACTCACAGCTCATTAGATGCAGATTCAAGTATTGTCCAGATCAGTTGAAGTTGGCTGCTGTGGTGTATATCCAGTAAAAACTCTCAGTTCCCATTACTCAATATTATATATCCTTTAATGTGCATATGTACCATTATATTATATTATATTATATTATATTATATTATATTATATTATATTATATTATATTATATTATATTATATTATATTATATTATATTATATTATATTATATTATATTATATTATATTATATTATATTATATTATATTATATTATATTATATTATATTATATTATATTATATTATATTATATATATATATATATATATATATATATATATATATATATATATATATAAATAATCAGACCTGCCAACATTGAAGAAATCAAAATCAGGAAAATCACCATTAAAAATCCTAAGGAGGCAGGGTAAAAAATTAATAGATATTGTATGTTGCAGATTTGCATTTCTGCAAAAGTTCATCATTTATTTGTCGTTGGGTGAAAAATTTGCTAATAAGAGAAGCTTTCAGGGTTGATGCTGACAGGCTGGCTTTTTGACTAGTTCCGTTTTTTCTGACCATTAAGAATGCTCTCTCAGCATTGCTGTTGCTGTATTGAAAGTATTGATAGCATTACTCTCCCAAGGGTTGGAAACAACAGTTGGCCAGATCCACACTTTTTTTTCCTGAAAGCAACCTAGTGATGATCTGCTTTTTCCATATTCAATTCTGAATTGTAGCTTTGGTACAGCTGAAACTCTCTTTGCAGATCATCAGTGTTGATTCCTTCCATTGGGCTGGAGAAAAAATTCAAGTCCTTCAATGAGGCTACAGATTGTTTAGCCACATCTGCAATGCTTGCATGAGGTAAGCCATCCTTTAATGGAAATAGTTCCTTCATGTATGACAGTGATTTGATCATAAATGCCCCACAATGCATTATTGTCTGTAACTGTGCTTCAGAATTCATCTTCTCTAGAAGTTTGTTGGTTGCATCACCTTAGTACAAGTCCTGAGAATGAATGTACATACTTTCATCTTTTATATCGATTGCTATGACGTCTGTCTTGTCAAGAATGTACCTTGGTTTAATAACAATCAGAAGGAAGTGTCTGTTCATGGATAGTATAATGTCTCTGGTCTTGTGATACTGTAGAGCTTTGCTGAGACTCTAATCAGGTGATGACTGTTTCCTTCTGCCTAAACCAGCTATCAACAGTCGCAGCACAAGCATCTACCCCTGCCTTATTACAAGCAGCTGCTGAAGCCTTCTGTGTTTTTGCCTTTTCTTCTACATACATTTTCTCAATAAATTATAAACTCAATAAGTGGCACCCACAGCTCTAGATGACAATTAATGCACTTTCCAAGAGAAGGCCCTTTAGTTGGGCAATACTTCAGGATTTTCATGATTTCATCAGTATGCAAAAGTTGAAAATTCTTGAAATCCCGCACTCTTTTATCAATCGCTTCCAGGTAATAAATTATAAATATCGAGGAGAAGCTTGTCCATCTACACAGGAAGCTGATGAAAACCAGAAATGAAGCTGGATATGGTAAAGTACTAAGAAACATATGCTTGCTTGGCATCCGTCCGTCTACGTGACACGATCGCGTAGCTCCCGAGTCAGCTGTTCCTTCTTTCTGGCTCTCCTTTGAGCATGCTTCCTATTTCTGTCATCCTCAGCTTTGCTAACTCCCTGCTTGATAGCTAGGCGCCAGATGGGACGGTCATTAGCAAAGCTCTCCCATTTGTTGACATCGATGTTGGCCGTCTTTATGTCCCTCTTGCAAACGTCTTTGTAGCGCAGGCATGGACATCCAGTTGGTTGTGTACCTTCTGCTAGTTCCCCATATAATATGTCCTTAGGGATGCGGCCCAGGTCCATTCTCTTGACATGGCTGAGCCAGCGAAGGTGCCTCTCACTGAGAATGGCGAACATGCTGTTGATGTTGGTGCATTCTAGATCCTTTGTGTTTGGTACTTTGTCCTACCACTTGATGTGCATAATGTGCTGCAGACATCTCAGGTGGAAGCTGGAAGTTTTCTCTCGTGACTTGCATAGGTGATCTATGTTTCGCTGCTGTAGAGGAGTGAGCTGAGCACGCAGGCTTGGTAGACACGCAGTTTGGTCTTCTTGGTGAGGTTGGGGTTGTTCCATACCCTCTGGTTAAGTCTGGACATCACTACAGCTGCCTTGGCAATCCTACCATTCACCTCATAATCAATTGAGAGTGAGCTGGAGATGTTGGACCCGAGGTATGTGAAGTTCTCGACAACTTCCAAGTTGTATCCATCGATGGTGACAGAGGGAGGGGAGTCTGCATCTTGCGCCATGACATTTTTTTAATTCAAGCTGATGGTCAGTCCAAATTCCTTGCAAGAATTGGAGAGGTGGCATACCAGCTGCTGCAGTCCATTTTCTGTGTGGGATGTAAAGGCTGCATCATCGGCAAAAAGCAATTCAAGGATGAGTACCTTTGTATGGAGACGGGCGATGTTGAACAGCTTTCCGTCAGCCCAGGTATGGATGTACACTCCATCACTGCAGCCCTTGAAGGCATACTGGAGAAGCATGGAGAAGAATATGGCAAAGAGCGTCAACGCAAGCACACAGCCTTGTTTGACTCCGCCAATTACTGGGAAGGCCTCTGATGTTGCGCTATTGAAGCACAATGAGCTGTGCATGTTCTCATGGAATGACATGAGGACAGCAAGTAGACGTGGAGGGCAGCCAATCTTCTGCAGGATTCTGAAGAGTCCACTCTGACTGACCAGGTCAAATGCCTGCGTTAGGTCTATGAAGGCAATGTAGAGGGACATCTGCTGCTCAAGACATTTCTCCTGCAGCTGACGTAGTGAGAAGATCATGTCTGCAGTTGATCTGCCAGCTCGAAATCCACACTGGGACTCTGGGTAGGCATGGGAGGCTAGGATCTGCAAGCGCACCAAGGCAACATGGGCGAAAGCATTTCCGACAACACTGAGGAGGGAGATGCACCGGTAGTTGTTGCAGTCGCTACGGTCTCCTTTGTTCTTGTACAAAGTGACGATGCTGGTGTCATGCATGTCCTGTGGAATGTATCCCTGTTCCCAACAGAGGCAGAGGAGTATGTGTAGCGGCTGGAGCAGCGCTGGTTTCCCACTCTTGAGGACTTCAGGCGGAATGCCATCGCTTCCAGGAGCCTTCCCACAGGCAAGGCAGTCTATGGCTTTTCCGAGCTCTTCCAGGGTGGGCTGTGTGTCTAGCTCCTCCATGACAGGCAGGTCTGGAATGGCATCCAGGGCAGTGTCTGTGATGTTGTTTTGGGTTGCACATAGCTCGAGATAGTGTTCAACCCATCGCTGCAGTTGTTTGCTCTAGTCTGTGATGTCTTCACCTGTCTTGGACTTGAGGAGGGGGGGGGGTGGTCTTTGAGATGGAGGGGTCTGTCGCCTTCATGATGCCCTCATAATACATTTATCTTGCATTCCCAGTGTCGACAGCTGTCTGTATACTGTTGCAAAGGTTAAGCCAGTATATGTTGGCACATTGGCGGGCAGTCTTGTGGGCATTGTTCCTTGCATTCCTGAGTGCTTGCAATGTTCTTGGGCTAGGTACAGCCTTGTATGCCAGGAGGGCTTTCCTCTTTGCCTCAGTCACGGACTCCATCTCCTCCCAGTTTGCCTCATACCAGTCGGCATTTTTCCGTTCCCTCTTCCCGTAAGATATTATGGATGAGTTGAACACAGAGTCACGGAGATGGGCACTCTTGGAGTCAATGGTGTCATCAGGTGTCACTTTGGTGAGAACTTCCTGCACTTTGCTGATGAACTGCTGTGTTTTCTCTGGATTACTCACATAGCAGATGTTGATGCGAGGGTGACCCTTCTTCTTGGTATGATGCAGCTTCTTGGGTAATATTCGCACCTTACTGACCACAAGGGAATGGTCCGTGTCGCAGTCGGCACAGTGGTAGCTGCGGGTGAGGAGGATGCTGACCAGTTCCGCACGCCTGGTGATGACAAGGTCTAGCTGGTGCCAGTGTAGTGAACGCGGGTGTCTCCAAGACACCTGGTGGATCTCCTTGCATTGGAAGAAAGTGTTGGTCACATATAGGCTTAAGTCACTGCCCGTTCTCATTGATCTTGCCCCTTCCATAAAAGCCGAGACAGGCGGACTGGCCTCATGGTCGGCTCTCACTTGAGCATTGAAGTCTCCTAGCAAGCAAAGGGTTTCGTTGTTTGGAATACTGGATATTGCCTGATCCAGAGCCTGATAAAATTTGTCTTTCTCCTCGTGAGTAGAGTGGAGGGTTGGAGCATACATGCTTTAGATGTGGATTGGGCCTAACGATGTTGACAGCCTGAGGGCAATGATTCTCTCTGTACCTGATGATGGAGGTTCAATGAAGGCAACCAGCTTGTTCTTTACGGCAAAGCCTACACCATGCTGCCTAGGTTCATTCAAGGGCTTCCCCTGCCAAAAGAACATGTAATTGACTTTCCTGATGGTGCCACTGTCAGCCAGTCGAGTCTCCTGGAGACAGGCAATGTTGATGTTCAGTCGGGAGAGTTCTTTGTCAATGACGGCAGTCTTCCGTGCATCGTCAATCTGTTGTAGGTCATTGGTCAGTCCAGGACACATGGTCCTAATGTTCCAGGTCACAAAACGAAGAGCTGGAGTTTTCTTATTTCTTCTTTTAGTCTTTCCTGGTGCGGAGTTTTGTGGCCCACTTGTTGAGATGGTTCTCTAAGCTCCACGCACCCAGTGAAGCAGGCAGGCCATGGCGGGAACCGCCTAACTGACTGGGGGCTGCCCAGCTTAAGGCAGGCGGTAGCTGTCCAGTGAGACCTGATGATCTCTCCCACCGTCAGAAGTAACCCCTGGTGCCAAGCTCTACGCCAATCGAGCTTTGGCTTAGAACCAGTAAACTGCTACTTCTCATGTTGTACCAACGTCATACGACGACGCTGGAGTGTCCTCTCCAGTGGAGTTACGAAGCCTGGGCAGGGTGGTATGGAGAATCAGCTGTTGCCCATGCAGCAGATCCCCCCTCTAAACGCAGCTGGTGGGCCCAAGGGAACAACAAATGTCGATACAGCTTGGCACCAACGGCGTCGCAGGAGTTGCCAGAATGACATTGAGGTCAATGTCAGACCGCCTCAGGGGTTTACTCCCTTAGCCTTTCACTTGAGTGTGTATAGCGCAAGGCAGCAGAGGTATGGAATCAGAGTTTTCCTTCTCCTAGATGAGCTACCATCCAAGGTTTATGAGTCCCATCTGCCTGAAGCAACTGGTTTTAAGACGCCAGTGGCCCGCCTTCACCCCTTCTAAAACGGTCCACCGGGCTTCAAATCTAAGCCACTCATGAAGGCCAGGAGCTGGATTTTAGTTGACAGAGGCAATCAGAGACGCAAGCCGTATGAAGGATTTCTGGAGTGAGGTGCTTGTCTCCCATTCCCTCCCCGGCAATGTCAACCTTAGCTCTTATGGTAAAGTACTAAGAAACATACCAGACACAGAAAAACCAGATACAAAAACATGGGAACGGAAAATGAAATTTTTGTAACAATAAATACGGATTTTTTCTTCTTCTTGATGAGCTGAAAAATTGGGATTTATTATTAAAAATCGGGGAATCGAGAGATAGGTCCGTAGATCGGGATTGTCTCGATTTTTTCAATAGGGTTGGCAGGTCTGATATATGCGTGTGTATGTCAAAGGAAATGTTTTATTTTTGTTTTGCTTTAAAACTATATTATGTCTTAGTCAAAGTAAGCACCTCAAAAATATGGCATTGCTAGATTGACATCATGTGACTTCCTGACAATGTCTCTTACTCTCTGATATGAACAGGTGCCAAGGGTAAACATTATTTCAGAAAGGATGCCATAATAGAATTACAACATTACTGACTGAAATATTGCAAATGTCTGACATAGATTTTGACATGGAACCAATCAGATATTTATGTATATTTGAATTCTTATCAATAAAAAAATAGAATGAAATATATGTTACCTTTGTCAGTCCAATTAAATTATCACAAACTGCATATAAAATCAAGCACAGAGATTGATGAGCTAAACAAATTTGACATACCTTGTCATCTTTATTTGGATCTTCTTTATTCACCTCATCTATCTTATCTCTCATTTCATCACCAGCATCACTACAGAGAACAAAATAAAGTATGGCATATATGAAACCTCAGTTTTAATTTGATCTTAAATAAAAAATATGTTTCTCAAGGATTCACATTAGACGCATTGAAAGAGAGACAAAAAAAATTCCTTGCAATCAATATATCATTTGGAATTTTAAGATTATACTTTTACCATTACATTGTATTATATGGGGGTTTTAAGATTATACTTTTGTAATTACACTGTATGCATATGGGAGTTTTAAGATTATACTTTTGTCATTATCAGTACATTGATTGTATATGGAGATTTTTGTAATACATGTGTTATACTTTCGGCATTACCGGTACACTGTATGTATATGGCGGTATTAAGTATATACTTTTGTCATTACATTGTATGTATATAGAGGTTTTAAGATTATACTTTTGTCATTACATTGTATGTATATAGAGGTTTTAAGATTATACTTTTGCCATTACATTGTATGTATATAGAGGTTTTCAGATTATACTTTTGTCATTACATTGTATGTATATAGAGGTTTAAAGATTATACTTTTGTCATTACATTGTATGTATATAGAGGTTTTAAGATTATACTTTTGTCATTACATTGTATGTATATAGAGGTTTTAAGATTATACTTTTGTCATTACATTGTATGTATATATAGGTTTTAAGATTATACTTTTGTCATTACATTGTATGTATATAGAGGTTTTAAGATTATACTTTTGTCATTAAATTGTATGCATATAGAGGTTTTAAGATTATACTTTTGTCATTACATTGTATGCATATTGAGGTTTTAAGATTATACTTTTGTCATTACATTGTATGCATATAGAGGTTTTAAGATTTTAATTTTGTCATTACATTGTATGTATATGAGATTTTTAAGATTATACTTTTGTCATTACATTGTATGCATATAGAGGTTTTAAGATTTTAATTTTCTCATTACATTGTATGCATATAGAGGTTTTAAGAATATACTTTTTGTCATTACATTGTATGTATATGGGGGTTTGAAGATTATACTTTTGTCATTACATTGTATGCATATTGAGGTTTTAAGATTATACTTTTGTCATTACATTGTATGCATATAGAGGTTTTAAGATTTTAATTTTGTCATTACATTGTATGTATATGAGATTTTTAAGATTATACTTTTGTCATTACATTGTATGCATATTGAGGTTTTAAGATTATACTTTTGTTATTACATTGTATGCATATAGAGGTTTTAAGATTTTAATTTTGTCATTACATTGTATGTATATGAGATTTTTAAGATTATACTTTTGTCATTACATTGTATGCATATAGAGGTTTTAAGATTTTAATTTTCTCATTACATTGTATGCATATAGAGGTTTTAAGAATATACTTTTTGTCATTACATTGTATGTATATGGGGGTTTGAAGATTATACTTTTGTCATTACATTGTATGCATATTGAGGTTTTAAGATTATACTTTTGTCATTACATTGTATGCATATAGAGGTTTTAAGATTTTAATTTTGTCATTACATTGTATGTATATGAGATTTTTAAGATTATACTTTTGTCATTAAATTGTATGTATATAGAGGTTTTAAGATTTTAATTTTGTCATTACATTGTATGTATATAGAGGTTTTAAGATTATACTTTTGTCATTACATTGTATGCATATTGAGGTTTTAAGATTATACTTTTGTAATTACACTGTATGCATATGGCAGTTTTAGGATTATACTTTTGTCATTACATTGTGTATGCATATAGAGGTTTTAAGATTATACTTTTGTCATTACATTGTATGTATATGGGTGTTTGAAGATTATACTTTTGTCATTACCAATACATTTAATGTATATGGAGGTTTTTTAATACAGTGAAACCTGTCTTGAAAGACCACTGCTATGTGAGACCACTTGTCTTGAGATACCATATTCTCAACACAAATTTAATGATTATATAGCATTGTGACCTGTTATTAGAGACCATCTGTCTTGAGAGACCATACTTTTATGGCAGAAAGAGTGGTCTTTCAAGACAGGTGCTTCTGTATTATACGTTTGTCATTACATTGTATGTATGAGGTTTTTAACATAATACTTTTGTCATTATATTGTATGTCTATGGGGTGGGTGTGTTTAAGATTATACTTTTGTCATTACATTGTTTGTATATGGGGGTTTAAGATTATACTTTTGTCATTACATTGTATGTATATGAGATTTTTAAGATTATACTTTTGTATTTACATTGTATGTATATGAGATTTTTAAGATTATACTTTTGTCATTAAATTGTATGTATATAGAGGTTTTAAGATTTTACTTTTGTCATTACATTGTATGTATATGAGATTTTTAAGATTATACTTTTGTCATTAAATTGTATGTATATAGAGGTTTAAAGATTTTAATTTTGTCATTACATTGTATGTATATAGAGGTTTTAAGATTATACTTTTGTCATTAAATTGTATGTATATAGAGGTTTTAAGAATATACTTTTGTCATTACATTGTATGCATATAGAGGTTTTAAGATTATACTTTTGTCATTAAATTGTATGTCTATAGAGGTTTTAAGATTATACTTTTGTTATTTCATTGTATGCATATAGAGGTTTTAAGATTATACGTTTGTCATTACATTTTATGTATATAGAGGTTTTAAGAATATACTTTTGTCATTACATTGTATGTATATAGAGGTTTTAAGAATATACTTTTGTCATAACATTGTATGTCTATAGAGGTTTTAAGATTATACTTTTGTCATCACATTGTATGCATATAGAGGTTTTAAGATTATACGTTGTCATTACATTTTATGTATATAGAGGTTTTAAGAATATACTTTTGTCATTACATTGTATGTCTATAGAGGTTTTAAGATTATACTTTTGTCATTACATTGTATGTATATAGAGGTTTTAAGAATATACTTTTGTCATTACATTGTATGTATATAGAGGTTTTAAGAATATACTTTTGTCATTACATTGTATGTATATGGAGGTTTTAAGAATATACTTTTGTCATAACATTGTATGTCTATAGAGGTTTTAAGATTATACTTTTGTTATTACATTGTATGTATATAGAGGTTTTAAGAATATACTTATTACATTGTATGTATATAGAGGTTTTAAGATTGTATTTTTGTCTTTACATTGTATGTATGCAGAGGTTTTAAGAATATACTTCTGTCATTACATTGTATGTATATAGAGGTTTTAAGAATACACTTTTGTCATTACATTGTATGTATATAGAGGTTTTAAGAATATACTTTTGTCATTACATTGTATGTATATAGAGTTTTAAGATTTTAAGATTATACTTTGTGATTACATTGTATGCATATAGAGGTTTTAAGAATATACTTTTGTCATTACATTGTATGCATATAGAGGTTTTAAGAATATACTTTTGTGATTACATTGTATGCATATAGAGGTTTTAAGAATATACTTTGTCATTACATTGTATGTATATAGAGGTTTTAAGAATATACTTTTGTCATTACATTGTATGCATATAGAGGTTTTAAGAATATACTTTTGTCATTACATTGTATGCATATAGAGGTTTTAAGAATATACTATTGTCATTACATTGTATGTACATGTATATTGAGGTTTTAAGATTATACTTTTGTCATTACATTGTATGTATATAGAGGTTTTAAGAATATACTTTGTCATTACATTGTATGTATATAGAGGTTTTAAGAATATACTTTTGTCATTACATTGTATGCATATAGAGGTTTTAAGAATATACTTTTGTCATTACATTGTATGTACATGTATATAGAGGTTTTAAGATTATACTTTTGTCATTACATTGTATGTATATAGAGGTTTTAAGAATATACTTTGTCATTACATTGTATGTATATAGAGGTTTTAAGAATATACTTTTGTCATTACATTGTATGCATATAGAGGTTTTAAGATTATACTTTTGTCATTACATTGTATGTATATATGGGGATTTAGAAGTTTGATTTATGTTAAATCTTATGAATTATCAGGTCCTTTAATTGCTTACAAATGAAAGCCTGTGTAAGGAACACATACATGGCATGGTATTGATCACATAGGTCCTTCAGTTGGTCAAACGTAATGGTCAGCTTTTCAAATTATCTAAGAGATAACTTGCATGACATAAATATTTGCGTACTCAAAGATACATGTTTGTAGTCTCTTCTATTGTTTTGTAGTTTCCTTCATACATTCGAAGATGTGTTACAGAGATAAGTCTTGATTCAGTTTAGGGTAATTTAGAATTTTGAGTTCAATTATGACCAATTATGTATAATGACAGCAGCGAGATGTCTCCAAAATTCATTGGTACAATAACCATCCAAGAAAAATAAGCACAAATTAAATAGTAGGCTGGCAATATTTACCCAAATTCAATCTAGTGAAATGAAGGAATTGATGTCTATATAAGTGAGAGAACATTAAAATCAACCTTGAAAGTTTTCCTGTATTATCTCATCCATGTAGATCACATTGACTTTGACATATAATATAAACAATATTCTGACTTCATCAGGAAATATTTTAGTTTGCAATAAATCTGTCAAGAACCATAATAAATTCTGTATAAGTACAGATATGCAAACAACCGTTATGTATAAGCACATATATGGAATCAGCCATTGTGTATAAGTAAAGATATGGAAACAGTCAATATGTAGAAGTACAGATATGGAATCAGCCATTGTGTATAAGTAAAGATATGGAAACAATCATTATGTAAAAGTACAGATATGGAATCAACCATTGTGTATAAAAAAAAAGATATGGAAATAGTCAAGCCAAGGATGGACAAGAAACCCAATTTACAGACAAGATATTAATTATACAGTATATAAAAAGAAAACTAAATAATTTCAAATGACAATCACAAAGAAGTTGTTGTAATTACAATGCTCTTTGATATGTGCCAAAAGTGATAAGCATAGTGAGAAAATATGGAGTACAATATACATGTAATAGACATGATATACTTATAGATACTAACATATCCAAACTCCAAGCAAAAAGAAGTGGAAGGGGGAGATAACTCGACTCAATCAATAGAAATTCCATGAATTCAAGACCATTTCTTCCTTTTAACTGCAGAGTGTTGAAACCACTTTTTAAAAATATTCAGCAGTGATAACAAGATTTGCAAATTAGTTACTGTGGTGGATATTTTGATGTCAACTTTGCGCTATTTTCATTTAGGACCAACAATGCATCACAAAAAGTCCTCTGGCAAAAGCCCTACATTGATATGGCTTTACAATTTAAAGGAGTAACACTAATACAATTTTCAAGATGGATGCCATGGTGGCCATATTTGATATCAGATTGGCTCCATTTTTGTTTAGTACCAACTAGACATCATAATAAGTTTATTAATGAAAGCACACTGTTGATATGAAAGTCTAGGACAAGTAGTGATAACATGATTGTTAAGATGACCATTGTGGCAGTCAGATCAGTTCTATTCTTTTTTGGACAAACAAGAGATTATATTCATCATTTAGTGAAAACCATCTGTTGATATAAGAATCTGTTGAGGAGTATTAGTGATAACTAGATTGTTCAGATGTTCACTGTGGTGGCCAAACTGGATGTCTGAGAGATATAATTTTCATTTAAGATCAAGTAGATCATGAGATGAATGTATGCAAAGATTTACAGCAATCCTACTGGCTAAGCAGAACTAGCAATACTAAACTTGTTGTAACAAACAGACTGAGAACATACCTTTTCATAAGTTCTTCTGGTCTACAACCAGAAGAGGTAACAGCCACTCAACTGACTGAAAAGAATTCAACATAAGACCATTTCTCTTTCTAAATAACTGCTATCTGACTTGTTTGAACAATAGCAAGATTTCTGATTATCCACTGTTGTGACCATACTTGATGTATGATCAGCACTATTTTTATTATAGATAACCCCAAACATCATGTAAAGTCTTTTTGTTAAACTGACATGTGAATATGCCCATCCATTCTGAAGTAGTGAAAATAACAAGATTGCCAAAATGTCTACCAAATGGTCATATTGGATGTGATATCAATATCACTTTCATTTAAGACCATCTAGATACCATAAGAGGTCTTTTGGTGAAAACCTCATGTTGGATGAGCAGAGGCAGCATTATTTGAAGCTTTCGTGATGTCAGATTTGCACCATTTGGATTTAGGATCAAGTAGACATCAGCAAATACTTCATGTTGATATGCCTGTCCAGTAAAAAGAGGCATTAGTAACAATATTTCAAAGATAGCTGCTGAGCAGACATAATGGCTGTCCAAGTGACACCATTTCATTTAAGACAAGCTACATATCCTAAAAAGTGTACTCATGAAAATTCCATTTCAATTTGCCCTTTTCTTCAGGAGGATTTTCATGATGGGCTGCAATTTCAGCCATACTGGACATCACAACAGCACTGTTCATTTAGGACCAAATAAATGGCAAAAAAAGTCTTGTGGTGAAAACCTCATGCTGACATGACCATCCATTCAAGAGGTTTATCAATAACTAGATTTTCAAGATTGCCGCTGTGAGGGACATATTGAATGTCTGAACTGTCCCACTTTCATTCAGGACCAACTAGACCATGGGACATAATGGATGTCTGAACTGTCCCACTTTCATTTAAGACCAACTAGACCATGGGACATATCGGATGTCTGAACTGTCCCACTTTCATTCATGACCAACTAGACCATGGGACATAATGGATGTCTGAACTGTCCCACTTTCATTCAGGACAAACTACACCATGGGACATATCGGATGTCTGAGCTGTCCCACATTCATTTAGGACCAATTAGACCATGAGACATATTGGATGTCTGAACTGTCCCACATTCATTTAGGATCAACTAAACCATGGGACATATCGGATGTCTGAACTGTCCCACATTCATTTAGGACCAACTAGACCATGGGACATATTGGATGTCTGAACTGTCCCACATGCATTTAGGACCAACTAGACTATGGGACATATTGGATGTCTGAACTGTCCCACTTTCATTTAGGACCAACTAGACCATGGGGCATATCAGATGTCTGAACTGTCCCACTTTCATTCAGGACCAACTAGACCATGGGGCATATCAGATGTCTGAACTGTCCCACATTCATTTAGGACCAACTAGACCATGGGACATATCGGATGTTTGAACTGTCCCACTTTCATTTAGGACCAACTAGACCATGCAATAAATGTGTGTTTGTGTATAAATTTTTTCAAGAGAATTCGATAAACAGAGTAGCCATAAGAATCTTAAGCTTATTGACTAAATTACATTAGTCACCATGTCCCATAACAATAAAAAGGAAATTGCTAATGTTTTTACAAGGTAAGATAAGTATGGTTTCTTTTCTGTATTTGGAATATATTCACACATTTCGGTTTGTGATCTATAAGTTACAATTTACTCAAAGCATTCCAACAAATTAAATCAATTTCTGAAAGAAGCAATTTCAATCTCAATGTAAATAAAATAACAGAATATTACTTTAAGTGTCCAATGAACATAATTAGTGTCAGCTAGAACTTATTCACAAATTATTGGTGCAGCGGATCAGTTTGTCCCAAAATATACAGATTTATTTTTGTTTCAAGGTAAACAAATTATAAGCATTGGACTAATGTAACGTAGAGCTCACCCTGCATCAGCAGGTTTCACCTCTTCATCTTCTGGGGGTGGCATCTTTTCCCTGAAATCAGTCATACTTCAACTGCTAAATAGGACTAACATGGGGTAGCGGTTGATAATATTATTAATAATAATAATAATAATAATAATAATAATAATAATAATAATAATATTAGTATTATTATTAAAAATAATGTCAATATTGATAATAATAATAATAATAATAATAATAATAATAATAATAATAATACAATGATAATAATAAAAATGTCTTTATTTCAAAGGATCACTTATTTGGCATTAAAATTGAATATTCCATATGTATCCACAAAATCTGAGCAACTAAATTTGTTAATACATCAGTTATAACCAGTAATCACACTTAATACATCATTTAAAACCAGTAATCCCACTTAATACATCAATTAAAACCAGTAACCACACTTAAAACAATGTACATCAATTAAAACCAGTAGTCCCACTTGATACAATTTACATCAATTAAAACCAGTAATCTTACTAAATACATAAATTAAAACCAGTAATCCCACTTGATACAACATACATCAATTAAAACCAGTAATCCCACTTAATACAATGTACATCAATTAAAACCAGTTTTCCCACTTAATACAATGTACATAAATTAAAACCAGTAATCCCACTTAATACAATGTGCATCAATTAAAACCAGTAATCCCACTTAATACATCAATTAAAACCAGTAATCACTTAATACATCAATTAAAACCAATAATCTCACTTAATACATCAATTAGAACCAGTAATCACACTTAACACAATGTACATAAACTAAAACCAGTAATCACACTTAATACATCAATTAAAACCAGTAATCCCACTTGATACAATGTAAATCAATTAAAACCAGTAATCCCACTCATTACATGAATTAAAACCAGTAATCACACTTAACACAATGTACATAAATTAAAACCAGTAATCCTTCTTGATACAATGTACATCAATTAAAACCAGTAATCCCACTCATTACTTCAATTAAAACCAGTAATCCCACTTAATATATCAATTAAAACCAGTAATCCCACTTATTAAAATGTACATAAATTAAAACCAGTAATCCCACTTAATAATCTAATAATTTGACACATGTAAAATAGTAGATGGCATTACTGCAAAATACTGAAAAGATAATATATATAATCAACATTGGAATTAAGCAAATTGGCTTTCATTGATTAAAACTCCGGTAATCTGTAAGTAAATTATACAAGGCATAATTTGTAAAATGATCATCCAGTTAAGTAGACCTTTTTATTTTGGTGTGAATGTGAGACCATTGCATTAGGTGTGAATGTGAGATCTTTACATTAGGTATTGTGAGACTTTTGCATTGGGTCTGAATGAGAGACCTTTGCATTAGGTGTGAATGTAAGACCTTTACTTTAAGTATGAATGTGAGATCTTTACATTACCGGTAGGTATTGTGAGACTTTTGCATTGGGTCTGAATGAGAGACCTTTGCATTACGTCTGAATGAGAGACCTTTGCATTAGGTGTGAATGTAAGACCTTTACTTTAAGTATGAATGTGAGATCTTTACATTACCGGTAGGTATTGTGTGACTTTTACATTGGGTCTGAATGAGAGACCTTTGCATTAGGTCTGAATGAGAGATCTTTGCATTAGGTGTGAATGTGAGACCTTTGCATTAGGTGTGAATGTAAGACCTTTACTTTAAGTATGAATGTGAGATCTTTACATTAGGTATTGTGAGACTTTTGCATTGGGTCTGAATGAGAGACCTTTGCATTAGGTCTGAATGAGAGATCTTTGCATTAGGTGTGAATGTGAGACCTTTGCATTAGGTGTGAATGTAAGACCTTTACTTTAAGTATGAATGTGAGATCTTTACATTAGGTATTGTGTGACTTTTACATTGGGTCTGAATGAGAGGCCTTTGCATTAGGTCTGAATGAGAGATCTTTGCATTAGGTGTGAATGTGAGACCTTTGCATTAGGTGTGAATGTAAGACCTTTACTTTAAGTATGAATGTGAGATATTTACATTAGGTATTGTGAGACTTTTGCATATGGTGTGAAAGTGAGACTTTACATTAGGTGTGAATGTGAGACCTTTACATTAGATGTGAATGTGAGACCTTTACATTAGATGTGAATGTGAGACCTTTACATTCAATCTGAATGTGAGACCATTATTATGTGTGAATGTGACTTTTAGATTAGGTGTAAATGTGAGACCTTTTGCATTAGGTGTGAATGTGAGACCTTTACATTAGGTGTGAATGTGGGACCTTTGCATTAGGTGTGAATGTGAGACCTTTTACATTAGGTGTGAATGTGAGACCTTTGCATTAGGTGCGAATGTGAGACCTTTACATTAGGTGTGAATGTGGGACCTTTGCATTAGGTGTGAATGTGAGACCTTTTGCATTAGGTGTGAATGTAAGACCTTTACATTAGGTGTGAATGTGAGACCTTTGCATTAGGTGTGAATGTGAGACCTTTTGCATTAGGTGTGAATGTGAGACCTTTACATTAGGTGTGAATGTGAGAACTTTGCATTAGGTGTGAATGTGAGATCTTTACATTAGGTCTGATTGTAAATTTGAGACATTTTACATTATGTGTGATTAATAATAATAATAATAATAATGAGGACTTTGAATAGCACCTAATCTTTAGAAGCTCTAAATGCTTAACAACATATATAATTATATGAATGTGAGACCTTTACATTATGTGTGAATGTATTACATAAAACATTTGCAATTAGCACATTTAACGTGTCCTTGATGATAATGAATTAATAATACAGAATAATATTGATAATTAATAAGGAAATTAACAGTTCATGTTGGAAATGACCCAAAAGAATCAGAAAAACTACTGTAACTTATAAGATATTTGTATTGCGTAAAAAGTCTGAAAAGCTGAAAACAGCAGCTAAAAAAGTCTAAAAGGTGAAGATAATCACCTCAATAAAATCAACAGGAAATAATACATCTAAACCAAAAATGAAAAACTCTGATTGAAATAACTGAAACGTTTGAGACAGAAATTTGTACAGGTAATGCTACGATGTTCATTATAAATGTACCAAGACACATTTGATCACAACTTTAATAAATTATTCCACCAGCAATATCAAACATGAAAACCTAAGATATATGTTTACTGATTTGGTTACATTTAAGTACTAAAAGATGCCTAAGTTTTGTTTGCAATTGTTGCATGTTGGGGTTTTCGTACATGGTGTGTGGGTTGGAATATTCTGTTTTGAATTATTTATTTGTTTCTATGCAAAATTAAACAGAAAAAATGCATAACATCCCTTCATTTGATTGCGTACTGGATATGCATCTCACCCCACCCCAGCCAGGCCTAAGTTGGGCCTTACTGTTAATAAGCATAGGTTCATGAGCCTAGCTACTTCCACCATGTGTAACACTTGTATTGAATCTACTGCCTTCAGGGCTGTCAACAGTCCAACCATCCTAGCTATTTCTACCATGTGTAACACTTGTGTTGAATCTATGGTCTTCAAGGCTGTCCAGCCAGACTTTTCCATTGTCTATCAACTGAGATTGATTATTTCTGAATGTATCTTATACCTGTCTCCCTGTATGTCCCTAATTTATGGCAGACCCTGTTGGCAGGTATAACACTATACATGTAGCAGATACTTAGTATTCCCCTCCATTGGGTTTGGTATGCATTATATTGATTAAGAACGTATACCGGATGTGCCCTTCCTGCGACGGTCAAAGCTTTCTTCTCAGTTAGCCTGCTACCACTACCTCTACCTACACTGCAATCAGACCCAGTCAAAAATGTAATTTCGATAACCAATGCTTTCACATAATTTCCCAAAATATGGACAAGTATGTGTTCAATGGAAACTTTTGGACAAATCTAGAATTTTTTATGATGTCACTCGACTGAAGAATCTTGGACTTTTTGTACTTGGTAATAAAGGCTGGTGATAAGCATGCACATGAGTCGTGTTGCTGCGAATCCTGTCCGAAGGCATGTGCAGTCAACTTTCTCCTGCTTCTACCTATTAGATCTGGCTTTGCAAAGAGGATGTTTCCCGAACTATAACCAGATTATCTTTATGACAGACATCACAGCCTTCGTTCTGGCATATTCAGATCTCTTTTCTCTCTTGGGAACGTAACATTTCAATTTGATATACAGTACTGTGGCTGTGCTGTCATCGTTCTCAAGTTACTACTTAGGTGTTATGGCTTAGCATAGAGGAAAGCTCATTCTTGTACAGCCACTGCATCAACTATCATCAGACCCTGTTTAAATCATAACAATTTTTGTGTGTGAGAGTAATAGCATATGGTGGATTTGACTGGGTAGCTTTTCACCAGCAAGGTTACATTCCCTTTCTTCTTCTTACATGGATTAACTAAATGAACTTAATCCGAGTGGTTTATCTATTCATACCCAATGGGTAAATACGTTAGAGAGGTTGAGAGAGTGTTATATCTTTACATATTATCCCTTGATAGGTAACTAAGGCAGAAGTTAGGAGATCTTGCATTTCATTTTCCTCACCTATTTTGCATAACTTAATCTGGTGGTGTAATGTGTTCGAATGAGAATGATAATTTTGATTGCAAATTATTTTCCTCTGAGAATACACTTGTTTAACAATAAAATTGAAAAAAATACCTATCTACATAAAAGTGAACATCCTCGTTGTTGTTTTTTATTCAAACTGAAAGTGCTAACAGAAACATACTATGCGCTGCTATCTTAAATTAATTTATGCACACATAAGTAAATATTGGTAATAATTTTGCAGAAGTAGTTTCGTTTCCACGCTGCAGACATTTTGACAACTGCAAAAACAGTCGAACTATCTCAAGTTACCAATGATGTGCAATGTAACAAGTCCCTCAGAAAGGGCTGGCATTCTACTGACCAAAATGAATTTCTGGGAATTCATCATAAGACTACTTTATAACTGCTGAGTGTCGAGACTTACAGTCCTGAGTCAAATAAGTCACTGTAGCAGTCATACCAGTGCTTTCTTCAGGATAAAGTAAACACTATTAGAAGAGATTTGGAGAAAAAAAAACTACCATATTGATATGATCATCTGTTGAGGAGAATTAGTGACAAAAAATGTTCAATATGTTCATTGTGGCATTTGATACTCGATAAGAGCCACTTTTATTCTGAGTCATCTAGATTTAATAATTAACCATCTGGTAAAAAAAAAAAACAGTCTGTGGTGATATGGTTTTCTATTGAGCAGTAGAGGCAATAACCTAATTTTCAAGATTGCTCTCATGGTAGCCATACTACATGTCTAACCATTTTTATTTGGGATCAAGTAGACATCATGTCTTATTGTGGAAATCCATTTGAGAAGTAACTATAAGAAAATTTACAACATAGCTGTCCTGTATGCCATTTTTATATAAGATCGGCATAATTTTAATTTAGAACTCACTTGATACCATTATAAGTTTTTTTTTAATGAAAACACTATGTCTGTTCTTTCAGCAAAGTTTAGACTATGTGTGCTGTGAAATACATGTATTGTCGGAACTACACTTTTTTTATTTCAGACCAGCTAGACCTTGCAATAAGTGTAAAGTTCCATGGTAATTATTCAAATAGTTTCTGATGAGTAGCGAAAAACAAACTCGTACCACCAGACATGCCATGTGCCCTTCTATTATATAGACAAGAGAGATAAAAAGCATGTAATTTTGAGCAGTGTTACTAAAATAATAAAGTTATTTATGTACATAGGATACTACGTTATGGGTAGCATTACCTTAAATTTCAACCTTCTTTCTATATCCTAATATTAAATGGTAGAATATATTATTGATCTCTCTGTGACTGTCTGTCTAACTGTCTGTCTGTGTGACTGTCTCTGTCTATCTCTCCATATATATATATGTATGTATATATATATATGTATATATATATATATATATATATATATATATATATATATATATATATATTCTATCCTTCTATAGTTCTATTTCAATTTTCTTTATGTCTACAGCAACAATCATGACTATATGTACTTACTCTGTCATAATTATATTCTCTTTTGCTTCAACACCTTCGTCCTCTGCGCCATCAGCTTCTCCTGTATTCAGGGGTTGGCTTTCCTCCCTAATAAAAACATGACATCTGAACTATATTTATCTTGAGAAATTCAGATTTAATACATTCTGATTTAAGTGATTTCTCTACTCAAAAAGAGACAAGAGTGAAGAGTAAAGTTGCTTTCAATCATGCTGTAAAAACAAAAAAGCAATGGAAAAAAGTGTCATGTCAGTGAACGGTCATTTATAGATTCTTAAGCCTAGCCCTTTAAGATTAAAATCCTGATATCGGAATGGTTAAAATTAAACTCTAACTTGAAAATGACCAATCAAATGACTTAAACCTAGCTCTGTCTAGGTTAAAGTGTGTTCCGGCTGAAGAGTTTTCAATCTGTATTATATTTACGAAAAAGGAAATCATGAAATATTGTTAAGTTTACACAATTTATTAGTAAGATGAATGCAAAGATAATCGCTTACAGAACTACAGCCCAGTTTCTAATCTCCCTTTCATACAAAAAATCTTAGAAAAGGTTGTTCTAACTCAACTTGTATCTCATTTGAATTCAAACAGTCTTTTTAGCAATGTACTGTCTGCATATCGCCCTTGCCACAGTACTGAAACTACTCTTCTGAAAGTATTTAGTGACATTCTCTCCATTTGGATAGTGGAAAGATTACAGTCCTCACCCTCCTTGATTTGTCTGCAGTATTGCACACAATAGAACATGATATATTACTTCACCGTCTCCAGCATGTATTTGGCATTCAGAATATAGCCTTACAGCGGTTCAAGTCCTACTTAGTCAACAGGACACAAATTATATCTGCAAATGGAATACACTCCAGACCAGTTGACGTATGTTATGGTGTTCCACAGGGATCTGTTCTTGGACCTGTTCTCTTCATTCTGTAGACTCAGCCGGTCTCAAGTGTCACCCAGTGTTGCACCAATTGTACGCTGATAACACCCAAATATACAAGTCTAGCCACCCAACTGAAGTTGATGCTACCATCCATGGAGTAGAGAAGTGCATTTCGGATGTGAAATCATGGATGACATGTAACAAGAATGATGATAAAACTGAGGCTATTCTGATCACAACACAAAGACTTTCTCATCTACATCCTTTACCTCAGACAATAAATATCAGCAACACCAACATTAAATTCTCACAGTCAGTACGGAATTTAGGTGTCACTCTAGACAGTACTCTCACATTGCACCAACATGTCATGAACATCTGCAGGTCTGCATATCTTGAATTGAGACGCATCAGTTCCATTCGTAAATATCTTTCTGTTGATGCCACGAAAACACTTGTGTTCATTAGTACTTTCAAGACTGGACTATTGTAACTCAATTCTGTCTGGTTCATCACAATATTTACTCCAGAAACTTCAACAAGTTCAAAACACAGCTGCAGGGATCATCTTTAGAGTACCTCGATCAGAGTACACTTCACCACCTATCTGTACCCTAAACTGGCTATCAATTCGATACAGAATCAAACGCAAAATTTGTTCTCTGTGCTATATTTCAATGACAGACTCCAGTCCAACATACCTATCCAGCCTCACCCATGTGTATACACCAGCTAGATCCTTACGCTCTTCTTCTGATAATTGTATACTCATTGTTCCCAAGGTGAAAACAAAGTCATATGGACAACGTTCGTTTGCATACCAGGGCCCGGCGAAGTGGAACGAATTGCCCATTGAAGTTAGACACAAAGACACAGTGGTCCCTTTTAAGAGTGCTCTCAAGACTCACCTGTTTCGACTTCAGGGACAAACTTAGCGACCTAATCATGTTTTGTATCTTATTTATTTTCAGCATGTTTTATGTTTTCCAATTTCATTGTTTTTGTCATTTGTTGTTCGGTAGTGTAGTCATATCATTATTGATGGTGTAAAGCGCTTAGAGCTTCGAAAAATTAGGCGCTATACAAAGTCTTCATTATTATTATTATTATTATTATTATTATTATTATTATTATTTTTATTATTATTATTATATTTAAGATAAGTTAAAAAAAGAAACGAAAGCAACAAGTTTATTATAATCAAGAAATAAAATTAATTTTCCGAACTTACATCATTGTGAGTTAAATCCCATATAAGCCTAAATGTTCTATCACATGTCCAAATTATAGAGTGTTCTGTATGAATTCCGATGTTGAATGTGCTGATGTACCAATATTCTTGAATTAGTTGATATATCAACAATCTTGATGTATCACAACGAGCGAGTTCAAGATCTCTTGGAATATATTGTCATTAATCCAAAATGTCACTGTGTATTTTGTAATTCCAATGACTATTTGCTTTTGGATAAATGTTTCCTCTCAGACTATGTTAAAACATAATTCCAAAGGCTTGTCGTTAGGAGAGATAAATAATTTGTTGAAAGTTTAGTTTTAAAAAAAGGGAAAATGAATATGTGAACTTAAAAGAAAAGTACAAAACTCATAGTTTTAGGAGGAGTTGTGGTAATAATCGATATCAACATTCTGTTGCTACAAAAGATCCGACAGTTACAGTGCACCTGAGGTCAGCTCCAGTCTCTCATTCATTTACAATCTAGCCATTAGAGTAGTCAGACCAAACGATGTTTTGTCTTATTTTGCAAAAGCAAACAAAACACTTAACTAAAATGATTTCTGGCCACGTTACAACAATCAATGAAGCATGCGCACTTTTTGAATTTTAATTGTAATATTATTCCTTCCACTTTGAGATGAACAAGAATTACGACATTTATTCAAGTTCATGACTTACGTGCTAGTCATGACACCCAATCTCGCCATTGATACTTCGTTTTAGTTAAGACAGAGTAACCACCGGCGGGTTTGAGTACGGTTCCCAGGAGCCAAATTTTACCCCATCTTCGCTAGGGTTATCGGAACCTTGGCTAGCGAAGATGATTTTACACCAGAGATGAATCTTTGCTCGCCCGTTTCGGAAAATGCAGACAAGATTCAGATTGCAAAACGGAGGTTGTTAGAGCTACCTAGCGACGGTTAGCATCACTTGTATTGCACAAGGAATTGTGAGACAAGAAATTGAAAGTGACAAACTGTTTTACCGCCACACACATGGGTTCGTTAAGAGAAAATTAGGAGTATCCCTCCATGAATCATAGGATGGTGATGGGGTGTCTAACCTGTAACAAAAACACTATATTGTTACATGTTATAACCCCCACCCCCACCCCACCCCTGCTAAATTCATGGGCGGATACTCCGAATTTTCTTTGTAACGAACCCGTATCATATACTACCCGGTTTTGACGCATTTGAGCTCTTACTTGCACAGTTTCAGACATACTCAGTGCAGCTTACCAAATAGGCAGAGAAGGCATCGGTCTATGGACCCCACGCCCTTTAGGGGCCCCGCAACAACGAATCAAAAAAATATTGACAGGAGATAATTTGCGAAGCGACCCCAAGATTTCGACTGCTTAAAGGCCTCTACAGGGGTCAATGCGGCACTTCAAGATGTATAAACAAAAATTTCACTGAGATATTATAAAGGGTAAGGATAATATTCCAGGAAATGAATGTGTGGATGAGAGATGGATGGATGATTAGTCTGCAATGTGTATAAAGGTACATGTAGACCACCAGGGTGGCAGAGGGAGAGATAGACAGAGACAAAAGTGGACTGACAACATCACAGAATGGCCCAGGAAAAGTTCTGCGGAGACACGGGCATTGGCACATGATCGAGACAAGTGGAGGGAGCTGGTCAGATGTTCAGCAGCAGTGCCTCAACGACCACACTAGGTCAAGAGGATGATGATGATGACGAATTTACAAATTGATCATCGGTATTTTGTACTAAATAACTAGATTGGGATTAATGTGAATTAATTCAAGGTCATTCTGTGTTATATCATTGTTATACATCAAGATTTTGACACATCAGCACATTCTATACTAGAATTCATTCAGATTATATATTTTACTGTTACTAGTTAATCCATCAATCAGTCAATCAAACAACTAACCAATCAATCAATGAAATATCCATTATGTACTTATTTACTACTACTAATACACCTTCTTTTAAATATACATACACATCTCCTCCTTCCTCCATTTTCTTCTCCGTTAGTGGTTCTTCGCTCTTGGTTCCTGTCAGGCCTTCCTTAATACACATCAGAATACCACACTTGTTCTTGAAGTAGCAAGTAATATCAACGATCACGAACAATAAGAAGAAGATAGCAACCACAATCCCGATCACAGCACCAACTGACAAACCACCATCTATTATGTAAGATTGAATAAAAAAGATACATTACATATTGTTTTGATAGTTTATTATTATTATTATTATTATTATTATTATTATTATTATTATTATTATTATTAAATTCATGAGAAGCCAAACTATCATAAACTACACAATATTAAACAAAGCTGCAATTCACACTCGCGCGCGCACGCACACACACACACACACACACACACACGTACACACACACACACACACACACACACACACGCGTTGACTTAATAGCCTTACACAAGATGTCATCTCCAAATTGCATTTTTAGGTAAAAGGTCATTTCCATCATTATTGGTTCAATCAAATGTTTGTAAAATTCTCTCATGCACTTATCGGAATGTAAATACGAATCAGATGAAAAATAAGAAAGAGTTCTCCCAAAAATGTGTTGAAATTTCAACCATTGCTGATATCTGAACAGTTCATAATCTGAAATTATAATTAAAAAATACATTTAAGGTATGATGTGTAGGGATAGGTAGAGCAAAAATGATAATGATAGTAAATGCTTCTCACCGTGTTTCTTCAAATCTGAATATTGCCTCCACTGAACTATTGCACAACAGGTAAGAACATTTAGAGGAATGTTAGCACTTTTGTTGCATGCAGAGTTAAGATGACACTGGAGAAAAACAAGACATTAAAATAAAATAAAAATACAGCAAACGTTTCAAAAAGTGCAACATAATCTTCATGCAAACTGCTCACCCATTTGATCTTACATGCGAGATCTGGTGTTTTATTACATACCATATTTGATCTTACATGCGAGATCTGGAGTTTTATTACATACCTTATTTGATCTTACATGCGAGATCTGGCGTTTTATTACATACCTTATTTGATCTTACATGCGAGATCTGGTGTTTTATTACATACCTTATTTGATCTTACATGCGAGATCTGGTGTTTTATTACATACCATATTTGATCTTACATGAGATCTGGCGTTTTATTACATACCATATTTGATCTTGCATGCGAGATCTCGAGTTTTATTACATACCATATTTGATCTTACATGCAAGATCTGGCGTTTTATTACATACCTTATTTGATCTTACATGCGAGATCTGGCGTTTTATTAATACCATATTTGATTTTACATGCGAGATCTGGAGTTTTATTACATACCATACTTGATCTTACATGCGAGATCTGGCGTTTTATTAGATACCTTATTTGATCTTTCATGCGAGATCTGGTGTTTTATTACATACCATATTTGATCTTACATGAGAGATCTGGCCTTTTATTACATACCTTCTTTGAGCAAGGATGGCGTTTAGTTTGAAGTTGCCTTCTTTAAAGACCGCGTGTAGATATATTTTCACGCACTGAAACGAACTTTTATAAATCCCAATTCATTTTGAATTTCTTTCATACAGTAAAGCTAATCCTATTTTTTTAAAGTAAAAGATGCAAATTCACATTTGTATATATATATATATATATATATATATATATATATATATATATATATATATATATATATATATGGGGGGGGGCCGAGTGGTTTAAAGCGTTCTCCGTTTCGGATTACTGCCATCTTACCTCTGATTGCGTGTGTTCGAGTCTCGGATTCGGCTAAAGTGGATATGTGAGAAAGCATGCCAGTAGCTTCTCGTGGGTTGGTGGTTGTTTCTGGGGTTTCACCCAGGTTCTTCCTCCACTATAAATACAGGTCGCTATGTATGGCCTGTCTTGTGATGAAATATATATATATGTATGTATGTATGTATGTATGTATGTATGTATGTATGTATGTATGTATGTATGTATGTATGTATGTATGTATAAATTTATGTATGTATGTATGTATGTATGTATGTATGTATGTATGTATGTATGTATGTATGTATGTATGTATGTATGTATGTATGTATGTGTGTGTGTGTGTGTGTGTGTGTGTGTGTGTGTGTGTGTGTGTGTGTTATGATCTACGTTTTGCGGGCTAAGAATTGACTCGTAGGCACCACTCAGTCACCCAGGGGGTCCAAATATGAAGAGTGTTGACACTTGGGGAATCATCCACGTGCCAATTCTCTAACAGTTGAGATCTAAAAATTCGGAGTTGTTGAAAATATTTGCACCACACCCACTTCTACCTTATCTAAATTCGAAAACTGATGGCACAATCTACACCTATGTACTATCAATAATCCACGTTTCGTAAGTCTACCATGAATGGAGTGGCTCAGTAATATTACGCGGGTATATACATACCTACATACGTACAAACTGTATTTCAACATGCCGGCAGGTATGGGAAAGGCAATATTACCATACAGGAAGCACACATTGAAGCCGAATATCAGCCAGTTAATGCAGTCAAATCGAATCATGAAATACATTTAATTAAAAAATAAAAAATAGAAGCATTATGCAAGCTCATTATTAACATGAAGCCCATACTTGTATTTATATACAGGTCACGCTATCCTAATTTATAAAATAGTATAAGCCCATACTTGTATTTATATACAGGTCACGCTATCCTAATTTATGAAATAGTATATGACCAAACCAGAGATCAAGTTAAAATATTAAGATAGGAAGTAATATTTTAAGTTATAAATAACTAGTCCTTCATATAGTGGATTTTTTTTAACAATACACAAACTCAATAGACAATCTGAATGAAACATAAGTTACAACATTTCGTTCCATTAGCGTTTTATTTTTTCCAAAAAGTGCTGTGATTTATATATTGTATCCTCTTGCATAATTGTTCATATTTTGCAGAAACGATCTGAAAAGTAATCGACTTAAAATCCAAGTATCATATTCACAATAAAACAACTATAACGGTTCGCTAGTGTGTATAACCGCTCACAAAATGCGTTCAGTTTTCAGATAACAATCCCGGAAAGATCCGTAATCAAGTTTATATATTTAGACATCATTATCTGCTATCATGATTGTTTAAATTTTCCTACGTTCGATAAATTTGCTAATAGTTCAGCAGGCATTCGCAAGGGAACATAGGTCCTTGCAAAGCAGAGGCAGTCGTACACAATGCTAAATGAAAATTCATGTGCATCTAAAATAAAATGCCTCACCTTTACCAACCTCCTCACTCAAAGTATCAAACTGGCCATCTGATTCCTGTGTACTATTAACTGAAATTTATTCAATATAATAAGTACAATTGTTCCAACTAAGACAGTAAGTAGAAGTAGAAACGTAACACGAGACTTTATCATGCATCATTAAATTTGGCACTGATCACTAAATACGTAGCCCAACTGTGCATTTATCTCATATTACAAAGTTAGTTCATATAGGCGAGAAAAGCAAGAAAAGAGAACATTTTTCTTCATATTAAAAAGTGAGTCAATTAAAATTGATAAGTATATGAATCCGATTTCCAATATCTTGATAAAAACAAAGAATAAAATATTCCTGCAGTAAGACGGTTAAGATCAATTTTACAAATGCTTTTCTTGCAGTTAATCGGTTAAAATCAGTTGTACAAATACTTTCTTACAGTTAATTGAGTAAAATAAATGTCAATAAATGATTTATCCGCATTTATGAGGATAAAATCAATAACCAGCGTTCAAATAACTAAAAACTTCAAGAACAAAAACATGCAGCAACCTAAATACTGTAAAATCAGATTCTTGAAGGGTTTAATTGTGTCCTGTTTTTTTCTTTTCGTTGTAATGAATAGTCATAGAATAAAATCTACCATCAAAAATTTTACTGTTATATTAGGTGTGACCCCATGAACACGTATCCTCTAAAATCGTTCATTTACTCCAAAGCCACAATGTTATCGCCCTCCATATTTGAATTTACAGCAGATATCGAAGCAGAAAGGAAATTGAAACAAAGCCGATCATTTTAGCAATACGAAAGTATAACACTTATAAAATTGCATAAAACTTGGTATACATTTAATACTATTAAATAGTTGTTGTTATATGTGTAAATGTCAAAAGAAGAGAAGGAACATGAACTACACATGGTTACTAATATTTTGTTTCGAATATATCGCTATAATAGCTAGTTAAGTTTATTTCACAATTACATCGACTTTCATCTGTCGTGGAAATTGTTCTTTACGTTCGATATTGTTTGATACCACGTGATGCACATTAAACATGAGCTTACACAAATAACATTTGCCAGCCATTGTGATAACAGCTTTAAGTGCTTGTATCTATTTAGAAAACACAAATACTGAATATGTGGTTAGCCGAATTATCCATTATCGAACAGTCATTGGATAAATTTAGAGTGAAAGTTTTGCCAAAAAATACTTTTCAGTAAGCTACCCAAGTCGTTCTTAAATTTTAGGGATTTTTAAATCGCGCTTTTACACCTTCCCCGAGATCTTAAAGAATTTTTTAAAACTGTCGACACGGTCGCTCAGACAATATATAACACTTGGAAATTCGAATGGTTTCCTCACAGTCGACTGGTTTTCATTTGTTTCTTTCGTCGCTTTGGACTGGTTTAGAGGTTATCCTGCACTGATATTACAAACTGATCCATATTTTAAGGTATAAATATAGAAAAAGAAAATTGGCGGGGTGAATTCTTGATTCCACATCCGAGACGGATGCTCTAACTACTAGGCCACAGGAGCTGTCGCTCGTATGTCAAATATGATCCAAATTCAACAAACAAATGGTGCTAATATATATATATATATATATATATATATATATATATATATATATATATATATATATATATATATAACAATAGTTGTTAAATATAGAAACGACATTTTGACAAATGTCCATTGCAAGAATATTTCGCGGAGTTCGTGTAATGAGATGATCATCTGAAATTTTTTGAAACGAACAAAACGACTAGGATGCTGAGATTCGAGCCGTTCTGTGAAATATATATTTTGAGAACAAAAATAATTTCTTTAAATCTTGGTGAAAATGAAAACATAAAAATAATATGACATGCAACACAACACACATTGTTATATGAAAAGTATCTTGAACCAAAGCAATACTCTTATAGTGTGCCTTACACTTTTTCATCGATTTTAGATGAACATGCATCGCTCATCCCTTATCTGTTTGTGTTTCTCTTATGTCCTTAACAAAAATAATTTCGTTTCTTTTAAAATATGTCATGTTTTCAACTGAAATTAACTGGTAAATGTTCGTTATTATAAATGGTACACTGTTCTTCTGGAGTAAAAAAAGATTGAAATCTTTAAGAGGTCACATAACTTAACACTTCGATTTGATGAACACATTTTCAACTGATGCTGGTGTTACCATTCGCAAAATTGCAGACACGAATGAGTAACGCACTAGGTATGCATCTGAACTGGAATTCAATTATATGCCAAGTGTTTATTACACGCCAAGAACATGTATAATACATGTATATTGTTTTAATCAGAGTGGACAATTTGTTACACAGGATTCCCACTGGTTATCGGAATAAAACTTCCCGAATTTTGCCTCACCAATAGCAACTTTTCCATGATAATATATTTTTCATTTCTAACACAGACATGCACTATCCATTGTTAAACATTTACAGCTACTTTATTCATCCAATTATAAAATCATGCTGACAGTGGGGACCCTTCACCCCACCCCCAAAAAAACCCTCAACAACAACAAAACTTTTTTTTTAATTTTATTAAATTTGTTTTATAAGTAAGCAATGCCCATTGATAAGCTCACATCCATTTTGTTAAATTTATTTATGCCCATTGGCCATGGAGAAATAACGTACTCTACGTTATGAGGTGTCTACCTCTCCTAGTTTACTCTTTAACACATTTTATTACTGTTTCTTCTGAAAAATACTGAAAACAAGTTTAAATCAGGGATATAAAAGTAACCGTAGTTACGAGTATTACACAGCACATTTCCACACTCGTTCGCCCGTATTTAAATTTCTCTAACGGTACACAATTTTTCGAAGTTTGTGATAAAACATTAAATACCCCGATATTGTAATTATGCATGGGGACCCTGTTACAAGCAAACTGAAACTGAATTATCTTCCCTCTAACAAGTATAAATAATTAAACAGGACTTAGTTTCAGGGCAACACTAGATGAAGAGGTACTAGCCGGAATCTGTCGTTTCATTAGCATCCGTGTTGTGACAGGTCACCCCAACAAACACCCATCTTTGAATAAAGTCGAACAGAAAACTATAACGCTGAAGAATATGTCCTCTAACTGAAAACTAGAACGCTGAAGAATATGTCCTCTAACTGAAAAAGTTAAGGCTAGTGATACTACCCTCAAAAATAAAACTTGTGCACTGACGACCTTGCCCTCTTGACACAAAATTTTAAAACTGACGACCCATTCCAGTAGCATAAAAATTGAACGCTGACAACCCTGTACTCTAACACAAAACTTTGATACTAACAAACCTGTCATGAAGCCAAAAACTTTCATTTTGATAAATCTGCAAGCACAAAACATACGCGATGACGACCCTGCTCTCAAACACAAAACATTAACATTGAGGATTCTGTCCTGCAGCTCAGAACTAGAAATCTGACAACCCTGTCTTCCTTCTCAAAACTTCAATGTTTTAATGTAGACTAGCCTGCCATGGTATAGAAAACTTGAACATTGGTAACTCTGTACTCTAACACAAAGCTTTAATGATGACGACCCTGTCTTCTAACGGAGGATTTAGGTGGTAGAGTGATCACGCCTATTTGGATCACTGACAGCTTACCTGTCCATGCGGGTTTGGGTCTTGACTCGGTATGTGAGAAATCTTGTCAGCAGTTTCCCGTAGGTAGTTGGTTCTTACCTGGTGGTTCCTACATCAAATATACTGGCAACCCCCTATTACTTATTGGGTGTTGAAAATGGCGGCAAACATACATACCTACCTTCTAACACAAAACTTCAACGCTGATGACAGGTGACAGTGCCATCTAGAAAAAAACAACGTTAATAATGGCGATCCTGTCCACTAAAACAATTAATTTTCAGAAGTCTGTTTTCTACCACAGTGCTGATGACTCTGCCGCCAAATTGTTATAATTAGGTCGCTCCGTGATTTCACAAGAAAGACATTAACTTATTTAGTATAAAGACAATCACGGCGAATTCGATTGTCACTTTTTATGCTTAAAAGCATCTTCACGTTCATCGATTTGTTTCCTTCAGTTGGGGCTGTGATGTTACGAGCGGGTGTTGTTTGCAGCAGAAAAAAGACACTTCTGGTTATCTGTCCTAAACCGTTCTTCGAAAATAATCAAGATGTTAGGTTCAAACGACGTTTCGATATTCAATTTAGAAATGAGAGATGCCACCCTTAATTTAATCACCGAAGTAGCTCGTAATTCTGTTGTGTTTTGTTTCGCGTGAGAGCTGCTGAAAATTCCGTTAGATAAACATAATAAAAACATTCGCAAATTTATTCTAGAAGGAATGGAGAAAGGCAGGCTCGCTTTTTAAGCTGATATAGGAAATGAAAGCCTGTGTTGGATAAGAAAAAAATCGGGTGAATACTGCGGATCAGCTGGTCCACTGGAATGAATGGGCAAACTTGGTTGAAGACAAACTGTTGCTGATTTCCATTTTAATTGGTAAGTATACGACATGGACTTGCAACACATATAATGTACGTCACTTGTGTCTTTAATGAAAAAATAATCTTAATTGCTAGGCCGAATAATGCATTATGTCAATCGTAAAACAAGAATAGTTCATCACGTAATGATCTACTATCGCATCCAACATAGTATGGTGTTCGTTTGTGTTTACTACGATGAAGGCATCAAATCGTGTGTTCCACCTTTCGACTGAAATTGGTTGACCCACGGATGTCGCCGATCAACATTCAGATTAAATTCGTAAACGTGAAAAATGGCCGCGTTTCTCAGTTCGAAGGAGAAATTACATGGATTATAACGAAGTGAAACGTCGATATTACTGGTTTAAATAGAACACAACAATGTTCAGTTTAAATATCTAAAAATAGTATTTTATAGCAATTTGTTCCAGTTTTGTTTCCTTGTTCATATTAACTTTTTCTTAACAAAAGTTGTGCCATCATAGTAATGAGGACTTTGTATAGCGCCTATTCTTCAGAAGCTTTATGCGCTTTGTAACATATATAATAATTATATGAACAAAACAAACCCAAAAACCCAAATAAATACTATGAAATTCGAAAACATAAAACATCCTAAAAATAATTAAGATAGGAAACATTATTAGATCTTTAAGTCTGTTTTTCCAGTCCAAACAGGTGTGTTTTAAGAGCACCCTTGAAAGGGATCACTGTCTCTGTCTAATTTCAATGGGCAATTTGTTCCACGTTGCTGGGCACTGGCATGCAAAAGAACGTTATCCATATGACTTCATTTTCATAGTAGGAATAATGAGTATACGATTGTCAGATGAGGAGCGAAGGTATCTTGCTGGTGTGTACACATGGGTGAGGCCAGATAGGTGTGTTGGACTGAAGTCCGTCAGTGAAACGTAGCAAAGAGAACAAATGTATTTGATTCTGTATCGAATGGATAGCCAGTGTACGTTACAAGGCAGAGTGGAGGTAGGCTCTGGTCGCGGTACTCTAAGGATGAACTGAGCAACTGTGTTTTGAACTCTATGAAGTTTCTAGACAGAATCGAGTTACAATAGTCCAGTCTTGAAAATACTAATAAACACACAAGTATTTTAGTGGCATCAACTGAAAGAAATTTGCGGAGAGAGGTATTAATACCATCAGTTAGTGAAGGCAATATGGGATCTAAGCACTCAAGAAACAGTGTAGTTGCAATTGGATAAAGTTCACATGATGTTGGTGTATTCTTCATCACGATTGTCCGTACAAAATCCAAAGAGACAAGTTTAAATGCTGCTAACGGTTGTCGCTGAATTTCTGTACCGTAACTGTGTGGCGAGGACGAGTCAATTGAAATTGTGTTGTCAAGCTTATCCATAATGGTATATACCTTGCCACGGAAAAAAATCTGCAAAGAGGTTCGGAAGGTCTACTGGAGAGAAGGTAGTTCGAAGTGATGTACATTTCTCGACATTAGTTATTTCAAAAAACTCTTTGCAGCTTGAACTCTCCGTGATCTTAGTGGTGATGTAAGATAAGTTGGCTAAATGGACTAGGTTTGCGACGTTCTTAGCGGCTTCATAGATTTGTTTATGAACAGTGAGCCTGGTGGAAAGGTAATGCCTCTCCGCTTTACGGGGTTCTCTTTTAGCAGTGCGAAGCTGGTCCCTAATACTGCTATACCACGGAGAACACATTTTTTTTCTAAATTGATACTCTGCATTCGGTGGATGTAGCATATCTAACAGTTATCGAGTTGTTTTGCTGTATGAGGTAAGCAAGTTGTTTGGTTTGCTTGGATGTCATGCATTAATTTGGTTCTATTTATCATATTGAAGTTTCTCTTAGTAGCAAAAAAAGTTTGAGGGTTAGGGACTTGTATGTCCAGATGACATAATGCAGAGATGATCTGATGCGTGATAACTTCGGTATTTCATGGTGTGTGCGATCGTGTATGAAACATAAAGCAAAAACTTTAGATGAATGTGTGAAAAAGTTAATGTGCAGCAGCACTCAATATAAACGTGTCATAGAAGTTTTAAAAACATGTGTCCAGGAAAGGGCTAAATGCAAAAACTGATGTTGACACAACTGGCGAAACGGACACAGAATCGAAAGATGCTGTTGGATAAAACACCAACAGAAAACTGGAACCTAACAACGTTTTTCCAATATAACTATTAAGGCACCTCCCATTTAGTGCACAAGGATATCCTAATACATTAGATTCCTGTATGCCTGTCAACCGCAAGAGACCAAATTCGTGACTTTCATCAAATACAACATTGAAATTTCAACCATCTTTGTTAATCCTGAATCAACAAATAGATCCATCAATAAACTGACGCGTAAACAAATGGCTACATAAAACAAGTAGAAACATGTAATGATTTTGCATTTCATTGGCTGAAATCAAGCACGTGGTTATCGTTCAAGTTTAAAGCCAATCATTAATGCATAATTTCATATTTTAAAAGCATTTAGGTTTTTCTACATTCGACACAAAGTAATGCTCTTTTAGTCTTGTGTTTCATTTTAATATGCTGACAATGAAATAAACATTTTACCAACTAATTAAAATTGGTTTGTTAGCTGCCTTTGGCTCAAATTCTAGGTTCAGCAAAAAATATTTGTAAATAAAAAAGATCTGGCATAATACACATACATTGATATTCTAATTCTGTAACTGATATTGCATCAGAAAGATCACTATCATGAAAATCCTCGTTTCATATGACAATCTTTGGGACAAGAGACGAAATATTTGTTTAAAAACGAATCACAATAGTGTGTTGTCAGTAAATACTGTATTGCTATTTGATAGCAAATTGCATTAATGCAGCTCAACTTCACTATTCCGTCTTTCAAAACAAGTCAGGGAACATTTAACTTTTTTTCTTTTATGCTATAGGGGGATTTAATTTCCAAAGTAAAAACTACAATCATTTCGATGAAAAGTATATCCATATCGACAAGTAAATCTAGTTTTTATACTGAATGTACAGAATTAATGACATTGTTAAGGAAACAAATTTGCTGCGCAGGGTGTGCGTATTTCTGTACATGATCGTGACATCAGTGAAAACTGATATATCACATGCTAGTAAAAATAAAAATGTTATAATCCTTCTTTTTTAACACAAGGATTATAGTTTGCCATTTCATCAAGTCATAATGACATAAAGCAAGTCACGGAACAAATTTATTATCTGACACCTTATTTTATTGAAAATGTGAAAAGAAACATTCAGAATGTTTCACAAAACTCAAATACACTCATGAACATAAACAGACACTTTTATAAGAGGTATTGCAATACAAAAATGTTCATCATGTTCAAAAAAAAATTACAGGCATATTCTCAGATTGTAAGATCTAAATATCGGAATCAAACGATACAAGAACAGTCTTACCATCAAGGTCACACAAACTTGACCACACACTTACGGAAACACACACAATCTATGCTATCCTATTTTTCAACACGTACACACAGCCAATACATTTATACACAACAAGCATCCTGAAAAGACCTATTGCATGTTAGTCCGAGCAAACATCAAGACTGCGAAAATGTGAGTCAAGGTGACCACCACAATAAATATCTTATCAAGTACAGTCCAGATATTGTTACAATAAACATCTTAACATTATAAAAAGAGTCAAGTATAACATGGACCAGGGAATTTCAAACACACTGCCCACCAAGCTATATCCTGTGGCCGCAAAATGATTGGCATCCCAAAGTGCCATGAGAGATAACAAAAATGGTGTGGCCTTAGGGCTATCAAAGATGCATTCATGCAGTAATCAAGGTGGTTTGAGTTTGAGACACCTGAGAACAGGCCATCTTAATTTCCATAATCTGATATTTCTTCAGTATGCAAAATGTACAAACTTTGCACGAGTTGTACTGCAAAAACGTTTTTCCAAGGAAAAGAAAGGAATCACTTTCACACAAAACTAGGATGTCTAAAGTTGTATGCAAAGAAAATGCCAGTGAATGCAGATATACCAAAGTTTGGGACTATTAAGGAAAAACAGTCAGACAACAGTCCCTTATTTTCTTGTTGACTGTAGAAAGCAGCAAATAGGAAATTTTGAAGCCCACTAACATATCTAATTCTACTGACAACCATCTGCATGTTAAGAATGATTTTGCTGTATGGTGTGTTTTTGTGTGATTGTGTGTGTGTGTGTGTGTGTGTGTGTGTGTATGTACACATTTGAGAGTTCTGGCATAGCATCTTCAATACTAAACTTTTAAAATTAGCTATGTAATCGAGAAGTCAAAATTGTAATGATATTGTTAAAGACTTGAGAGTTTCTGATCTGTATTAGAATTCCTCTCTCTCTGTGTTCCTTCGATTCGATCTACAGTAATTTTCTTTCATTATATGTATCAACCTATACTTTAAGGCTGCAATTTTAAAGTTATACTCAGGCTTGCATTTGACATCTCTGAAACAGATAGACAATCTGAAAATATGCCTGTGTGTCTATAACCAAGAATATGAAGAACATATCAAACATCAAGTCAATAAGCTTAAATATCAACTCTAACACATTGTAATATATAAGTTCGAAACTTACAACTTTACTATCGAAAAAAAAAGGAAACGAAAAAATTTGTAGAATATTACATTTTTATGTCAAAGCTACACTAGCCATGAGCAGTGCACATTCTAATGAAAATATCCTCCTGGAATGGGTACTAACAAGGAAATATCCCATTGATTTGCTTATTAAAGATAATACAAATAATTTTATCTGAAATATCCAACATTTGAACTGTCAGCTGCTGTCTAGGTAACCATAGTTGCATTAGAACACTTTCATGGTATGTTTAATGTTTTAAGAAGATAAATGAGAAGTGATAACCAGTCAAACAACGATACAATTACTGAACATTAATTTTTGTACCACCTGGTCATGTTCTCAGACCACAGAATGTATCAAATTCAATTCACAACTAGTCTCAACAATTGCTCGAGACTTATTTCTGACTCAGATAATAATACAGGCAGATTTGATTTATGCCTGTTCAAATATTGATAAAAAAAAAATTTCTGACATTAAATGATGAATATTTATTTATTCATCATCTTACTCTTAACATCTGAAAGATAATATATATTTCCTTTTCAAGCCTAAGGTGGCCTTGACATTACAACTCAAAATATGGCACTGTCCCCAAGTAGGTAAATGAAACAAAAAACACTGACACGTTCACGAATCTCATTATAGAATGGCATCATGGTACACTACATAGAAGGACCTAACAGAATTCTAGAGTTGACAATGAGGTTATCCAGAGGAAGTAGGAATAAAAGTGACATGACAAGAATTTGGCATTTATGGAGATGTTGCATGTTTGATGACAAATAAATGTCATACCCCATTTATCTCAATGGAAAAGTGAGAAAAAAGATAATAACCAACATACCTGTTTAAGGCTTCAGACAACACGAGTTAATACACTTTACTGAAAATGTTAATTATCTGCACAAAGTCTTCGGGTATATCAAGAGTTGGAGAGCAAGTTGGTACTTTATATTTTTGCTGCCAGCTGACAATCCTTTCAGTTAATCGAGGTGGTGTTGGTGAAGAAAGCAGTTTACCATCCAACTGTAAGCTATCTGAATACCTGTTTTGGAGTATGGGTTAATATTTGTTAGCTTTATTTCCAACTTGAAATATTAATTTTCCACTGGCTTCAAGGAAACATACTTGTACTACCATAAATTATTACAAACATTTGAAATAGTGTCCCAAACATTTTTGGGACTGGATATTTAGGTTAATTACTGTACAGGACAAAATAGACACATCACTATGAATTCATTTATATAAATCTTGTATACATGTTTCATCTCAACATAATAAACTTTCCACTGAATTAATTCCAGACAAAACAAAAAATTTCTGCACCCGCAATATCTGGATACAAAATCTGTTTCTTATATAATGTGTAGAATAAAAATGATAAATATACACATATAATGCCAATACACAAATACTAACAAATAAGTAAATGTACATTTTAACAAACTACCAGAAATATTTAATAGCATTACTTATTAGTGATTTCTAAAAATACTGTTTGGATTTAAATTATGTGATGCATAAAGTAAATTAGATCAAGATTATAACTGTGGATCTTCATCATTGGCAGTCTGAAGACTGCATAACAAAACCTATGCTCAAAACAGAAAATAATTATTCCTGTTGCAACACTCTTAGCTCAGTTTGTATCTGACATATGCAATTGAACAAATATTAATAATGAATATATCATTCATATATACTGTTATACATCAATATAACTGAAATGTTTATGCATGTTCAACTAGTACAAATTATCCCAATCAATCTAAGCCTTAAAGTAAAACCTATCTTCAAAAATTTTAAAATTTTATTAACTAAAGTATAAATGGAAGCTTTAATACCAAAAAAGGAAACAATAAAAATAACATTTCCTTGAACATACATCATATCTTAATTGGGTAAAATACATTTCACTTAATAATTTGTTTACTTGTCTAGTTATGGCACTTATAAGAACACTGATACCTCTAAGAACTTGGCTGCTGAATTTAATCAATGGGTGGCTATTTCTGAAGAGAAAGTGTTCTTTATTGGATAGTTTCGCAAGAAGAACAACACAATAATACATTTATACTGCATATACTAGCTTACAGATAATTTCTAACTACAAGCAACACAGAACTTGATCTGCCATCGCATAATGTGCCAGCAGATCAGGGACTATGTTTTAATGATTATAAACAACAAACAGGCCAGACCCTACCAGTGCATTAAATAATGGCAGATCTGGACCTGTGCAGTTTGCAGTTTGGCTTGATTTACAAGCAAATATATACAGTATATATGCTGGTACATGTATTGAAAAGAGAGCCAAAGTTTACAAAACAAACTAAACATTATAAAAATTCTAACTTGTGCAAAAATTTACATGTTCAGGGATATTAAGAATCTAGTACATGTACATGAGTATTTCCCTTATTAAGAATCTAGTACATGTACATGAGCATTTCCCTCCATTTGATTACCTGTAAACACAATTACAAAAAGTAGAGTTTTTCTGACAGAAATGATTATTGTTTAGAGCCCATTAAACTGTCATTATATCAATAAACATATTCTACATCAAAAACAAAATTTCTGCGAGTGAATAATCCATGCCTGCAGTGGTACATGTCATCAAACCTATTCTACATCAAAACAAAATCTTACTGCAGTGAATTATGCATGCCTGTATTGGTACTTCCGAGTACAAATGTCTATGCATCACTGTAGAGGGCACATAATTTATCCACCCCAAAAACAAAATCAAAGCAAAGTTATGATGTCCATGCAAACTTAACATCTAAGCAAATACCCCTTACAAGCTGTCAGAGAATTGACTAGTCAAGTGTTCTAGATGATTTAATATCAAAAAAAAAAAAAAATGAGACAAGACTTGACAACTTTAGGACTCAGACTTGTCAAGATATATAATTATGCAAAAAATAATTAACAAAATAATTTACAATAATATAAGTAGGTCATAATGACATATTCATTGTTTGGTAGTTAATAACAATTTCAGATGCTTTCGGTTCATATATACACTTTCATAACTGCAGGACTCCATGAAGTCATACAGCACTAAATAAATGTCTGCCTACAAAACTGAAACATATCCACCAAAGTTTTAACCTTGACCCAGACATTATTCCCAATGCAAAGTATTGAAAGAGTAAATGACAATTGAAAACAAACAAATCAAAGAAAAAACCTCATTAAGTGTGAATTTAATTAACACAGGACCAACTGTTGCTGAGCTATTGCCAAAAATAATTAATTTAAGCGAGATAATAATGGGAATAAAATACTAATAACATCATAAATACTTCCATAAATAAAGTTCCATGATCGCAATAGACAAATTATTGGCCACATTAGGCAAAGACAACAGGAGCCAAATACCTTTCCCAAAGATATATCGAGGCAGACAGCCTGGACTGGTCTCGGGAGGTATAAAACCAGCAAGACCTGGATTAAGAATAAGATGCTTCACCAACTTAGCTACAATGGCTAAAACCATGGGATGGAGACATTTAAATTGGAAACATGCAAGTATGTATCCATGAAGACATTCAAAGTGAAATATTGGAAGAACGTATCGATGGAAACATTCAGTGTGGAAACTTGCAAGTACATATCCATGGAAACATTCAAAGTGGAAACTTTTATGTACAACAATATCCCTGAACATATTTCCAACCCTAACCTGTATGTATGAACCCTAAATCTGTAGGTATGCACAAAACTGTCCTACTTCGTATACTGAAGTAACTCAAAATCCACTATCTACTTAACATGTTAATATTTTACTTCAAGATTTGGCTTTGATAATTTGCAAACATATTTTTAAACAAATGAGCTTTTCATGAAAAATGGTGTCAGCTTTGGATAACAACCAAAGTTACAGAAACATGTATTTGGACATTTATATGGCATATATTTCCAGGTTTTAGACTGACAGGTTTTATCAAACAAGCAGTGTGGGCAAAATAGCCTAGTTGGCCCAGAGTTTAAATGGTCAGATGTCCAATAGGAAGACAGACAATTTTTAGTACAGACACAACAACTTAAATGGCTTAGAACTGGTCAAAGGTTCAATAGGAACACGATAATTAGTACAGACACAATAAAAAAGTAGGCTCAAAACTTGAACTGGTCAGGGGTCCAATAGGAACACAAACAATTAGTACAGACACAAAAACATAAGTTGCTTGGATATGGGCAAAAAACTCCAATTGGAACACCACCAAGTAGTGCAGACACAATAACATAATAGGCTCAAAATTTAACTGGCCAGGGGTCCAATAGGAACACCAACAAGTAGTCCTGATAAAATAACCAAGCAGGTTCAGAGTTGAACTGGCCAGGGGTCCAATAGGAACACCAACATGTAGTCCTGATAAAATAACCAAGTAGGTTCAGAGTTGAACTGGCCAGGGGTCCAATAGGAACACCAACAAGTAGTCCTGATAAAATAACCAAGTAAGTTCAGAGTTGAACTGGCCAGGGGTCCAATAGGAACACCAACAAGCAGTCCTGATAAAATAACCAAGTAGGCTAAGAGGTGAACTGGTGAAAGGTCTGATAGGAACACAAACAAATAAGACAGACACAATAAGTTAAGTGGCTTGGAACTGATCAGAGGTCCAATAGGAGCATTGACAGTTGTTCATTCTTTGTAATGGGGTAATAACCATACTGAGAGGCAAAGGGAAAAATAACGCTTGAATATCTTTCGTTGAATAAGAGGGTAAACTGAGTCATATCTATATGTTACATTAAGAGCTTTTTTTTCTTCTAATAATATGCTTTTCCAATGCAATAGAACATTTGTGCTCAACATTTTGCACCTGCTGTCCACATCTAGGTATTCAATGAATGGCTGATATATTACCTGCAGCAAGTCCATTGCCCATGAGTGTGCCACAACCTGTAGTCTAAGACCCTGTGCAGTTGAGTAACTGTATGACAAAGATGACATCCATATTTACACGGTTCTCCAGACATTTTCTTTTAAAATAGTTAGCACAATTAAGATGTTCTAGTTCAGAAATGACGACTTGTCCACAAAATGGAAGATACATATCTTTATCAACTTTGAATCTTTGCATATTCAAAATGAAATGTTTGCTGGGTTGAATATCACATGAAACTAATTACAAATAGTAGGAAAGCACATGTCTGATGTGTCAAGCTTGGTTTCTGCACAGACTTGTCAACATTTTGTAATGTTCTTAACAGAAATAACTTGTCTACATGTGTTATTACAAATATATAAAACCAGAAGTTGTCTGAATATAGAGCAATAAAATTGAAATTAAGAAAAATGAGTATACATCGGGATTAAGTTAAATTTTAAGCCAGTGGATTCTGATCTGAAGCAATGTCCTAACCATGCAGCAACAATAAGAACATGCAATCTTAGGACTGTTTTTCATTCAGCTGAACTGCTTCTTATACAGTAGTCAAGCATTAACAACTATGGTCAATTACAGCAACTTATTTACATGTTACATTATAAGCAAAATCAATGTCATATTTTCAACATGACAGATTGCATACAATTTTTATTTTTCTCCTCAAGTATGTATTGGAATGAAAACAGAACAAAAAGGTTTAATTATTTGGTATAAAAACAATGAAAATGATGATCACAATTACACTATTCTGGCTTGCTTGATGTGACATGTATTACTAGTTGTACAATTACACTATTCTGGCTTGCTTGATGTGGCATGCATTACTAGGTGTACAATTACACTACTCTGGCTTGCTTTAGGTGGCATGCATTGCTAGGTGTACAATCCCCTTCTGTGGCTCTCTTTCTCGTCACATTAGCAGTTGGGAAAAGATCTTTTTTTGCATCTTTAAATACCTCAGTAAAGTGACTCTCAAGCAGAGATTTTTTTGCAGGTTCCAAGGGACTTTGTTTTTTAGGGGTTTTGCTAGAGGCAGATATATATTCATATATACTTGTCACATTTACGTTTCCTGGGTCAGCCATATATTACATATTAGGATACATTTAAAGGAATTTTGGTCCAGAAACAAAAGTGGACATCAATGAGTAACTGACTATGGGAGAAAACACTTTTAAAAAAATTGAAACCCAATATTCATACAAGTAAAAAACAAATGACCATTCATCCAAAATGTGCATTGAAGTTCCACTGAATGACCAGTCATCCAATACGTTCATAAAGTTCCACTGAATGACCATTGGTTTAAAATATGCATCAAGTTCCAATGAGTGACCATTCGTCTAAAATATGCATCAAGTTCCACTGAATGACCATTCGTCTAAAATATGCATCAAATTAAACTGAATGACCATTCGTCTAAAATATGCATCAAGTTCCACTGAATGACAATTCATCTAATATATTTAACATGATTTTGAAGTTTTCCTTTGAAACTGGAAGTGGAATGACAAACAGACACAAACAGTACTAATTTTGAAACTGAAAAGTTGTTCATAGCAAGCATCCTGGTGTAATAAAGCACCATAGGTGTGGAGAAAAAAATTGAAGTGTGCGTAATGGATAGACTGATAAATTTAAGGGAATAAAAAAATATTAAAAACGTACTGAAACAAAAAAACTGAATAGCAAAGTGAAAAATGCCAATATCAATACAAGTTCCAGAGATATTTAGAATGGTTTGGGAGTTCTACCTATGTGAATTAGTGATGGATGGATGGAAGTGGTACAAATATTGAAAGTGAAAAATACTTAGTAATATATGTACCAAATTTCAACAGTTTCTGGGATTTGCCCAAAAATTAAGTGTGGACAGTGGATAGATTAATGGACTCGCAAATTATTATTTGTGCTAAATTAAAAAGTGATATTTTCAATCGAGGGAGAGTTATGTTCCAGAAAAATATGTTTACAGATTACAGACAAATGGACAAACCAAAGATACATAACCCTCTGTATTATATACCAGGGAAATAAAAATAAAATTAACATTACTAATATATGAAATCATAAGATGGGGTCAAAAAAGGTGACAGAAATGGCTTCTTGATATTTTAGATTTTTTTTACATCAACTTGTTTGGGACCCAAAGGGATTTTGGTTTTCATGGGTTTCACTGCATGTCAAAATCCTGCAGGATGGATGCTAATACCTGTACAGCATTATTCCTGCATTATGATTCAAAAGCAAAGAGTTAAACATAATGACCAAAATTGGAATAATCATGACAAATCGGATCTGGCATTGTAACCCATGTACTGATCTTGTCTTGTAACATCTGTATTGACCTTATCTTATAACACTTGTATTGACCATAGTTTGTTATATACTGTAATGAAAATACATACATTCTCTATTACGCGAGAAAGTAAGCCAATCAATGTGATACAAATGAAAGATGGTTTATATCAATAGTGATTGTCAATCCATAAATTAAAATTATTTTGCGGACTACATGTACACAAAACTGGTACTGGAGATATATACCATCATATGCAAGTCTTTTGTTACATACAAGAAGTCTCGTATATAATAAAAACTGGTGAAAGAACTGAAGAAAAAAAATGTTTTACAAGTACCATTGCTGGGAATACATTATGTATGTACAACAAGTCATCCATCCACGAGTTACTGGTGGATTTCTACCATGTTAAAGCTTAAATATTTTAGAGGGATGATGCAATTTGTGCACCATTCAGAAAATGTGTCAGCTATGTTTGTAACACAGTATCATCTGTGAATAATGAAAACACTGGTATTGCAAACAAATCAGGATATTACATTTGTTTTCAGTGGTAAAAAATCGCAACTGCATCCAACATGAATTAATAGTTGTACATATTAAGGGATCGACAAAAAAACACTGATTGAATGAAGAGTGATCCTAGGCATGAGCATTGTTATTTGGCAGAAACTGGAAATCTGTGATAAAACATGCACTGAAATGGGCGAGTACTTCTCATTGGGCGAGTATTTCTCATTGGCATAAGGTTGCTCATGCAATCCAACTACTAAATTTCAAACAATTCTAAACTAAAGTCAGTTTAAAAGTCAAAAATATGATACTGGATAATTCATCCGATGTTACTACATTTGGAACACTTCTAAAGCTTAAATAGGCAACACTCATAAATGTGACCAAAACAAATCATTGCAAATTCAAATGAACTGCATGGCACACTGTCAACATCTTAAAATGAACTGACAAACTTGAGAAGAAAAAACTTACAACTCTTGGTTGACCTTTTGGGGGGGGGGGGTAGCAGGACTGGTGCCAAAATCACATTACCTCCATCATTAAGTCAAGTCAAAATCATTCAGTACAACACATATGCGATATATATGACAGTTGTGAACACATATAGAACATAAAATAATATTCGAATTTTCCAGAATTGATGACCAATTAAAATTTATACTGCTTTTCACAATGGAGATTACAAAAAAATAATTTGGTCAATTATTTCTTCCATAATTTCAGCATACAAATGTTTTAAAAAAAACCATGTTATTCATGTATATTGATCATCAATTAATTTCTGACCAATTGACCAATGGAATTCAAACCAAGTAGCCAATATTTTGTAATGTCCATTTATATCAGCAATATCGAGGTATAATACAGACAATTCATTTCTTTTACAGGCTTTATGAAAAATAATTTTTTTTGTAAGTACTTAATAATTTCAATTCCTTTCTGCCTGGGTTTCAATTTTCAGGCTTTGGAAAAACTATTTTTGTGGGCTCTTCAATTTGTCAGTTCAGGAAGGTTCATCATTCAAAATATCACAGAAATATCATTGTTCATCATTCAAAATATCGAATTCACAGTAATCCACAATGCAGCAGTTTTGCATGGGCAGGCTTTCAAAAGAACTACAGGTATTAGGAGCAATAATCAATAAATACCATAGCATAGTAAGGTATAAACTTCAATGCAAAAATCAAATTGACAATTCCTGGTCTTGATGGATGAAATGATGCTATTCCCATGTCCTTGTTTGGTTTCCAGTTATATTTAGCAAATTGTATAAGAAAAGATTTTTTGAAGTAAAAAGAAACAAAATACTACTGAAACAAGTGAGCATGATATAAAATGAAACTTTACAATGTGATAATGATTTTAAAAAACAAACAAAAATAAGTCTGAAACTCAAGGTTATATTTCTGTATAAATACTGGCATTGCATCATCCCAATTCAAGCCAAGATATGTTTGCATTATATCTAATCCAACACATCTACAATGAATTTATCCAAGCACTCCAAGGAACTGTACTTGCAAAGTTCTGAGTTTTAATCTAAAAGAAATAGATGCATGCTTATTTTCAAGCATTTTCTCAGCAATAACGTATTTACTGTTCAAAACTTTATTGATGATTCATCTTATGATCACACATGTCTAACCTAAAAAAACGGACAGTATACCAGATGACTGTAAAATAATTAGTTTAGTTAGAAAACTTGCAATAATTCAGTACAGCATATTAAATCGAAGTTTAAAAGGAGGTTATTCTTCTATTATTTTTTGGATAGTATATTTATGTCTTTTTAATTTAACTTCATCTCAGGTTCAGCAACAGCTTTTCAGTTTGTTAATATCATTTTTTTGTATGCTACTAAGATACAACAATGAGCAGTAGGAACCCATGGTAAATCAATATATATGGAAAGCTCTAAGACTCAGCAATGAGTGGTTGGGACAGGTGGTAAATCAATATGCATGGAGAGCTCTAAGTCACTGACAATAAGTGGTTAGGACAGGTGTAAATCAATATGCATGGAGAGCTCTAAGACACTGCATCGAGTGGTTGGAACAGGTGTAAATCAAATATGCATGGAGAGCTCCAAGACATGCATTGAGTGGTTGGGACTGGTGGTAAATCAATATGCATGGAGAGCTCCAAGACACTGCATTGAGTGGTTGGGACAGGTGGTAAATCAACATGCATGGAGAGCTCCAAGACACTGCATTGAGTGGTTGGGACAGGTGGTAAATCAAATAAGCATGGAGAGCTCCAAGACACTGCATTGAGTGGTTAGGACAGGTGTAAATCAAATATGCATGGAGAGCTCCAAGACACTGCATTGAGTGGTTGGGACAGGTGGTAAATCAATATGCATGGAGAGCTCTAAGACACTGCATTGAGTGGTTAGGACAGGTGTAAATCAAATATGCATGGAGAGCTCAAAGACACTGCATTGAGTGGTTAGGACAGTTGTAAATCAAATATGCATGGAGAGCTTCAAGACACTGCATTGAGAGATTAAGACAGGCGGTAAATCAATATGCATAGAGTTATAAAAAACTAACACAGAGTAGATGGGACAGGTGGTAAATCAATATGCATGTAGAGCCCCAAGACACAGCAATGTGGTGTGGTTCAAACACACAGTAAATCAATATGAATGGACAGTTCACATTATCATCACATGCCTCTTTGCAACACAACATTTACTGTGCTTGGTCCCTCATGGAGTAAAATGTTTATCTACTTTAAAAACAATTTTTTCATAAAACTAAATTTCTTAAAAATTGATCTTCTAGAGTCTTTGTTTTCCCCTTCAAAATCTATAATAAAATAGAGCACAAGAGCTAATACAATTTTAAAATCCAGCAAAAATACTGTGTTATAAACAGTACGTTACAGCTGTCATAGGCCTATGCTCTCATTTTAAAAGTTCAATGACTCCAACGTTCTCTCTAGTTTTGTACAAAAAATATTCGTTCCCTTATGCTGTCTCAGATTTATTGATTCAATAGCTAGGGGTTTGTTTCTTCACTGTTAATTAAAGTACTGAGAATGTTATTTTTACCATGTGATCCTTTTTCACTTTAAAAAAAATAAACCTGCTCCAATTAATCTTAGCAATATAATCAATGTCCTTTTCATTTCACAAGAGCACTTTAATAAACATTTCAGACAATCTAAGAGACATTGCCTTATTGTTGTGATTTTCCTTTAAAGCTATCTATGGAACATTCTCAAGGGAGATAAAAACTAATCAGGTCTAATTGCATACCTAAATTAGAGTTGCCTCCCTCAAATTACTAAATGGACCTAAAAATGACTAGCTCTCTACTTTGTTAATCATTTTATAAAGAGCTTAAAGTTTGTAAGTATTACTACAAACTAGATAGTATTTGGTTAAGTACAAAGAAAACTGTACCATAAAAAAATTATAATCTCCAACAGAAGGATTTATTAGTACTGTCCTAATAATTACAAATCTAATACTCACTTCTAAATGACAATTGGGAATCTTCTAGTTATTAGAAAAAATTTGCAAAAACATGGCTCTGCCCATAATAAAAAGCATACACAAAAATCAGGGTCAATGGAAGTGTTTGGATAGATTACATGCAGTGTGAATGTACAGACAAACCAAGCATATCAAATGAACACTTGCAGACATGCAATTAGGGCTGTCATAGTAACGGTCACAATGGTCGACGTGGTGAACAGCAGAGGACTTCCATTGATTGCACGGATATAAGAGGGATCTGCAAAGACAAGAGGGAGAGAAAGAGCAATAAGTGAAAGCAAAGAATAAGCTTAAACCAGCTCTAATCTCTATAACTTTACCTATGGCAAAACATAGGCATATACATGGAATTTATCTTCTGGAATTTATTTTTATTTAAATTGCAGCATCTAATTTTCCATGAGCTGCCCAAAATTAGAGAGGATATAGGGGTAAATCAGCAACAGTCCCTCAAAAGGACTGATACTCTACTAGCGAAAACCCAACATCAAACATGACTTTCACATCAGAAGAAACGTTTGTTGCTATTGTGGGTTTCATGCATTTTCCAGGAAACATTAAGCTATACATCAAGGTCAGTACAACTGGTACAGAAAGAAATTAGGAAAACCGTAGTGACAAAACAAATTCCATGGCAGCTACTGGCAATTTTTATCACAACAACAGCGGAGAATGGCCAAGCAAACAAGACTCAAACTCAAAAGGACAGAGGTGAGATGGCTGTGATTGGTAAATGCAAGTGCTTTTAGACTGCTCGACCACCCAGGACCACAATCAGAAGGAACAGTTTCAAGATGTCCACCACAATCAGGAGGAACAGCCACAAAAACCTGAGTTTCAAGATGTCTACTGTGGTACTATTTCTAGGCATCATGACTAAAACCATTTTCGTATCTTCAATGAATCAGACAATGATAAAAGTCTTTGGGGAAAACACCAAGCTGATATGACCTTTTTTCATGAGGAGTAACCATAACAAGATTTTCGAGATGGCCACTGTCAAATTTACTGGATGACCAGCAAGACCCTGGAATGAATGTGTGTGAAGTTTCATGGCAACACGACAAGTAGTTTATGAAAAGTAGCAATAACTTGTGCATGGATGATGGACAACAGGTCATTCCATAAGCTCTTCTGGGCGATGACAACTGGACCTAAATATAATTTGAGATGCTGAGCAATTTTAAATAGAAACAAGTAGTTTTCTAGAAATCAATCAATGAAGTCAAATTAATTCAGAAAAAGGAGCTACTTTCAAGTTGCCAGTATTTGTGTAGACACAATTATTAGTCCAATGCGTCAAATATTTAAAGAAAACCAAAAATAAAAAGCGGTTTCATATAGAATAGTATTTCCAGACTCCAAAACTACAAACAGCACATCACTAAGTTAATTACAATGCAATATAGCAGCAAAATAATATGCAAAATAAAAAGCTGTCACACAAAATGCCATACCACATTAAACATTCATAAAGGTAAAAACATAAGAAACAAAACTGATTCATGCACATTTAATAAGTAAGAATACCTGGACCATTTGTTGCCATGCACTATATCAGGCACACCAAAGCTTTATCTTGATGGAGAAAACATTTTTCCAATGCTGTTATTACATGCTCTGATTATGGTATGTTATGTATTTCTTGGGGAATTCTTTTTCTGGTTACCCAACTGCAGTACATCCACTACATGGTCTCCTAGACACATTTGTCTCTATCTTCTTATATAATAAATTAAATGTTGAATCCTCATTAAACAAACTCACTTCAAATAATAAATGAAAACAAGTTTTGTATTTACAATTTTTAAAAATTGGGTAACTGAATCCAAAAAAAGAGATTTGCTGTACTGACACAGTGAGAAATTTTTCTTTATGGAAAGCATTATGTATTTATCCTTCATGCAGAACATTATGCGTATATCCTTTATAGGAAGCATTATGTACTTATCCTTTATGGAGAGTTTTATTTGTATATCCTTTAAAGAATGCATTATGTACTTATCCTTTATGGAGAGTTTTATTTGTATATCCTTTAAAGAATGCATTATGTACTTATCCTTTATGGAGAGCATAATGTGCATCATCTTTTATAGAATGGTTGTGTACATCTTTTATAGAAAGCATTATGTGTAGATTATAAATGTTTCTAAGGTCAATTCACTTCAACTGCCAAATTTAATAACAATTTGATTGTCCAAAATTATTGAATCCTTAATGCTCAATCCTTGATTCAAGTTTAGTTTGCAATAAAGAGTGACATCATTCTGGAATGTACTGATTACCTGCTGATGTGGAAATGCATTTGCATATCATTTTAAGTGAAATTGACATTTTCTGTGGAATGTGGTCACAAACCCAAAAATAGACAAATGGTATGATTTTCCTGTTTTAATTCAAACATGCGTAGTTAAAAATCTCAATGTGTTACATGTTAGATATGTTACTATCTGACATATGTATACATATACCTGCCATTTGTTTGCATAAATGAGTAACCTACAGACACTAGTTTGATTATCTCTTAAATGAGGAAAAGCTTGAATCCTGATTACAGTCACCAAGACTCTCTATCTAATAGTGTTGCCCAGTACCTCAAACTACCAAATATTTAACATTAAACAATGTGACTCAAGTCTAATGAATATGAATGAATATTAATAGGATGAAATGAATTATATCAGCAATCTGATGCTTCAAACAGGGATTTATCCATGCTTTCTAAAAAGAAAAGGTGATAAATGTCCTCAGTGCCAATGTATTATCCGCAAGCACCTGTTTGCTATTTTATGTGCCGTAATATATATAATTAATGTAAAGCATAGAGCAAGCCTTTTTATTGCATTGGACCGTTACTCTTGACCATAAGATCTTCCCTCCATGTAATCTATTTATTTCACAAGGTCACATCCCTGGAATAAATTTTCTCAAACCAATGAGATATTCAAAAATCTAACATCTCTTTTAAAGAAAAGAAAAACATATCAGGAAAATTATATAATAACATAACCAAGACACAAACTAAATATTGTAGAACTTCTTAATGTCTGGCTATGTGAATTTCACCATTTAAACCCTTTTCTATAAAATAAACATACATCGATTCAGTAGGTGGAGAAACTTCTTCGCGTATTTCTCTACAATTAACACACACAGATTCAGTAGGCAGAGAAACTTCTCAATGTATTTCTTTACAATCATCACACGCAGATTCAGAAAGTAGAGAAACTTTTCTGTGTATTTCTTTACAATCAACACATAGATTCAGTAAGCAGAGAAACTTCTCAGTTTATTTCTTTACAATCATCACACACAGAATCAGTAGGCAGAGAAACTTCATTCATTGTGTTTTTCTTTACAATCAACACACATAGATTCAGTAGGCAGACAAACTTCATTCATTGTGTTTTTCTTTACACTCAACACACATAGATTCAGTAGGTAGAGAAACTTTATTCATTGTGTTTTTCTTTACAATTAATACACATAGATTCAGGAGGCTGATACAATTTTCTTATGTTTTTTTAAAAAAATACACGTAGTCAAAACAAACAAACTCAATAGGCAGATACATTTTTCTTGTTTTTCTGTCTAGTCAACACACATTAAATCAGTAGGTAGATAAACTGAGAAGTCTCTCTTGTAGTTTCAACGCTGTCTTCCTGTTTAGAAACACTTTTAAAAAGCTTTATTTTTGTCAAATCAAGTCGGATTGGGATTTCCTACAAGGATTTTTAGAAACAAATACCATACTAATCAGGGTTTTTTGGTAATATGACTTAAAAAAAAGAACGGAAATTATACATTGTAATGAAATTTAAATGAGTAGCTAGATTACAGGATTGTAAATGCAAGTTAGTACAAATGTTAATCAACTACCCTTAATCAAGACTTTACTTCATAAAAGTTCACTTAAAAATAGCAGTTGAAAAGACTTCTAAACTTGTTTGAAACAACCCCTGTACCGTGTACGAGTGCAAATGCATGTCTTTCAGATCATACTGTTTGTCCTAATTTCTTAGTTGCTAATAAAATTTTATCGTAACTGTTCACCGACAACACACTGAAGAATTTAGTCAGTATCTGACATGCATAACTAATCCCATTTTTTCCAACCAAATTGATACAGCCAACATACAAGTGCATATATTTTTTTAGTAACACGGGTTTTCTTAATGTAACCACTCAATTTAAAAGCTTCATTAGAACAGTCCATTGATAGGATTGCAAATTTAAGATTTTATTATTTGTCAATGTTCTTGTGTAACATTAGTAATTATTAATTAAATAGTATTTGCTTTTCCTGGGTTGTTTCTTCTTCATATTTTCACAAAAATGAGTGAACCGAGAATACAACCTTTACCTTACGGTGTCTCTCAAATTCAACAACATAGTATTATCTTTATGTTTCTGACCTACTTGATAGTGTTTAAAGCTATATCTTCAATAACATAATAATTTGACTCTGCTTTCTATAAATTGTATATTTTCCAGAATATATTTACCCAATTGTTTATGAAATTGCAATTTAAATATTTAATGACCAATCAGCAATCAAAACACATGCCTGTGAATGTGCTAGTTTTGTCTGTGAAGTTTATATCAACACCAACTATTTGATAGCTTGAAGCCTACTTTTTGCCTTTAGCTTTTGTTTCTTGCATAACACTGGAACTAACCTGGCCATGGCAAGGGAGCATTTAAAAAATGGACAGCCATTCAATGCTTTTAAAAAAATCACGTGGCAAAGTTGTTTTTACTTTCATAACATAAGAATGTGAAGCTGGTATCTTTTAGGTGACTTCGTCACCCACTTCACCTCATAGTGACACCTGTAGGCAGAGAAATGATTCATTTTTCTCCACAATCAACAAACAAAAACTCTGAAGGCATCTTTCAGAAGAATGTAATTTTTGTCAGAGACATTAATCACAATATGAAATTCATCAAATGCTTGAGCTTTGGTTCAAAATACTTTTTCTCTCAACTATTTCACTGAGATGTGCCGGTAACTATATACCTGTATATACTATATACCTGCTTACAAATTCAGTCAACTGCAAACAGCACCGACCCTGGTCTACCGCCAGAATGTTTTGGCAGACATGGTTCTATACACTGCAAATCAGTAGACCCCCCCACCCAAAAAAAACCCCCAGACCCTAATCTGCCATTACATTATGTAGTAGCATATCAGGGTCTGTGTTATTTGCAGCTGGACATGAATTATAAGCGAGTACATAATGATAAGAATTCAACCATCTTATTACTAATGCAAAAATGTCAGTGGCAGTGAAAGGAAAACAAAAATAGCTTAGAAACATTTCAACCAAGTAAAACTTCAAGGTTTCAAACTCAATATCATATATCTGATGTCAAGAAAATAAAAGATGATGTATTTTTCTGTTTTCATAATTCTGGTATTAGTTTCGCCTAACACTGCATCAGAATTTCTGACCTCTAACTTAATACGGTTGAATTCTCATAGCATTTTCAAAGTTTGCTGGTAGTGTTTTTAAAAAGTCTGAACTTGTGTAGAAAAGACTAAGAAAAAAACCTTTTGCAAGCAATCCTTCCAATCTGTTCAGTCTTAAAAACTAAATACAAGCAAACTTGATAAACTTCAAAACAAAACTGAAGTTAAAATTCGTACAGTTATGAAAAACTGATAAAGAAAAGACGGAATACGATGTACAAGGTCTTATCCTTTTGTAATCTCTTACCCTCTGTATCATTGGATGGGTAAATTGATGCTACTTCTCCTAAAAACCACAGACAATTCAATTAATGTCGATGTTTGAATTTGTGATAAAGTTTATTTCAGTTGACAATAGAAAGAAGAAAAAAAAAAGGCAGGAAAAAAAACAACACACTGTGAGATCAAGACAAATGTATAAACAAAAGTCCTTGGTAATGAATGATGTTCTGCTTGGTGAGAAGAATTTCCTGGAATTCCAGTCAAGACCATTTCGTCCTTTTATCTGTTAAAGGTTGAAACCATTTTATATTCTTCATTGATGACAAGATTGTCAAATTAGCTGCTGTGGTGATGTACATACCAGATGTCAGAATGGCACCATTTTCAAAAAGGACAAAGCAGACATCATCACAAGTGGTTTGGTGAAAACCTCATGGCAAAATGATCATTCATTGAGTGGAAGTAGTAACAAGATTTTCAAGTCAGCCATCAAGGTAGTCATTCTGGATCAACTGGGTATCATATGATGTATGCAATTGAAAACACCACATTCATTTAGCCATTCATTTGGTAGGAGTTGAGATGACACTTTTAAAAAGACATACTGATACATCACAACTCCATGACTTTCAATTTAAGAATAGGGAAAATTAGATTTTTAAGATGGACACATAGTGTGTGTGTGTGTGTGATTTGGATTTTTAATGTAGCTTTAAAAACTTTGTCATTTCTAAGATGTCTGCAGTGAGGCAGATAATAGTGATGTCTAGCACTGGGGCATCATGCAGCAGACATGTAGCATGATGTTCCACCCAGTCACATTATCCTGACACCTGGCAGACATGTCCTAACACTAATCTCTTATCGCTGAGTGCCTAGCGAGGCAGCTGTTAGTACCATTTCACAAGTCTTGATATGACTCCGCCAGAGATCAATCCCACGACCTCCCACATCCATGGTGGGACAAATAGTGGACATCTCTGATCAATACCATTTCAATTAAACATCAACAAGACATCAAAATAAGTCTTTCAGTGAATTAATTAATTTATATTTTAATTAACCCTTTGAACCCTAATCTCCCCCATATTTCGGCACCCTAACCCGAGCCTCCCCGGCAAATTTTGACAATTCTATAGCGAATCTAGCGAATAACATAACACAGGCTGATATACCGGCCTGTCGGGTAATGACGGTAGATAGTGAGGCCGGTATACCGGCCTTTCAGGTATATACACCGTTACAACAGGCCAGTAAACCGGCCTGTCGAGTTCAAAGGGTTAATGTAATTAATTTAAAAAATAATTAAAAAATTAATTTCAAAACATTTAGATGGAGTTGTGCAAAGTTTTAAGATGGTCACCATTGCAGCCATATTGGAAATCATACTCGACAAGACTCAGTTTAGGATCAAATAGAGGTCTTATAAAACCTTTTGGTTACCATGGTAATATGACTTTCAGGATGAGTAGCAAATACAAAATTTTCAAGATGGCCACATTGGCAGCCATAATGACCATCAAACTGACACCATTTATATTTAAGACTAACTATACATGATACGAAGCTTTTCAGTGAAACCCCATCTAGATATGAACATCCAATCTGGAGGAGTAACAATACGATTATCAGGACAACTGCCAAGGTGGCCATATTGGATGTCCGATGGGCAAGATTTTCATCTATCACCAACCAGACATCTTAAGAGTTTTAGTGAAAACTGCTTGTTACTGGCCATCAATAATGGAGAAGTATCTATCACCAACCAGACATCCATAAGAGTTTTTGAGAAAAGTTTGCTATTGGTCATCCATGCTGGAGAAGTAACTACCACCAACCAGACATCCATTCAGGAAAAGTAATAAGATTTTCAACATGGCCACAGTAGAACCCATTGTGGATGTCCACAGAGCACCATTGTCATTTAGGACAAACTAGACCATGAGGATGAATGTGTGTGTCAAGTAGAATCGTAATCTTTCAAAGATCTTTGGGGAAACAGCAATAACATACCTGTGCAGACATATGGAATATGGATGAAAGACAACAAACAAACTTCTTCTCATCTATGATCAGTAAAGAAAAATAACTGTGCAATGAAGGACTATAGAATATAAAACAATGTCATGCTTTTAAGTGGTCTGTTTTAAACATAATATCAGCTTGTATCTGTTTTAAAGATGGTATGAATACATGTGCATGCAATAACTTCTTTTTCTAGATCAAAATTAATTTCAGAAAATCACTGTGCAAGTACAAGGTTAGTTATTACACTTGTTAATATGAATACATGTTATTAATAAAACATTTTCTCCCTAAAATCTAGCATGACATGACTTTGCCACATTTCATTTGATGACAGTCATTACAGAACACCAGTGATATAAAGATTACATATAGTTTAAAATAATGAAGTAGTTAATTGCACAAGGAAACCTTCATATAAGTTGTACCCTGTACATGCAGGTTTGTCTGTTCCATCACGATAAAAACTGGGTACTAGGTTGTACGGTGGCTTGGGAAAAGAATATGTCCTACACAGTGTGTAATATATTTAAGGGCAGACGTTACTTTCATCTCTCATTGAGAGATGAAAACATACAAACATAATCTTGATGTCAAATTTATCAAATTATTTCAAAGATACTCATGCCATTGTATGCCCAGAAAAGAACCCAGGTATCCTACAACTGAATTAAAGCATGCCTAATGAACAATACAGGTGTCCTAACCAATATACTCCTTTAATGAATCAACTGATAAAGGTCTGGATGTACCTACCACATGTATTTCCTTAATAAACAAAAGGACGAAGGTCTGGGTTACCATATGTACTCGCTTAATGAACCAACTGATAAAGGTCTGGATTACCACCATGTATTTCCTTAATAAACAAAAGGACGAAGGTCTAGGTTACCATATGTACTCGCTTAATGAACCAACTGATAAAGGTCTGGATTAAAACCATGTATTTCCTTAATAAACAAAAGGACGAAGGTCTGGGTTACCATATGTACTCGCTTAATGAACCAATTAACGAAGGTCCAGATTACCACCATTTATGAATCAACTGATAAAGGGCTAGATTACCACCTGTATTTGCTTAATAAAACCACTGATAAAGGTCTGACCTACCATATGTACTCAATGAACTAACTAAAAGAGGCTACCATATATACACACTAGCTGGGCCCAACTGCAAACAAGAGACTCGGATCTGACAGCACATAATGCAGATCAAGGTCTCTTGTTTTTTTCCATTGATGTCTTCAAATAAACTGTATAGACTCAGATCTGCTAGGGTATAATGCGATGGCAGCTGGACCCAACTTAAATATTACAACACCTCAACCTCATGCCTGTATTGCTTTTACATCAAAAATTATTTACTAATATTATCCAGGCTTGTTGATATCTCATCATTAATGACAACGAAAGACATAATTGAAGCAGCAACTTAGTAATTTTTTTCAAATGTCGTAGTAACAAAATAAAAATTTAATGTTCAAGTACTTTACTGATGGCTTGAATGTCATCCGTTGCCATTTTCAATTCCTACGCTTTTTATGATCTTTTATATTTTGTATAGCTAGTGTTTGACAAAAGTTATCAATTTGGAAAGTGTCAGTTCAATTACCCGAGTCAGCTGAATTCACCAAACTCATATCAGCCATCATTATATATATTAACCAAATCAACACTTATATTAAGTAACCAAATCAACTTTGTTCACACTTGGGTGTACATTATATACAGTAACCAAATCAGAACTCATGATTTTCTGCCAATGATCTGGAAAATGCCATAGAAATATGCTACTGTAACAACCAAAACCATCCAAACATATTGTTTTGGCTAATGTCATGAACACCACACACTCCAAGACAATTTTAATTATCAACTGAAATGACATTTTTCTTCATTGAAAGATACCCAATTTCCAAGTATTTATACTTAGATTTATCTTGTGGTTCTGTTTTCTGTATGATTTAGCATACTCTCACACCATTTTCTGGCAGAATAGCCTTTTGGATCTGTATCATTCTAATGAACTATTTCTGCGGTGGATTTTGGCACAAAAAACAAGATGCTTAAGACATTAAAAGCTATCCTGAAAGTCTGAGAGGTTCATGCAACTGGTAGGAATGAACAATGACAAGATTGTTTCAACTCTATCATTCCCCCTCCTACCTCCAAGTGATACCGACATATCTTACTATCTACTAATGCAGAAAATACACATGAACTGACTTTGTATCAGAATTATTAATAAGCCTGCACTGAATAAAAACAGGAGGCCAAAAATTCTGACTTACCTTCTTTGGTCTTGAAGATGTAACTGAGCGGAGTAGATGCTCCCTGGGTGTTTACTGCTTGTACAAGTACCTGATAGTATGTTCCAGGTAAAAGTGGTGACAGTTGATATCTTACAGCTGAAGGTGGAATGTCGTCCACGTTGGTAAATCCACTTATTGGCTTGGACAGTTCATACAGTGTTCTATTTGGAATGATTTCCACCTATGAGAAATATCCATTTGGAAGATATGAACAGATCATTGCAGCATAAATTTAACTAAAATACTAATACAGTAATAAACCACAATAAAACCTCTCATAATGGATGTTCAAGAATTTACCGATATTTGTCAAAAGGGTGTATGCCTTTTATAAGAACAAAAACAATATTCAGAACCATTAGTGATGTATGCATCACAAAGCTCCCTATAATTTTGTTGGAAGGACCTTTAAACAGAGTTGACTTGTAGAAAGGAACAAAAGATATAATAGGCAATCAATCTGTTTAAATAAGGTCATGGAATGCTGAATATCCATCTCATCAATATACAGATAAGGTTAATCTTGAGTTATTCTCCAGAAGCCATATACAGCTCTCCCTTCCTGAAACATGGTAGTCATGATCCATAACAGTCAACTGTATTACATATTCAAAGGAATTATACAGAATAACGTAATACATACAGAAATATGATAGTAGCAAAATATGTCACTGTAGTATACACAAAATGTCAATTTTTAAAAATAATAGTGTTTTCAAAAGGAAATGAAGCAATAAGGCAAAGTTACACCTTGTTTTCTTTCAATGGTTACTGTTCTACAATCTTATGCATTTGGTCATGCGATCAAGGGAAGTACCTTGTTTTATAATGATGGGGAAAAACAAGGGAATACCTTATCCAATAATCCTGGATTAAATAATGCTGCAGAAGGCAAATTTACTAGCAAATTATGTTTCTCTAAGAATACAGTCGCATTAACTTGTCTCTGCTACCTAAATAACCATCCATCATTGAAAGCTGAAAAATAATGTCCTAAAATCTTTAGACATGTAGACAAAGGGAATTAACTCTTACATTTTATGTTACTCCCCTTATTATCAGAGGGGCATCCGTATCTCAAACAGTTTAAGCTTAAGTGAATGCCTTAACAGGATGCTTGCACTGCAGAGGATAGTGGAAAATAATTGTAGTATGCAATGTGATTTGTTAAGTTCAACTGGCAAATTATAATTGACTAAATTGTTTGCTTTCTTCATTAAATTCATTACCAGATCACAATAACACAATAAGAATTTACAAAAGGGGCTGTTAATGCTTGAACATCCAATCTACACCTGTGTCTCATGTATGTTTGTTCTAATGAAAAGATGGATGTCTCCCATCTTAAGTTTAGTACAACCAAAGACTGACAAAAGTTGCAAAGTTATGTCTAGGGCTGAGTTTGATAATGGTAATTGCCTGGAAAGCAGTCAAAAATGATTCAAATCTCCTTCACGAGGCCATGTCATGCAAACAGAAGCTGAACAACGTCAGCCAAATGACTCTACTATGTCATACTATGCCTCAAATTAAGACATTATGTTTGATTCGGTTTTGTTTTCATGCCTTATATGAGAGAAAAAGCCTTTTATGGCTGCTGTTAATATTCTGTCTAGACATGATAAATCACATAAAGGATCTCTCGATTACTTAAGTTCCCAACACCTTTTCATGCAGAGTTTCTCCAGTCAGATAGAATAGTGGTTACCTGTTTCTGCAGTGTGGGGTTCACTGTGATTGTTCTGGATATGTCTGTTAATAAATCAATTAGATTATTGATCCAGGATGTGTCCCAGTTTGAGTAAAGCAATCAGAACTATTTTACATGATAATGATTTTGGCCAGGACAATTAACATGGCTGGTATGTGATAAACTTGGATATTTATTGTTATTTGGAACACCGATGAAAGTATTCCCATAATGCAACATCATTTGTATTTATAGAGAAACCTCCTGCACCTGGTGTGTCATTGGATTACTTTTCTGGATTTCAGAAGTGATCAAATGAGCCAGCTCAAGTCTATCACAGGTCTTAATCTGCCATTGGCTTTCATAACCAAAATATGTAGCCCAAACTTTGTGTTATAAAGGGGTCACAATGAATAGATTAAATAAACTCTAAAGGATGCTGATTATGTTTCTGGGCAATAACTGCTACTGCCAATAATAAAATGATAAAAAATAGCAATATTTCATCGATTAGTTTTGATTTAAATTTTCTTCATATTAAAAAAAAAAACTGCAAAATCTGCTGAGATTTTCTAGGAAAAAAGCATGGGATCCAATTCTCACACCATGATACAAGTGGGTTCACAAGTTCCTATATTTTAACTTGTAAGTCTTGTTCATTAGTCTTCTTACGTCTCTATAATTGAGAATGTATTTCTGTATCTCGGATCCTCCATCTTCTGGTTTATTCCACATCAGCAGGAATGATGTTGGACTCGTACTGTCAGGGAAAGGAGATGTGATCACCACTGACTGAGGGACACCTGCAAGAAACACAATATAAAATTAATCAATTTTCACTAATTTTGTGATGTTTGACAACCACAAAATTAAAAATACTTAATAAACAGTGAATTTTAAATTAAAAAAATAGAACCTATATCAGAGTCCACAAAACTAAGAGCTCTCAAAAATGTTTTTCACCAAACCATTAAAAAAAACTTGATACATACAAAAAAAAGATAAAATCACTGAAAACAAAATCTCAAACTTGTTCAATTAGAAAATGCCACTGATGAAGAGAATAATTAGTAAACAAAAATACATTATTGGATCTGATATAGCTTCCCAATTAGTTGACACATGAACATGTGTTGCGAATTCAAATTCACTCATTAACTGCAAGAAGTTAAACTAATTGCATGGAGGACATTATGTTTCTACAATCCATTTAATGTGATTATTCATATTACAATCAGAAGCAAACATCTGAAACCCCATACAAAGTACATGCATATAGACCAAACTGAAAGCCAGTGACTTTTCAATGACCAGTTTTCAAAGACTACCCATGGCATCAAGTGCTCTATATGTTCTTGCACCTGAAAATTGAGAGCAAATTAAAAGTTGAGACAGTACTTAACAACAGTCCTCAAGAATATCAAGAGGTTAATTCATGTTTTTTAGTCCACAGATTGGTGCTAAGAATTGCCAAATGAACAGATGTTAATACCTCTTAAGTTGGTGATTCAACCTATTATTGTTACATATCTAGTGTTTGAAAAGTTATGAATGTTATATGATGTGCCAAATTCTGTAAAATATTTGACATACATACGCAATATAACATATTTCTGAACTTTCTATATGACCAGTTCAGTTCTGATTATATGCCTAATCCAGTTAACTAAAGCCAATTTCAGGCAAGGCATCTCAGCTAAAATTCTCTCTTTTAACATTTTTCCAGGAACAATAATCTGACACACTTCATAGCTTTAAAAACAAATTGCCATGATCATCGACCAGTAATAGCTAAACAAAATCATTGTCTAAGAATGAACCACATTTGAATGCAGCCATTTTCGATTTTCTAGCAGCTTGTAATTTTTAACTGGCTAATGTAAAACTTTCTGGATGCATGCATACATGCCAACCCCTGACGAGGAAAATGCGTAATCCAAGTGGTCAAAAAGCGGAATCCAAGCAGAAAAAGCGTAATCCACATATAACATGCTACAATTTCAATAAACAATGATTATTTGCACTTCTCGTCTTTTAACATCCTTTACTGTTTCAAGTTTTCATATGTAGCACTTTTAGCTTTACACACTCATAGACTAGAATCTATCTTAAGACTTTTATCACCAAATATTAAAATTCTTTCCACATGGCCAGAAATAGATGTCACGTGATGCTGCACTCGTGTCTTCATATTTAGTGAATTCTGTTATTTTTAGTTTAGGTTTTTTTTGTTGCCTTTTTCTAATCCATCTGTGAAATTATTTGAAAGGAGATATTTTTACTCTCATATATACATCAACTAAAATAAAATATACTTTTAAGCACCAAATACCTTTACACTGGTTCTGGAGTAAATATGAATTATAACAAATAACCTAATAATAATAATAATGTAAGATTAAAATTTAAAAAAACAGTGTTCTCTTCTCTCTAAGCCATACAGATGCTATAAATAGAATTTGAGGTCGAAAGTTTAAAAATAGAGCAAAGTTTGCTATAAATAGCACATGATAACTGTTAGGAAAGTGCATGCAAGTCCACGGACAAGCATACTCTTGTATTGTAGTTACAAAAAAGCAGTCTTTTCTAAAATACACTGTGGGATTAATGGAATGTTAATAAAAACGAGGAAACAAATAACTGATTTTTTTTAAAAGGTGGATATACCAAAAAAGAGTAATCTATATATGTTTAGGCGTAATTTAGTGGGTAAAAAGCGTAATGGTTGGCATGTACGCGATGGTTCAAACTATGACAGAATGCTTTGCCCAGGACCCAACTGCCAATTGTTCAAAGTGAAGTGAAAGAGTGTGCACAAGTTAAAGACATCATGAGAAAGGGGATCTTTGATTGAGATCTCGTTACTTTCTGTGGATTATGATAATGGCAGAATTAGCATATAACCAAAAATCAAAATGTACTTCCAATTCTCACACAATGTAAAATAAATGACGAATGTAAAATTTCCATTTTTTAAAAAAAAAGCACAATCACTGAAATTCCATGACCTTCAAAGACCCAGGTGCAATATCAATGACTTTTAAGGCCTTGAACTGAGTTCATATCTCAATGACCTTTCTGCCAAACTTGAAACATCTTCATGCCATGATCCCTTCTGATAAATGAGAACATCTTTATGCAGGGTTAGAGCTATTTTGTTGTTTTGACTAAAATGGCTGAACATTTCCCTATTAGTTTAGAATTCCATCTATCTGAAACCAAACAAGTGTGGTAAGGAACAAGGTTTCTCAATTTCTAATATTGCGAATTAAATCATCAGCAGGTCTTATAAAATAAAATTATTAACACATTTTGTTACACTTCATACAGACTGTTAGGAAGGTAATCAAGAACAAATTGTATTGAAATGAAACAGATACATTTAGCAGAAAACATGTACACACATTAAAGGAAGCAAGTCACTGAAATCAGCCCTCACATAACATTACCTTCAATTCAGTACAATATGGCTTAGGTAAATTAAAAACAATATTTTACAGGTAAGCATGCCTGCATAGAATTATATGCATATTGCCAATACATATAATGAGTTGCTATCATATTGTATTCAAAGGGAGCTGCGGATACCTAGCCCTAGTAATTACAGGAGTCTAGGTGGTTAGATGTTAGCAATCTATAACAAATGGTGTAGGTTTGAATCCTACTACTGAATAAGCCTTTGACAGCTACTATGGTGCATCCATTGACAAGACACTAGACCCCAACTGCCTCAGCATGAAATATCAAACTTGTATTGAATCTGTGTCTTAAAGCATCAAACCAAAACCAAGTAGTAACCTAAATATAATTATCATCCATGTTCATGGTGTAAATTTTCACAGGCTGTTTATTTTTCAAACTACAGCTACATATGGTATCTTGAGATTAATGGAAACTTAATTCTGGCTAATTCTTTTTAAAATTTGGTTGCATGGATGTAAGTATATTCAAGATAGGTTAGGTATTCAATAGATGTGAATTTAAAGGGAAGATTGTTGTTACTAACTATAAGGCTTAGTTGTCTGGGTGAACTCAGATGGTGCACTTTCACCCACATCATTGATAGCTGTGACAGTGATGATATAGTTGGTCTTTACAGATAGGTTATCCAATCGGGAGGTTGTCCTGGGCACAGGCTGGTCATCTAAATAGTTTCTCCACTCTGTAGATAAAAATTCATTCATTAAAAAAATGGTACTTGAAGTAAAGGAAAGCAGTGCAAATCATGAATACAATGCAAAGAATTTAATGAGATAACTAAGAAATAAACTATACAAGGTCGTTCAAGATAAATTTCACTTGAAGTTAAGAAACCAGAGCAAATGATGAATACAGCATAAAGAATCCAATGAGACAACTAAGGGATCAACTATATAAGGACGTTCAAGATAAATTTCACTTAAAAAAAAGTAAATAAAACCAATGAAAAATAAATAAAACCCACCATTTGGATACTCATCGCACCCGGAAATAATTATTTATAAAACCCACCATTTGGATACTCATCGCACCTGGAAATAATTTTTTTATAAAACCCACCATTTAGATACTCATCGCACCTGGAAATAATTATTTATAAAACCCACCATTTGGCTTCTCATCTCACCTGGAAATAATTATTTATAAAACCCACCATTTGGATACTCATCTCACCTGGAAATAATTATTTCACTCAAGAAGTTACTTGTACAACAGTAATGTAACTGTGCATACAAAATTTTAAGTTTGGAGTTGAAGATTTTGGAAGTCGGAAACTGTGGTGATAGATCAATGAATAAATGCAAATTGAGTTACCAGTCCACAAGAAACACCAATGATTTACCCATATAGATCATCATTTATTATCATGAACTAAGTGATAGTTATTAAAAGTTATGACTGCATGGTGACAGCGACCATGTTTGTGACAAACTTACCGACTGGAGCCTCAATAGTCATTGGATCTTCATTTGAGCCTTGTACCTTGTATCTGATTTTAAATTTTGAGACAGGAGGACCTCGAACACTGGGAGTAGTGATGCCAAGCGTAATGAAACGAGCAGAAAACTCTGCCACTGACACAACAGGTGCAGGAGGTTTCTCTAGAAATAAAAATTTAGTACAAAATTAAACTTCCCGGATATGGAAATGAGAAATTTGAGTTTGGCTTATATGTAATGATCCTGACCATAACCTTAATCCCAAGGTCATCAATGCTTTACAAACAAATGTCTCTATGCAAAAAAAAATGATAGAACAGATTTTTATCTGCATACAGACATAACTCAGTCAACAATCAAACTCTAATTAGACAATTTGAAATACTGCATTAATTGCATGAAAATTCAACAAGTGTATCTATATAAAAATACAATTAATCACACCATACTTCATTCAACTTCCTTATGTGGCATTTCCACGGTACACCTAACAAGTCCTAAAAGGTTAAAATACAAAACAACAAACATTTAAAAATTGCCAGGAAAAAAATGGAAGCTGCCTAGATCATCATCATCATAATAATATTAATAATAATAATAATAATGAGGACTTCGTATAGCTCCTAATCTTTAGAAGCTCTAAGCACTTTACAATATCTATAATAATATGATTTTTTTTTTTAAAAAACCACCCAAAATCCATGAAATTAGAAAACATAAGAAATGCTGAAAACATGAAAACAGGTCAGCATTATATTCCAGGCATTTTAGATAAAATCTTTCACCTTAGGAAATAGTAGTACATAATGGCATCAAAACTAATCATTATGGTGTATGGGTGCTACACCAATAAGTGGTCAAGAGTTAATTAATGTAAAATGCAAAATAATCATTAGTGGGCATGGGTATTATGATGAGAGTGTTAATGAGAAAGAGTAATTAACAAAGTATACGTATGGCACTGAGCATTATTTTAAATATTTTCAAAATTCCAAATGCATTCTAGATGAAAGCCCTCATGATAAGAATGATCCAAGTATCTATGTAAACTAAATTCTGAATGGTGTGGCAGTATCAGTTGGATTCACAAGTCTCACCAGTGACAACACTGACTTTTTTGCATGTTGTAAGAACATATCGGGTGTAGGCCATCTAATGTTAAGCATCATAAAACAACTGAACTACATTAGACAAATGTGGTATCAGTTCACTGCAATTCAGGTATTATCAAGTTCATATTTTGGGACCTGCAACTCATTCCAAGAAAGTAGCCCTGAAAGCAAGGGTGATATTTACCAACTTCATAGTAAAACACAATCTCTTGTTTGAGGTAGCAGATCATATTACCTAATTGATCAAAATAACGTTTTTTGGACATTGCATTCTTGATTATTAATATTGAAAATCTTTGTCTTTATATCATGATCATAAATTTTACTAATTAAAAAACTTTTTAAAGTTTGATGTGTTTTGCTATATTTTGTAAAAATTTGCAATTTTTAGTGAAGACAACACTTACAAAATTCTGCCAAAAATCCTCCTTATTTTATGTCTCAATTCTCTTGTTGTTATTGAATCTCCATATTTGGCTTTCACGAAGTTTACAGGTAAGGTGTTCATCCATATCATATATACAATGAGAAATGTTGGTTGGCTTTAATAGATTATTAACAAATTAGCTCCTATATCATGTCAAGCAGGTTGAAGCAAAATGCCTTTGTCAAGGCCACACAGAGGTCACTGACCGAGACTTACCTTGATGCTAACAGAATGCTCAGCAGTTGGATTAATAATCAATTCCACACTCTACCAACTTACCTCCCCGATTTCTCTCTACATGAATGGACAGAAGGAAAACAAAATAATACAAAACCAAAGTTATGATATCAGAACAAAATTAAATGACAATGTTGCCTACCTGCTTGAACCATTCTAATGGTGATATTGTTCATTCCAGCTGCATTGAGCCCTTGGCATGTATAGTCTCCCAAAATTTGCTGCTCATTTGAAAGGTCAATTTTGGCCTGCATAATAAAATACATTGAAATCAATGTACTGGATTCAAGATTTATGATTAACTTCATGAGCGATATTAACATGAAAGGATATTATGCATGCATTACTTTCTATTTAGAGAAATAAAGGAGAAGATTTTATTAAAAAATAAGTATGGAATGACATGATTGTACCAAAACTTTTTCAAAACAAGCTCTTTTTGTACCTCAAGTTACCAAAATTTACTACAGAATCAATGATACCTATTCTATAAAAGTAAAATCAAAACCCCTGAAGCCCCAATGCCACCATTTTTTCATAAATTTTACCATTCTTGCAATGTAGCTAACTTGGAAAGAAGAAAATGATTTATTTTTTTTAAAAAAATAGAGTGTGACTCTGCTATAACGCGGTAGTTGGGAGCCACAAAATCCGACTGCGTTATAGACCGAACCATGTTATAAGCAACCAGGTCAGTTAGCTGAAGAAAATGATGCATGTATTCCAAATAATTGCGAGGAGGGGAGGGGTAGGCAATAAATGCAGGCGGAAAATATGTGCTTCATCGGCATAGTTACCATCTTAAATTGATGCATATTAAATGAGAAATAAACCTTTAGTGAAGACATATATAATAGTTTACTTTATTTAGAGAACCACGAATTGGTACATATACGTGAATACTGTTTATATATATACATGTCTAATGTATAGCATGAATAGAGTATCAGCACTGTGTACTCGCCAAGGAACCTCATAATATACATTGAATCCACAATACAAGCGATTCCATCGAAAATATGCACACAAACACAGCTTTAAAATATTCAATAATTTTTTTCAAAGGTCATATTGATCTGAATTCAGTGGAAAAACATAGCACACTCACGTTAGGGCCTACCGAATAGATAATTTTGCCAAGTACCGAATCCGAGTATTTGGATGTACTATTTGCCGGATCCAGGCACGAACAGAGTAGTAGGTGCGACCCTGGATAGTAACCCGGATAGTAACGTTTGTTTCATTATCGTATGTGAGACATAAACTTTTCGTGTACAGTATATATCGGCTGTAGGATGAAATTTTTTTTATTATTAACTAAAATTATTATGTATAAAACAACTTTTTTAAAAAAAAGTTTGATATTTATTGATTATTTTACTTGTAACCATTGGTGCGTGTGTTATTTGCCAAGGCGAATACTTCTGAAAAACCGGATATTTGGCCTTAGCGAATATCCGAGGCAATTTCCGGTTAGGCTCTAACTCCCGTACCGAATGACGAAGCACATTTACTTTTCAGTACATCCCAAGTCGGTAAAAGTTTGTTTGCGTTTTGACAGCGTTAGCGTTTGTAAGCATCAGTTTTCCCAACAAAAAGGAAACTTTCAAACGTGTTCCAGTAAGGTTGGAAAATATAAAAATCCATCAGATTTCATCACATTTATTTAAGTTCGGTACTGACTTCCTTTGAATAAAAAGTTCCTTGTTTTTATTGAAAGAGTGTAGTCGGCTTTCTTTGATGATGGGTGCATACGTTATTGAAGTCACTACTAAAAGATAACTTTAGAGAACCAAACAAATGCCCATTTCTTATTGTGGCGGCATCATCAAATAACTGTATTGGATGATTGACACGAATTTTGTTTCCATTTGCTGAGTACGTTTTCATAACAATCGGTGCATCAAAGGTAATATGTTTCCTTTGAAGGTTAAACAAACTATTTTATCTGGGTGCATTTTTAAAAATGAAGTGGCCGTGGTTTGGTCGATTGTAGTTACAGTTCCTCCTGCCTGCTGAATTGACTACAAGATGTTTATTTTTTTAATTACTTTTTGTTACAATTGTGGTAGCGGAGTGATGCTACCTTGCACTTGTGCGTCAGAAATTTAACAAAGGGTCAACATATGATAGAGACGCATGTGCTCTGGTCTGATGACAAAGATTACTACAAAAAATGTGTTCTGAAGGATTTAATTCTGAATGGAAAGAAGAGGAATTTTATCTACCATCCATATACAAATATCAGTCTCAGTAAATATATTAATTACTAGCGAGCAGCCTAAAATCCAACAATGATAGATGACGAGACAATGCCTCGTCCGCTTGATCTCCGCTACCAGAAATGTCAACAGGCAGATATCTCAAAACATACCGTACTCATTCTCGATGTCAGCATAAGCAGATTATGATGTAACAATACAATGTTAAGATGGTTTGTCAGTATAGACAAAGAAATCGTTTATGTAACAATAAATAAATTTCAGTGCATTTTATATCAAGTGTGTGGTTGCCTTTCATGGGGCCTCTGAATTTCTCCACTCCAAACCAATGGTTGTATATACAATTTTAAACGGCCAACAGTGTCGCCAATTTAAAAAAAAGTCGTCAGATGGTCGCAACTTGCGACATTGGCGAAACCCTACGCGATCCTCGAATAAATGTTTGCACTTTATTTTTCGTACTTTCTGCTTGGTTGTGTATATGTATGCAGCGTAAAAAAAAACAAAAAAAAACAGCTCGGTTATTGTTTGTGCAACGATTATATACAGAATTAATTGAAGACAATCACAAAGACGACTTACTGGCTTTACTCATGGATCAGTAACAAGTAACATTTCCGATAATGTTTATTTTGGCATAACACTTGATGAATCTAGTGAAATTGTTAAATTTCAGAAGCTATTATATTCGTATTATAGTCGAATTCATACTAAAACTCTTCCCCAAAATGATAATAAATGTTTTACACTATTCCTCGTATTTCAAAAAATAAAAATACACATACATGCAGGCCCGCACCTAGGAAATTCTGGGCCCCAGGCAGCTGACAGAGTTTGGGCCTCTTTCGTGTTTCAAATATGTGCGTACATTTTAAAACGCCACTTAATTTAGCTCGGGCCCCTGACATGTGCCATGGTTGTCCCTCCCTAGGTGCGGGCCTGATACATGTAATCAAAATTGCAGGAACTATGCCACGATCATATTAAATTCTAATTCTTATGCGATCTCTTCCCATAATTATAATAAACTTTGAACCCAAAATTATTTTTTCGTGTGTGAATAAATAAACGAAATTTCGGGAACCATGCCAAGACCGCGTTATATCCGAATTCACATTATAGCATAGCGCGTTATATAGGGGTTGCACTGTACCTGTCATTATCTGTTCCTTGAAATAATCAAGATGAAAGGTTTAAATTATGTTAAAATTTTCCATTTATAATTAAGGAGCCACCTGTTAATTCAGTCACTGATTGTATTCATAATTCCATTCTAATTTTGGAGTGCTCCAAAAGTAGCGATGTGATAGAGATGGCAGACAGTTCAATTCGAGAGGGAATGAAGAATAACATAATATGACTGCGTTTTTTTTTTTTTTAGCAGACCTGAGAAGAAAAAGCATGCATTTGATAAAAAATGAGACTAAGATGAATACTGTTAATCAGCTGGGTTGTTGGATGGGCTAACTTGGGCTGCAGGCAACCCAGCTGTTGCAGATTTCCATATTAACGGGTAAACATAGAAGAGACTTGTGAAAAATAATGTAAAACTCAGCGATGCCTTTGAAGAAAAAGACACTTCTAAATGCTAGGCAGAGTAATAAAGCCAAGCTGAAGAAAAAAACCCATACAAATGTCACCAAGCATATAAAACAAAGTAATGTTAGCTTCTCATGTTTACAATGGTAATATCGTAAAATCTTCCAGCTTCCAACTGAAATCGGTTAACCCATGGATGGATGTCACCAATCAATATCAATCTGTATGCATGTCAATGGGGCTTCTCAGTTCAAGAGAAAAATTGTGTGGCTCAATGCGATGAAATGATGATACTATCTAGTTTTAACCTATGACATTTAGGACCTTGCAAGATTAATATCATTCAGAACATTTGACTTTTAGCATATAACAGCAGCAATGACGCTTTTAACATTCCTGATTGAGGGAAAATCCTGATTTTGCTAAAATAGGAAAATAAAAACATGATCAAACATCACGACAAAAACTGCAGCATAACACACAAGAAGTCAGATAAGGAATGAGTGGTGCAGGAGGAGATAACAAAATTACAGTGAAGGCAAATATAACAGCAAGAACCAAACAAATTTTTTGAGATTTTTACTCTTGACTTTGGCTCCGCCTCTTTTTGATATGGCAATAAATTGAGTTTCAGGTCTCTAAAATAAACTGATCAGTGTCAGAGATCAAATAATGACTAATATATGATACACCATCACAGAGAACATCCTAAGAATATATTCGTTGATCTCTGAACCGCACTAAGACGCAAACCAGAGCTAAAGCAGCCAAGTGGCACATGAGACTGAATTTCAAATGATCTGAAAGTTACTGAGCAGAAGAAAAGCAAGAAAAAATTCAAAGGACAGATGTCATTCACCGAAATGAAAGGGCTCCAATGTCATATACCAAGTCCTCCAACATCTTGCAAATAAACAAGAAAATGAACATGGATTTCTTCCTCAAATTGCTCCTACCCATACTCGAAGTCAGAGCAGAAGAAAAGGTACTTACAGATAAGATGCTGGTGACCTGGTATTTGTCTTTATCTTCAATTGTTTTTATGGAGTATAAAGCCTGTCCCGCAATTTGGTTACCTCCCTTGAACCACTGTACTACAGGCAGAGGATTCGCATTCACAACACAGGTGACATTTCCCTTCTCATTTCCATACCAGTTGTAAAATGGACCCGTAGGCTGGTTGTTGAATTTAGCAGCATCTGTAATACAGAAATAATGATGGGCCATATTTACCGTGGTTTTAACTATCCTCATGAGAATCATTGGGGAGGGGGGCTTTGTATAGCACAACATTTAGTATGGGTATCTACCTTCATGGAGTTGCCTCTGTGAAGGTTTGTATGATTACAGGAAGTTTAGATGTTGGTTAGCCTCTATAAATATCTAAATACAACAGAAGTAAAACTAACAACAATGGTTGCTTGAATGGTTAAAACACAGAAGCCAGTACAAGCTCCAATGTGATCAGGAAGATTTAATTTTAACATAAATTAAGTATGCTTTATGTAAATTTTTCATTGGATTACATGTGTGACATATTGTAGTTTACTTGTTAGTTCTAATTAATAACTGCTCCCCCTAGTAGTTGCAACATTAGATAGGGACTGCTCCCTGGATAGAGGGCGCCGCGATACAATATAGAAAGTTATGGACGTGTACTAGGAAGGTGTATTAATAAAGACTGTTCAAGCAACAACCTGAGACTCCCTCATTTTCCATGACAACATGAAATGAGGGTTAAAACTGAAATATCTAAGATGGGCAGAGAAAAAAAAGTGCAACTTGCCATGTTTTCAACAGCAGTGTGACTTCCACAAAAGATCTATGTGAATACACATCTTTTTTCTAGATCAATAAATTATCATATAATAATCAATAATATTACTATTTAAATACTTTGTGTTCTTCTATTTCTTTCTCTATTTACTAATGAGCTCTTCTACAGTGCTGTCACAATTACTGGTGGGTGTGAAATTGTATTTTTAAAAGAGAAATTTGTAATATTTTTGGCAAATGTTGCAGATGCATGACAATAACATATTAGAGCAGCTGATGGGACCTGGAAATCATTCAAGATTTTTGTCAGTAATTAATAATTTACTGTAATTTATTAATTAAATATTAAAATTAAATATTTCTTCAGCTAATTGAATTTTAGATGCCTTGTATCCTAATGGACTTAATGCCAATGCGATATATAAAATGGTATAATTTAAATTAATATATAGTAAATCCTTTATAGCAATATAATTATATCTACAACTGTTTTATCTCAATTTTGTAAAAAAAAATAATTTTACTAATTCAAGTTTCATTAGAGACATGTATTTTTTAGATCCTGTCATATATATTTGTATTGTATATAACTGTTATGATGAAGCATATTATTAATGACGTTATGCTAAAGATAAAAGATGTCATCTTTTACTTTCTAAACATTTCGTGCCTGATAGAGTAAAATGAGAAACTAGTTAAACAGAATTTTCGGCATTTGTGTTGTTTCTTATCACAATTCTCAGTATGCACAGAAATTTCAGAGAGGATGGATAGATAGGAACATGAAAATATACTTTTCAAATTGAGACTATTGGCAAATTCATTTGGATGGTTGGAGAGGCAACCTGATCTTGCAGTCTCCATCTTGAATTTCAGTGGATGTGTGAACCGACTTCAACAACAGAGGTGGAGAATGGGTCTGAATTTGCAAATGGCTGCCATGACCAACTTGAAACTAAACCCTGGAGATTAATGATTATGAACAAATCTCCATATATTAGACATGATTTTGGTCTTCTAAATAAAAAGCTGAAAATGTGAAAGGGGGGTTTGGGGGTACATCCCCAACGGGGTGTTGAGGGGCAGCACTCCTGATATATGGATTCCGGGGGACGAAGTTCCCCCGACTAAAAATGCATTATACACGCATGAAAAGCTACTCCTAGTGCAACTTATGATCCTAATATGTAACAAAAAAATCATTTGAAAAACTAACAAACTTACTAAAATTTTCAACTTGAATAATTCACAATATTTATTGTCACATGAATTTATTCTCAAATACTATTGGTATTTAAGTTATTTCATGTACATGTCAGTGTTCACATCGTAATTAAGTCAATAATTAGGCATTTTTTGCTGCCAACATATCATACTTTGCTCTTTTCATAACAAATATGTAAAACAAACACCCAAATACATCACTTATATACAAATAATTCCATATATTCACAGTCTTTTTGTCCACTGAACACAACCTGTTGATATGCCAGTTGAGCTCTTTTTGTGGCTTTATGAAAGATTTCTTTAGTCTTCTTTTTTGAAACAATTATTTTGTTGGCTCAATGTGCAATCGATTTGTTTCCTTCTCAACAAGAGCCTTTATCCTTTCAAGCTCCAGCTTGTATTGGCGACATGCAGTGCACATATTCTGACAGATGGCTTCATTTTTTCCATATACAGCTTCTTTTGTAAGTGCGGTTCAAGACTCTTTCAACCACAACTTCCGTAATGTATATATTGCAGAGGTCACAAAATGTCAGTCCTCATGCATTCAGTTTTCTTATAAACAGACCAACTAAATTTCTGTTGACAATTCGTTCCAGCCATTCCCATTTACTTATGTTTTTTTTTAAAACTTATCTAAACTATTTGTGTCATTGGTCCCTCTCAACAACTAGGGATGCCATTTTTTGCAAGCACATTTCTTTCCATTGCCTTCCGTTTCCTTTACACAAAGATTCATTGGATGAATTTAAACTTCTGACCAATCAGAATACTCTTTATGAGAGTCGTGGGCTAACTAATATATGGAGCGAATATGTTACAAGGGTTGTTGCGGAATGGGACTGAAAAAAAAAAAAGGTTATAAACCACATAAAAAAAACCGGATCAGACATTATTTAAAAAAACAGACTATATCAAGAAAAATCGTCATCAGGATAAAAGCAGAATTCCGCTTTAAAACAGAGAAAAATCATGTCTGATATAAAGGACTGTCATGATTGCTGGCTTTTGGATGTGAAGCAAATGATCATATATATCTCACACCATCTCCTTTCACCATGTGTTTGAGGGTTAATTGGATGGTAAAAATTAAAAAGGTGATGGTGACTGTGCCGAGAGGTGAAGGGGCAGTTGTTGGACTGCCTGCCTCTGCACATCCCCTATCTTGGCACTGAACAGCAGAAGTGATCTGAATGGGGTGGTGCACAGGGTCAACTCTTGATGTGGAGTGAGTGTGATTAAGCATGCATTGTATCACAAAGGATTAAGTTTAGTGACAGCGACCAAAGCATTCACCATGTTAGTTACCCTGGATATTATAGCCTCTGACTCCCAGGTGTGTTCATAGCTGAAAGAATCAATCATTTATCTTACAGTATGCTGATGAAGTCTGCAAGTCCACAGTATAGTTCTTGTCTAATGCCGGGAGATCTGTAGATAAGATGTCAAAATTGGTCTTATACAAGCAAAATGCAAAAACGATGGACTTCATCATCAATATTGACAGTTGTATCAACCATGTATCCTGGTATGGAAGAGGAGGGGGTGGCAGACCTTCCGAGTTCCGTAATGCAGTAATACGCTTCTTTACTGACTTCTTAAAGCTATACTCAGTGTACTGCATGGTAGGATCTGAGTGTGAATCACCATTAGGTTTATTGCCCAACACTTATGTATGAATGGCAGGCATCAAGATTGATATCTGGATAATGCATTCCGGATGAGACATGGCACTCATTTTTAACACCGTTTCAGTAGCGAACAAGAGGGTAAGCCAGGAGTTAATCGCTTGCTGTGTGTTCAAGATGTAGACATCGAATCAGTATGAAAACTTTAAAACGAAATGCATATGGATGGATATGCTACACAAGTATTGGTAATGTTAGGTGGATGGTCAACATCTTGAATCTTCCATGGCTGCACTTATAGAGGCCTAGCACAACATGATACAGAAGCCCTATGGTCACTCAATGGTAAGAATCTAGAGACAGATGGTTGGAAGGAATGGTTGGTAGACAATACAGCATCAAAACTGAGTTGGGCTTAGATGGCATGGCTCATTCAAGCCCTTTATTAACCCCATGTACTCAAACTTATAACTGCTAATGTCATGCTCAGATATAGGGCAGGACTTTTGCAACTGGGATGAATAGAATTTGATGGAAACCGAAATGTCACAATTCTCGAAGAAAACACAAAATGGAAGGATGAGGAAAAATTAGAACAAAACAATGTTTTTAATATATTTATAACTTGACCTGTTACCTCACGTAAGCACCTTTGTACACCTCAACCTTATTCTCAAGGAAGCACCTTTGGACACCTCAATCTGATTTGCATGGAAACGCTTTTGGATGCCTCTACACCATTCTCTTGAAGGCATCTTTGAAAGCCCGCTGTAAACATCAACCATTTTGAGCTGGTTTTCATAGCACCATCTTTGGGGAAAATCCCCCATTAGGTACTACATCACTGATTCTGTTCACGAAGTTGCTATTTAAACTCTGCTGTCTAAAGTAATGGGGTCGATTGACCACTCTCAGAAATGGAGGCTGTGGATTTCTTTTAGCACATTCTTGAAGTTTACAGGATTAATATCACTATAACTTAGTTCTGATATTGACACAGGCAACACAAGAGTTTTTATAATTTGTCAAATGCTGATGATTTAGAGATGTCGACATGAACAAAGAACTGGTAAATTTTGAGTACGAGAAATGGCAGTAATAGATGGTCACACAACTTCACTGGCTTGATGGTGACAAAGTGTGCAAAGATTTTCAAGCACATAAAAAGTCTCTGCAAAAAAATTATAATGCGATAACGATCAGATTTTACTTCTAAATAGTCTAATCATAATAAATGTGTTAATAAAAGTAAAACTGTTTAAAATTGATGTTGATTGAATGTAACACACTCCTATAACAATCAACAAGCAGGCCTATGTGCATGAATTAAACTAGATAACAGACTAACAGCTGTTTTATTTATAGTGCACAGTACTATTTAACTTTAGTACATTATATAGACTGCCTAGATAAACTTAAATGAGGTAAAGATCTACGAGATGATGTAGATGGTGAAGTAGTTGCATTTCCTCCATTTCCCCAGATGTAACATTATCAGTAGGTTAGGCACATTAAATCTTTGCTGGGTTTGCTGCCCTGATGGCATGCCCACCAGGCTGGCCAAAGACTCAATGTCGGGGTCTAAACATCAGTACTCTTGGTGTTTGATTTTCCAATTTTTGCAGTTTTCCTCAATTACTATCCACCATCTATTCTCTATCCAACTGCACACATGCTGCAAGTACCTTTGTACAGGCAGGACAAGGCATGCGTTTAAGAAACATCATCATTGTTAAATGACAATAAAAGAAAAAATGAATAGTTCATCTGCATTAACAATACCCAAGACAACCACTATACCAGGGGTGAAAAATAGATAGTGTGTGCAAGCACAAACCATAACATGTACTATTACAATGTTCTAATGTAAAACTGTGGAGTCCAAGAATGCAGAAACTATGTCTGCATGTTTAAAAAAAATGCAAACAATTATGTTCAAAATTAAAATGAAATAATGTATACCACTTGTCAAATAATACTTAACATCTCTGAAAATAACAAAATTCTTAATGGACAGGATGAAATCCAGTATCAATTTGCAACAGATTTCAGGAGGCGATGTGAACAACGTATTGTCAATTCACAGCTCAAACGTACAACTAGCACCACGTGCCAGAAGCAAAGAGAGGTAATGGGCAAGATTTGTTCATCTTTGGCTATTAAATATAGACACAATAAGACAAATCTTGGTCATCGGGAGGTCTGGATTTGGGAAATAGTTGGGGTTTCATTCCTAACTGTAACATGATCAGGAGGCATATTCAAAAGGAAAACATGATCTTTCTAAAGCACTTTTTCTGCTGATGTCCTGATAAACACTGCCTCATTTGACTGTCCATGCATCAGCAATTATCTCCCTTTGAGATGAGTCGAGGTTATGGATGATGCCAGGAACTATATTTTATATAAATTACAAGTTTTCCATAAGCCATCAAAGGTCCTGTTCTAGGCAAATCTTGCCTATTTCAATACCATTTAGGAATCTGCAGTAGATACTATACCACTGTATAAAATGAAACACTATTTGTTTTATTTTTTTTTGTTTAAAGAAAGATTTTTCTTTCAAGTTGATACCAGTCAATGGACTGTATGTTTAATGCCTTCCTTGTCAAGAATGCCAATGTGTGGGATTCTGCACTCAGAAGATTTCTATGGATTTAGCAAGGTCTGATTGTACAATTCACTGTAAAGATAAGATGGGTTTACGAGTGGTGGCAAAGGTTACTATTTAAGATCATTTTCTACACTTACATTTTCATTGTGAACTACAAAAAAAATAGTAAAGACTGATTATTGGTAATCTGATTACAGAGAAGGGGAACTGGGGAATATAAGCAGTATTATTCTTTTCTTAAACATACCACAAGGTTCTTTACCCAATTACAATTTCTTTTGGCTCTTCAATGTCAAGACTTTATACGAGATCCACCAAGAGCTTTCTTCAAAAGTAAAGATGACAGACCATGTTGAATGCTGATCAACCACTTTTGTTCCGAGTTGCTGGGGCAAGCAAGCTCAGGAATATCTGTGAATATGTTTTTAGTGTTTGGGCACAAATCTCCAATGGATCAATCAAAGAAGAAAATCTATTAGCACAGTGCGGCACTAGACTGGTCTTCATCCCTTCTGCACAAGAAAAGATACAAATGTGGAGCTGACTATGAAGTAACCAGTCTACTTGACCAAACTAACTGCCTGATTGCTTGGATTAACTATAACAATGCTTTTAGGGAGAGTACCCAAAAGATTCATAAAGCAACTGTACATCAAATGACTGAACTTTGACCTCTGAACTTTCATCAATTTAACTCAAGACCACTTCAATTACTTATGACTAAAATATGTGATCATGTGGCAGCTTAAAAGTTCCAATTTTCTCCAAAACTTTGATTAATATTTGCAACAGAGAAAATGCTTTTCATGGTCAGCATCAACTCTGATTCCCCTCCCCTCCCCCGCTTCAGGGAACATACAAATCTTGTAAATATACTGACAAAACCAATCAAATGAAAAGATCTTTAATGCAATGAAGTGAAGCGACATTTGTTTAAGTCATGAAATGGAATTTAACTTACAACGGACGCTTAGATGACCATAGCCAGTGTCATCCCCAGCATTATTATGGGCTTGGCACGTGTAATCACCCATGTAAGAAGGTTTCAAGTTTGCAAACTTCAGCTGCACAGTGGACACATGGTTGATCTGATCCTTGGTAAGGGTTACTGAAATATCCTTAAAAAAAACAGAAAAATAGAAAGCATGTCAATGATTGGTCTTACCAAATACCAGTTTAAACAACAACAAAAAGCATTTCAATGATTGGGTCTTACCAAATACGAGTTTATGCCGAAAAATGATTCTACAATAATTATTATGCATCCATCCAGCAGACCTGATGTTACTTACGGAAAATAAAGGAAACAAAAACATTTTTTAAAAACTTCTTTAGGAGAAATTAGTTTCCTCCAATGATGGATTTGCAGTTTAGAATTTTTTAAAAAATCAGTCATAGAAAAACTAAATACTTCGTCAAGATGAGTTGAGAGAAACTTGTTCTGACTGAATCAAATCAGTCACAGAAAAAGCAACTTCTACTCATAAATACATCTAAAAAAATTAAAGAAACTGGAGAGACATGTCTAGATATGCCTGATGACTTAGTAAGGAAGAACCTTCTTTATCTTTTAACATTACTTTTAATAGAAACAAAGAAAAAAATTAGATTTGGGTGCTGCATTTTCATTTACAAGATGTGATGCATATAATTTGGGAATTCCAATATAAAACCAGTGCTGATCTTGAAACATCTCATTGTATAATCATCCCATTATCTAAGGGCCTTGATACCTCCCTTCCAGTCTAATAATCCCATATCCTAAGTATCTTGTTACCTCCCTTTCAGTCAAATCATCCATTTATCTAAGGGTCTTGATACCTCCCTTGCAGTCTAATCATCCATTTATCTAAGGGTCTTGATACCTCCCTTTCAGTCAAATCATCCCATATCCTAAGTATCTTGATACCTCCCTTTCAGTCAAATCATCCATTTATCTAAGGGTCTTGATACCTCCCTTGCAGTCTAATCATCCATTTATCTAAGGGTCTTGATACATCCCTTTGTCAAATCATCCATTTATCTAAGGGTCTTGATACCTCCCTTGCGGTCTAATCATCCATTTATCTAAGGGTCTTGATACCTTCCTTCCAGTCTAATCATCCATTTATCTAAGGGTCTTGATACCTCCCTTCCAGTCTTATCATCCCATATCCTAAGTATCTTGATACCTCCCTTGCAGTCTAATCATCCATTTATCTAAGGGTCTTGATACCTTCCTTCCAGTCTAATCATCCCATTATCTAAGGGTCTTGAAACCTCCCTTCTAATCTAATCATCCCATAGTCTGTCTTGAAAATTCCCCCTTCAGAATCATCCCATAGTCCAACAGTTTGAAGCCTCCACTCCAGTCTAATCATCCAATAGTCTACCAGTTTTGAAACATCCCCTCCTGTTCAATCATCCAATAGCCTAACAGTTTTGAAACCTCCCCTCCAATCTAATCATCTATTATTTTAACAGTTTTGAATCCACCCCTCTGGTCTAATCATCCCATAGTCTAACAGTTCTGAAACCTCCCTTCCAGTCTAATCATCCAATAGTCTAACAGTTGTAAAACCTCCTCTCCAGTCTAATGATCCTATAGTCCAAGTCTTGAAACCTCTCCTTCAGTCTAATATTCCCATAGTCTGTCTTTAAACCTCCCCTCGTCTTATCATCCCATAATCTAACAGTTTTGAGACCTGCCCTTCAGTCAAATAGTTTTGAAACCTGCCCTACAGTCTAATCATCCCATATTCTAACAGTTTTTAAACTTGCACTCCAGTCCAATCATCCATCAGTCTAACAATTTTCATCCCAAGTTAAAAAGAACGTTGAACAATATTCTCTCTCTAAATGATGAACAAATTTATTTGTAGATTGTCCAAAAGACTACTGCACCTGTATTATACGCAGAATGATTGTACTGCCTGTGTACCAAGTGCCAGTCTGTTATAATAAGAAATACTATTTTATCCGCATTGTATTAACAAAGATCATATTGCATGTGTATTATACACACATAAAATTTGTATTGCAAATGTTTATTTAGAAAGACTGCATCTGATCTTGTATTATATTTAGAAAGACTGTTCTATATTTAGAAAGAGTGTAGTGATCCTGTACTATATTTAGAAAGAATGTAGTGATCCAGTATTATATTTAGAAAGAGTGCAGTGATCCTGTATTATAGTTAGAAAGAGTGCAGTGATTCTGTATTATAGTTAGAAAGAGTGCAATGATCCTGTATTATATTTAGAAAGAGTGCAGTGATCCTGTATTATATTTAGAAAGAGTGCAATGATCCTGTATTATATTTAGAAAGAGTGCAGTGATCCTGTATTATATTTAGAAAGAATGTAGTGATCCTGTATTATATTCAGAAAGAGTGCAATGATCCTGTATATTTAGAAAGAGTGCAATGATCCTGTATTATATTTAGGAGTGCAGTGATCCTGTATTATATTTAGAAACAGTGCAGTGATCCTGTATTATATTTAGAAAGAATGTAGTGATCCTGTATTATATTTAGAAAGAGTGCAGTGATTCTGTATTATATTTAGAAAGAGTGCAGTGATTCTGTATTATATTTAGAAAGAGTGCAGTGATCCTGTATTATATTTAGAAAGAGTGCAGTGATTCTGTATTATATTTAGAAAGAGTGCAGTGATATTTAGAAAGAGTGCAGTGATCCTGTATTATATTTAGAAAGAGTGCAGTGATCCTGTATTATATTTAGAAAGAGTGCAGTGATTCTGTATTATATTTAGAAAGAGTGCAGTGATTCTGTATTATATTTAGAAAGAGTGCAGTGAATCTGTATTATATTTAGAAAGAGTGCAGTGATCCTGTATTATATTTAGAAAGAGTGCAGTGATTCTGTATTATATTTAGAAAGAGTGCAGTGATCCTGTATTATATTTAGAAAGACTGCATCTGATCTTGTATTATATTTAGAAAGACTTTTGTAATGCTATATTATATGGTATTTAGCAAGTGTTATGACCCAGTACTATATTTAGAAAGAATGTAGTGATCCTGTATTATATTTAGAATGTGTAGTGATCCTGTATTATATTTAGAAAATGTAGTGATCCTGTATTATATTTAGAAAATGTAGTGATCCTGTACTATATTTAGAAAGAGTGTAGTGATCCTGTACTATATTTAGAAAGAGTGTAGTGATCCTGTATATTTAGAAAGTGTAGTGATCCTGTATTATATTTAGAAAGAGTGTAGTGATCCTATATATTTAGAAAGAGTGTAGTGATCCTATATATTTAGAAAGAGTGTAGTGATTCTGTATATTTAGAAAGAGTGTAATGATTCTGTATATTTAGAAAGAGTGTAGTGATTCTGTATTATATTTAGAAAGAGTGTAGTGATCCTGTACTATATTTAGAAAGAGTGTAGTGATCCTGTACTATATTTAGAAAGAGTGTAGTGATCCTGTATATTTAGAAAGTGTAGTGATCCTGTATTATATTTAGAAAGAGTGTAGTGATCCTGTATATTTAGAAAGAGTGTAGTGATTCTGTATATTTAGAAAGAGTGTAATGATCTTGTTCTAAAATCAGAAAGAGTGTAATGACCCTGTTTTATAGTTAGACTGTGTTGACCATTTAATATATATAGAAATATTGAATCGCCCCTTTATTGCATTAAGGTTGAGGAGGGATGAGATTCTGAATCAATTAATTGTATTAAGGTTGAGGAGGGATGAGATTCTGAATCAATTAATTGTATTAAGGTTGAGGAGGGATGAGATTCTGAATCAATTAATTGCCTTAAGGTTGAGGAGGGATGAGATTCTGAATCAATTAATTGCATTAAGGTTGAGGAGGGATGAGATTCTGAATCAATTAATTGCCTTAAGGTTTAGGAGGGATGAGATTCTGAATCAATTAATTGCATTAAGGTTGAGGAGGGATGAGATTCTGAATCAATTAATTGCCTTAAGGTTGAGGAGGGATGAGATTCTGAATCAATTAATTGCCTTAAGGTTGAGGAGGGATGAGATTCTGAATCAATTAATTGCATTAAGGTTGAGGAGGGATGAGATTCTGAATCAATTAATTGCATTAAGGTTGAGGAGGGATGAGATTCTGAATCAATTAATTGCATTAAGGTTGAGGAGGGATGAGATTCTGAATCAATGAACAATTTTTCCATTTAAATCTTGACCTGTAATCAATTAGTACCGATAATATTTTTCACAGCCTAGAAATAAGTGTTAGAACCAAAACCTTACCCCACTCTGTCCTTCTGGATAGAAGGTGTCCGAATAAATTGGTTTCCACTTCATTTCTGGTGCTGGATCCCCAGAAGCTGTGCAAGTAATAACTGCTCCACCATTCTCCTCTCCAGTTGCATTACGGATGTCAGTAATGTCAGGAGGAACTGTTATGAAATCAATTCTCTTTAAAGTTGAATTTTCTCACATTTCTTTACATTACGACAGTGCCCATTTTTTATTTTTTTATGAAAATTAACAAAATGTTTATTTCAATAAATGTGGTAAGTTCATGGCATGATATCCTAAATATTACATTAAAGATAACGAATTAAACTTTTGTTTCAGGCTGCATTTTGTCTCTTGGGTATTATTTTATCCATTCATGAAAAAAAAAAAAAAAAAAAGAAATCAAAGTTTAAGATCAGTAATTCATAAAAGTTCTTTTCAAGACGAAATTAAATTTAAAATTTTAAATTCATTGTTTTAAGTTCATGCAGTGAAAGTTTGCCTCCATGGTGGCATCAGGATCAAGATTAATCAATCAGATATAAAAATATCTTATTATTATGCATGGATCTTGCTCATAATAAACCTCATGTAATATATTTATAAGACTAAAATCTTCTTGTTAATGCAAACTTCCGTCATATGGAGTTAATAATTAAACAAGGTTTTCAAGGTGACCATCATTTCTGTCAGATTAACGTGTTCATTTCAGACAAACTACATGGTTTCAATTTCAAGGTTATCACCCCAATTATTTCAAGGTTATCACCCCAATTGTTTATTAAAAGCATTAACAAACTTGTGAAAATAGATGGACGAGATATGACTAATAATTGCATTAGCTCTTATAGTTTATGGCCAGTACAGTGTTGAAACCGCTTTTTTTTTTAAACTGGTTGCTATTAAAGTATTAATTGTAATGTGTTTAGAAAAATAACAACTGTGTACCTTGAACATCTAGTCTTGCTTGGGCTTCTGCAAAACCTGCTTCATTTGAAGCTTGACATTTGTATTGACCTTCGTCATCCTTTCTAAGGGGATCAATTTTCAGCTCTCCATGTACTTTATCAATGACGATTCTCTCAGAGTTACTCAACAATGACCACTGATTAGTATTTCCCTCCTGGATGAAAGAAATAGTAATTTAAATCAAAGAATTTTTCAAAACTACACATCTAGAGACAAATATTTACTTTGTCACTGATAAAATAAGAATCATTTTTTTAAAATACTAACTCTAAATGGTCATTTGATATAAAAGACTCTGCAATATTTAAGCACACAATCACAAAAAAGCTTTCTAAATGAAACAAAGGTTTAAAGATGCAACACAACACAACAAACAAACAAAAGTGTTGCTATATTTTTGTACATCACCAGGTTTCTGACTATATGTACACTATTTTGCTTCAAGCGACAAAAGCTCTTCAATACAAAAAGAACACGACCATCGTTTTCTGGAAATCCACGTTCTCACGGGGGACCTGATTATCGATTGCCATTGTCATGGCTTGTAGTGGACAGATTATATTTTATTGCCCATGTCGGACATCACCACAACACAATAATGTACTATTGGATATCCACCACAGTTTGTGGAATTTGCTCTGATGCAGTAATTAGTGCAGGTGTCTCTTTTTAATACACAATGACATTTCATATTCAAAAACTTGCCCATTAAAATAAAATCACTTACATGTTTTGCGAGAGATCAAAGATTTCTGAACAAAAACTGCTTGGACCAGTTAGGTATTTAAAAAACATCCGCACATTTTAATTATATTAATTTTAGTAAGAGATTCTGCTTTTAAACAAAAACAGAAGAGAAAAAAAAATCACACACTAGTATTAGCAGGTTTCACTGTGCTGATTGATCACTTTTAAACTTTGTGTAACTTGTTCCAAAACAATGAAATATACATAGTACTATTCAATATGCAACTACTACTAGACCAGACTGTTTAGTACATGTGACCCAATACACGTCCATGTGGCACATTTTCTCAGAAACTAGATACAGTACCATTAACCTACTGTTTTCATGCAGGCTCTACCAGCCACATGATGCCACATCCTATAACCAACAACATAATAAATAAATGCTGGTTGGGTCATCTTGTGAAAAAGTGAAAAGACTTCAATGGTTTCATTTGGAGATAAATTTCAGTTAATGTGGAGAAAGCAAATTTTTTTAGCAAATTATGTTTCTACCAGAATACTTACCCGATCACATTACTTTAGGATATAAGCCTGCTACCTCGCAAATCCAGCCCTACCAAAAGACGAAAATTCGTCTTTTCTGTCTCTGTCATATAGACAAAGGGCAATAACTCTTGCTCCTTACCTCCCCTTACCACCCACTAGGTGTCGCCAGTTTTTAAGCTGAGCGATGTATAATATAAAAGGATGCTCGCATGGCGGGGTGGTTGGGAGGGTTTCTTAGTAATGTGATCGGGCAAGTATTCTTGGAGAAACATAATTTACTAAAAAATTTGCTTTCTCCTTTGAATCCATTCCCCGATCACATTACTTTAGGAGAATAGGTAATAGGAGGAGGGAATGCGGAGCATCCGACCTCCATCCCGGGTATCCTCTAGGGAATGATGGCTGGATTCCCCATTTGAACCATAACCCGTTCTCCTAATTTTTAATCAGCAACACAGCCCAGAGTCACGTGATATGTGACCACTTTATACGGTTAAGAAGATAGTTATTGAAATCTTACCTACAAAAAATTTCTGGCGAATCCAGCGAAGCTAATAGGCTGTGCTGATTGTTGTAAATGGGTGGACATCGGGGCTGCCAAAACCGGACCTACTAGATTCAAGGTTTGCCTCTGTGAGGACAAATCTTTGAGATAAAACTGGAGAAGGTTGACTCTGCATGCCAGCCAACAGCTTCTATTACATCTCTGTTAGAAACATTACGTTCGAATGCAAGGCTCGCTGAGATGGCTCTAATCTCATGAGCGGTAATCTGCATGAGGTGACTCTGATCTTGTGAATCCTCAGAGTATGCTGAGCGTATAACCCACTTCAGCCATGAAGCAAGGGCTTGAATGGTGATATCTCATTTCCCAGCTATCACCAAAAGAAAGAGGTGCTTGTATGTGACCTGACTCACCTCTATGCATTTAAATGGTGCTAGAGTGCACAAACAGGACCTTGCATGGCTGCTGCTCCTGACTTGTCTATAAAAGAAAGGGAGCTAATGACGACTCTTTGATTGCCAATGGATGGTAACCTATTTTTTTGGCTACGAAGCCTGGCTGCATCAAGAGGACCAATGAACCATCTGATCTGAACTGAAGATAGTTCGGGTCACTGGAAAGGACCTGTAATTGACTCACCCTGCACGCTGAAGCTAAGACTATCAAGAAACCCAATTTGTATAGTAGTAGCTTTAACGAATTGTGGGCTAAAGACTCAATACTGTCTGAATTGAGCCATGTTAAAACCCAGTACAGATTCCATTTGGAAACGGGGTGAGAGATATTAGTCGATTGAACTCTAAAGTGACTAAAAGATCTGACAGATCTTTGTCATGGCTTATATCACATTTACCATAATGGCAGAATGTGTCTGATATCATGGAGCGGTAGCATTTGATAATAATTGAGGCCAACTGTTTCTCCTCGAAAGTCAGAGAAAAAGTCGGCCAGTTGAGGGATTGCGACACTCAAAGGAAAGATGTTAATGATATGGTACCAGTCCCAGAAAACATGCCACTTTCCCTCGTAAGCCTTCATCTTTATGGGCCTTCTTGCTCTCGAGATCCTCTCCACAATCAAAGATTTAAATTGTTTGTCTTGCAAGGCTGTCTGGACAAGAGCCAAGCTTGAGATAAAGACGGTCCGGACAGGGCTGGAACACCCGTGGCCACGGTTGCTTGAGAAGATTTGGGCCGACTGTAATCTTCCTGGATAGATCTATCGCCAGATCGAGTAGATCGGAGACCCAAGAGTTGTTCCATCTGAGAGGGGCAATCAGAATCATCTGACGGTTATGACCCCTTAACTTCTGGATTATTTTCAGTACAAAGACCATGGGAGGGTAGGAGAATGCCCACAACCCTTCCCAGCTGATTGACCGAGTATCCACAGCCCAAGCTTCTGGGTCTGGAACCTGTGAGACAAAGGTGGACAACTTGTAATTCCACCTTGTTGCAAAAGATCGATCATCGGACGTCCCCAAAGTGTGCAGATTGGAAGAAAGCCCGATTGATGGAGTGACCATTCCGTGTGAATGGCTGGATAGTGTCAGCCAAGACATTGAGTCTGCCAGGAATGTGTCTGATTTGTACATTGAGGTGGAGATTGTCACACCAATGTAGAAACTGCCAGATCAGATTACACAGGTCTGATGATTGCTGCCCCCTTGTTTTGAGGAGGCAAGTCAACACCACAAAGTTGTCTGACATAAGGAGGACAGTTTTCAATAAGAGTTGATCCTGCCAGAAATGAAAGGCATTGATGACAGCCTTTATTTCTGAAAGGTTGATGTGGAGAGGGCTCACCCCTGGCACCCACATGCCGCTGATGGTATCGAAGTCCGGCAACAGGTGGGCATCCCAGCTGTAGGTACTGGCAGCAAAACATACCATTATCTCCGCCTGGGGTATCTCCAGAGTAATCCCTGTGGACAGCCAACAGGGGTTGTGCCACTGACTCAAGAATGATCATATCTCTGGCGTGAGCATGATTGTGTGATTGAGGGGACTTAAAAAGGACGCTATTGCGCTAGTAACATCCTTTGTAAAGGGCACATAAAAGGACGGCCAAGCGGGATCAAGTCCGCTGCCGCATTGAATAATCCGAGGAGTTGCAAGAACTCTCTCGCTGAAATGTGCATCCTGTTGGAAACGGACTCTACGAGTTCGACTATCCGGATGATCGCAAACACGAGGAAGCCTTACCAGATTCAGATCGGTGAGAAACTCCACACCCAGATGGACCAAAACTCTGGGCTGGGCAGAGAACGGACTTTATCCAGTTCATGAGAAAGCCTATATGATGTAAAAGGGATATAAGATTTTTTATATTTTTTTTATAAAGGCATCCTTCTCCCAATCTAACGGTACATCCGTGAAGAGGGGAGAGGAGGACAGGGGAGGGGATGGATAAATGAAGTCCAAAGTCCCTCCGAAATGACCTGAATCACCGAAATGTTCTGAGGTAGTAAAGTGGTCCAGTGGCCCTGAAATTGCAGTAGGCGGCTGCCCACAGGTAGGCAGTCCGCTGGCGGTGGGCAGGGTATGTCAACGTCTATAGATTTAGGAGGCTTGAAGGCGGAAAAACTTGGGTTCTTGCCGCCTCTGTATGGTTGCCTTCTAGCTTGATTAGACTGTTGGCTCACAGCATTGGGTTGGGATCTATACTACACATTTGATTGTAAGGATCCCTTTTTCCCTGGTCCGCCTATCATCCCTCTGCTGTGTCAGGGGATGATTGTTTTGAAATGCCTGCGAAAGTTGGGCGACGAGTTGGAGGGGCAGTTCCTGAGCTGCCTGCCTCTGAACTTTTTCAAATTTCCCTCAAAGAGTAAAGGTGACCCAAACGGAGACATCCGTAAAGCCCGAGTAGGATGGGTCTTGAGCGACATGGACCACCTACATGCGTCACGTCGTATCAGGTCGAAGTTGGCAGAAGCAGTCAACGCAATGGCCATGGAATGGTGAGCTGCCCTATTAATAACTCTAGCAATCCAGGCCGTCACTTCACTAGCGTGGTCATTGCCGGATTTGCCTAGGGAGTCGGAAAAATGGCTAGTGAAGCCAAGTCTAACATTGAAGACATAGCGACTACGTTTCACACTAGCTTTGACGTGGCATTGGAGATCAGTACTGAAGGTGTCTGATTGAGTTTTGTACCAGCTACACTAGAACGTCGCTGAAAGTTAGCTTCCTGAATTTTTTTTTTTTACCAACTGGGGAAGAAGCAGGAAGGCCATCGTCTCTTCCTCCCATTCAAGATCTACAGATGCCTTAGGAGGTGGCGGGCATTTGAAGTTCCCAACAACCTATAATTTTATTTCCCCTGTGGCCTTGGAGCTAAGCTCAGTCCGTCCCATGACCGGATCTGTGTACGGCTGAAAGTGTTTTGTCACACTCACTGTGTGCTGAGTTGTGTTCTGGTCAACTCAGGCATCCACTCACAGCTGAATTGTCAATTTTTTTTTTTTTTTTTTTTTTATAAATCTCCATAATGCTTGTGCAGTGCAGTGAGCACATCTACCATTCGCTCAGAGGGAACGTTGGTTCTGGTACAGTTTGCATATCTGTATAGCATACCAGGTGACATAGATGACATAATTCCGTCATAATGGACACTTTCACTAATTCTCCCTTGTGGAGAAGCCGTGAACATATGGGCGGCCGGCACCGACGGCTGGTTTGTCTGGCGAATGGTCGGCTTGAATGTCGGAGACGGTCCGGCTATCACCGGTACCGGCCGCTCCAAAGGCCTGGTTGGACGGACAGATTTTTCACTAAAATCTCCATCATAATGTTAGTATGTTGCCAGCGATACGGCTTGACGCACGAATTTGTCACTAAAATCCCCGTAAATCATAGTTGGTCGGCCCGCTTGAGCAATAATGTCCCCATACTGGGACGACACTGCCAGCTGGTTTGTCTGGCATGTCGTTCGCCGGAATGTCGGTGACGGTCTGGCTATCACCGGTACCAGCTGCTGCCATGGCTTGGCTGGACTGATAGATTTCTCATTAAAATCTCCGTCATAGTATTGGCATGTTGCCGGAGGTACAGCTTGACGGGCAGATTTGTCACTAAAATCCCCGTAAATCATAATTGGTCGGACCATGTTAGCAATACGATGGGATGGCTGGATGGCCGGTGCAGTGACGGCAAGATTACATAATGAAATGGATTCGATGGAACCGGTAAAATCCCCATATGTCCTGACTTACAGGCCCGAAAGCCATGCTCGGACCTGCGGGGGGACTTGCGCCCACTGGGCAGCCTAAAATTGGGGAAACACTCCTCAAATGTACCCAACGACGCATCTGTTCAAAGGCGGACTGTTGTAACATGTCAACATCATTTTCCTCCATTGCCACATTGCCAAAATGACAAAAGAAGAGAAACAAAGCACAAATTAACAATTCAGCATGTTATTAAATCGATAATACCATAACCGTTACTAACGGAGTAAGCAAAATTATTCAGTGCAGTGTTAACTCGTAATGACAACACGAGTACCGCTATTAGCGCATTGCAACGGGTCGTTCAAAGACGAAGTCTACTGAAACGACAAAAGAAGATAAACAAAGCACAAATTAGCAATTCAGCATGTTATTAATTCGCTATTACCATAACCGTTACTAACGGAGTAAGCAAAATTATTCAGTGTCGCGTGAACTCGTAAATGACAACACGAATTCTGCCATTAAAGAGTTGCAGCTTGGTCGTTCAAAGACGAAGTCTACTGAAACGACAAAAGAAGATAAAGCACAAATTAGCAATTCAGCAAGTTATTAATTCGCTAATACCATAACCGTTACAGAGTAAGCAAAATTATTCAGTGCCGTGTGAACTCGTAAATGACAACACGAGTACCACAATTAGTGTGCTCAGTCCACGTTGCAACCTGGTCCGAAGTCCATAAAGGTGACAAAGTCACTCAAAATTTGAAAATATTGTAAAATAATGTATACAACCTGTAGAGGAATGATTATCCAACACAATAATTCCAAATTTAACTTCGGATGGTCCGAATTTACACTAAGATGGCTTGGATTCATTGGAGGTCTAATTGTACGTGTTTGCACAGTACAGCGAAGCTTAAAAACTGGCGACACCTAATGGGTGGCAAGGGGGGGGGGGGGTAAGGGACAAGAGGTATTGCCCTTTGTCTATATGACATAGACAGAAAAGACGAATCTTTGTCTTTTGGTAGGGCTGGATTCGCGAGGTAGCAGGCTTATATCCTAAAGTAATGTGATAGGGGAATGTATTCAAAGGAGAAAATTTGGTACATTACATTTTTACAATCTAAATGACAAATTGTGCAGCAGCAGTTAGTTTCTCAAGTGCATACATGTACATCATATCTCGTTTGCAATTCAACGGAAATGTATATTAGCATGCAACCTTAGCTGTGAAATGGGTATCTATGGTAGATACAACTATATTTACAATACAACAAATATTCTCCAGTTTTGTAATATTTGTTCTTCAGTTTTTATTTATAGTAATGACTATGTCTCAGGACACTATATCTGGACACTATAAGTATTGGGACGCTCTATTTTCAAAAATAAATTTTGTATGAACTATAAATGTTGCGACACAAAATTAAAGCAATTGTTTCATGTCCATTAAGTATTTGGATGCCCTAAAGTATTTTAAAAAATAATTTTTTTATGACCTATAAATGTTGGGACACAAAGCAATTGTTTCATGTACTGTAAGTATTGGGACACAAAACAATTGTTTAATGTACTGTTAAGTCTTGGGATGGCCTAAATTATTGTCAAAAATAATTTCTGCAAATGTTGGGACATAAAATAAAAGCAATTTTTTCATGTACTGTAAGTCTTGGGATGCCTTCAACAATTTTTCTTTAGTAACTTACCAGTGTATTTTCAAAACAACATTTTAAAAAAGTGACCGTGGTTGTTAGAAGACTGTCATCATCAATTGTTACATGGTAAAGTTATAAATTGTTATCATTTCTTTGAAAAGTCAATAAATATATTTAATTTTCATCTGTTTCCTAGCTATTTCTACCCAAATGTGTGTAATTTGATCAATGACAGAGTTGAGCACAAGAGCGTTGCTGTAAGCAGTACAATAGTAACTGATCCCTTTTGTCTTTCTTTGTTAATTACATTAGAATATTGTAACAGTGCACAAGTAACTGCCTATTCTTTTGCCTGAAAATATAAATCGTAACATGTTAAAAATGTATTCCCAATAGTGTTTGGTTCAAATATATACAATTGCATATAATTTTAGCATTTTACATCACATTATTATACATAATTTGACTTGCACTAAAAAAAGTATATCCGTGGATTTTAATTCTATACCACGACGTTACAGAGCTTGGTATTAGGCTACTACCTCCTGCCCCGGAAAACACGGCTCCAGGTGTTAATGTGCTAAGACGCTTATTATCCCTCTCATTGTCAACATGCTTTTCAACATTTTCGAAAATTATATAGGAAACAACTTACTCATGCAGATGTTTTGTAGGAAACAATATGTGCAGCTTAAAGCATCCCAGGTATTTAAAGTTTGGCTTCCTGACCAACTCCATTCATTCTAATATAGAAAATGGATCCAAAGCAAACATGGATAAGTCCGTATCATGATTTTAACATAACAATTTTGTTTCCATACATTTTTATAATATTCCTGAAAACCATCAATTAAGGGTCATTTCAATAAGACTTACAGACAAACCATAGGTTTGGCAGATGTGCCCTAGCCCCGCCCCACCCAAGGGCATGGTAAACGTCCAAAATTCGTGGCACGATCTACAGTCACAAGGATATCAATGACACAAGTTTCCTGTATCGTTGGCCAATGGTACATGTCAACTTTATTAACATTACAGACTTATGAAATGACATACATGGATATAATTCAGAGAATTAACCATGAGGTGGGGGTGCAGGATGGAGTTGGTTGTAATGATAACTAATGTGTCTAGTAAAGTACTTTCCATTCATAATAATTCCAAGAATCTGTGAAGAAAATCAATAAAACAAAACATATTATACATCAAGAAAAAAAAAGAGAAGCAAAATCCTGGCCCCAATGTCATTAAACTTCAAATTATAGTTTTTTTAATATATATATATATAGTTCTTACCACTTTGTTATTAATAATGATTTATGTTGTGTTGTCTTTTATTACAGAGGATTAAGTATACAACAGGATTAATTAAAATAGTCATAAAATCACGAATTTAAGGAGTTTTGCCTTCGAGGGAATTCCCTGAGGTCCTCAAGTATGGGAATTTCTTTTTCACGATTAAAAATTATTTCATGCGTTTAATTTTGAAACTAAAATGTGATTATGTATCCTTGACACACTCACTCTCTCCACTGCTGACCAAAAGATTTTTAAAAAATTCAATATTGGCGAAACAATATTGAAACTTTTAGTGCAATTATTATCGTGTTAACCAAGATATCACTGTATAAAAAGCATGTGACAATATAAAATTCTTACCACCGAAAAAAGACAAAACATTATATCTCTGATTAAACGAGATATAAAATTATGAAAACATATTAAGTCAGTAATCAACAAATCAATGTGGTGAGTACGTGCAAGTTTATTAATTTATTACTGTTAAAATATGGAAATATTTGTAGACAAATCAGGTTATCACCCAGGTGTTTAAATTTGATGGTTTAAAAAACATTGGTATCAGAATTAGGGGTCATCAACAAACTGGGAGTGGGGTGGGAAAAAAGTGTACCAACAAATTTTCATCTGACCTGCACACATATACTCTCTTATATATATATATATATATATATATATATATATATATATATATATATATATATATATACACACACACACACACACACAAATAAACCAACATGCACAATTAAGAAACAAAAGTTTTGTCTATTCAAAGATTATTCATTTTTCTTTTAAAGTCATACGTTTTACAGTCTGCTTACAATCTTTTTAAAGCAATATTATATACCAACACATTATATATAAGCCAATACAAAAATCCAAATAAATCTTTTAAACCAATGGCACTTAATTTACTGCTTGTCATAAATGTACACTATCATCGATTTCATTGTACTTCATCGTAAAACACATTTATCCAAACATCAAGGAGGCTTCTTTCTAATATGTTACATATAAACTTTAGATCTTTATTTTATTGCAGCAAAGTAAAAAAACAAAAACAAAATCTGTAATTACCACTTCACTTTGTAATACAAATAACGCATTTGTCTCGGCAAGTTTACTTATTTCTTTGTTGTGAAAGAATGTCATGGGTGATAATGTGTTCTCCAGATATCTTGTGGTGAATGAGGACAGATTTTTTAAAGTTTTAAACCATGTCACGAAAAGATTATTCACTTTTGCAGTCTTAGCATTCAAAGAAGGGAACCAGTCTATGCCTCTGCTGGAAGTATGCACGATGTCATCCCTTATCCAAAGCACTGAATATTAAAAAAATCCTGATTGCATTATGCTCATCCTTGGCATCAGAAGAACACATGGCAACAAAATGTGTGCATCAATTTTCTCCAGCATGCATCTCTGATGCACAAATGTGTGTAAAGGTAAACACTGAGACAAATAAAACTGAAGCAACACATTACTAATCAAGTACAGTGGATGTGTTTTACTTAATCTTTGTATGATTGATATATGTAGCAGTGTCGGATCTCCAACACTCAAATGCAGAAGAAATTTCAAAAAACCTAAATTTTACAATTACCTTGTACCAAACATACTCTGGGACTGGATCTCCATTGGCACGACACAGCATGCTGAACAGGTCACCGGCCTTTGCTGTGGAGATTGTGGGAGGATAAACTATCTCGGGCTTAACTGTAACAAGTCAGTAAACAATGCACAATGTATGTCTTTTGTTATTAGACAGCAATTAGTCAGCAATACACAATGTATAGACATTTTTTGTTATTAGACAGCAATATACAATGTATAGACATCTTTTGTTACTAGTCAGCAATACACAGTATATAGACATATTTTGTTGTTAGACAATAAACATTGTATAGACATCTTTTGTTATTAGACAGCAATACACAATGTATAGACATCTTTTGTTATTAGACAGCAATACACAATGTATATACATCTTTTGTTATTAGACAGCAATAAACATTGTATAAACATATTTTGTTACTAGACAGCATTACACAATGTATTGACATCTTTTGTTACTAATCAGCAATACACAATGTATATACATCTTTTGTTACTAGTCAGCAATACACAGTGTATAGATAGCAAAATAGATATTTAAAGAATTAGCTGGGAATACATTAAAAGCTTTTCTTCAACGAAACATGTCGTCACTTGATAATTTTACATGTACACCTTGGCATGATAGGAACATCTAAATTTATGCTTCCTTCATGAAAACCTCTACTCAAGGCAATCATGGTAATAGTTTTAAATTCAAGATGGGACCTGCCATTTTAATGAAGTACAAAAATACAAACACCACCAATAATCTTAATAAAATTACCGTGAACAAATTTATCCTGTCAAGTATTCCCAATTTTTTTATTTACGTGACTTGGTAAAGGGGGTCCTACTGTTGTTAACAATAGACTGACTTTCAATGGTTATTAAATTATGGTTTAAAGCCCCCAATTCCTTCACCCCCTAAAAAAAAACAACAACCAAGTAATCCACAAAAAAAGCAGGCTTACAAAATTAAAAAAGATTGATATGATTCTGAAATCACTTATTTATTTAGCATATGAAATAACTGAGTAATCAATTAAGCTCTTCAGGTTTCATTGATTTGAATTAAATCATTCAAAATAAAAAAAATATCATGAATGGTATGTGACAACCCACACTATGTTTAACTCCAGGTAAGTTAGCAGCAATGAATAATTTAGTCAATGTTTAATACTGTTACAACTCTATGGTCACATACTTAAGTAACAGAAAAGGAGCAAAATCAACAAGTTTTGTAAACCTATACAAACAATCCAATTATTAAAGTGATAAATGTAAAATGTGAGGAGTCTAAACCAATTTAAAGTCCCAATTTTTTTTTTTTTTTTTTTTTTTTTTTTAATGGTTTAACGCCATTTTTCAGCACAATATAGGCTATACATGGCGGCCAGTATTAATGGTGGAGGAAGAAACCGGACAAAGCCCGGAAAGAACCACCGACCCACGAGAAGCTACTGGCAAGCTTTCTCACATAACTACATTTGCCGAATCTTAGACTCGAACACACGCAGACAGAGGTGAGATGGCAGTGGTCCGTAACGGACAGCGCTTTAGACCACTCGGCCACTCGGGGCCCCTCAAATAATCTCAATAAGCAAGTGTACTGGTCCTCAAAGAACCATGGCATTGTCAAGATAGTGCTGTCCAGGTTTCTTTTGGAGAATTTAAACGTTCCAGAATAATAAAACATGAGTACTTACAGCACATGATAATTTACTCCATATTAAATACATGTACCAAGGTATGTAAACACCAAATGATAATTTACTCCACATTTAATACCCAAGCACATGATAATTTACAAAATATTTAATAAATAGAAATGTTAACAGCTCATGAAAATTTACTCTATATTTAATACCGAGGTATGTTAACACCAATGATAATTTACAAAATATTTAATACCCAAGCACATGATAATTTACTCCATATTTAATACCTAGGTATGTTAACACCAATGATAATTTACTCCACATTTAATACCCAAGCACATGATAATTTACTCCATATTTAATACCTAGGTATGTTAACACCAATGATAATTTACTCCACATTTAATACCCAAGCACATGATAATTTACTCCATATTTAATACCCAAGCGCATGATAATTTACTATATATTGTTCAGCACACGATAGGCTATACAAGGCAGCCAGTATTATTGGTGGAGGAAGAACCTGGGAAACCCCCTGGAAAGAACCCCAGACCCCCAAGAAGCTACTGGCAAGTTTTCTCACATAACTACATTAGCCGAATCTTAGACTCGAACCCACACAGACAGAGGTGAGATGGCAGTGATCAGTAATGAAAAGCGCTTTAGACCACTCTGCCACTCGGGGCCCCTGTGAATATCCTAGTTTAATCAAAATCAGATCAGAAATATAGCTTTTAAAGGTATAACAAGTTCAGACAAATGTAGATCACCTGGACCTACCTCATTAATGAACTCATCCAAGGTGTGAATCATGTTTGATCCAAACTGTATCAGAAATTAGGCCTCCTGAGGGATAACTTAGTGAATCAGATAAAAGATTAACTGTCAATATGTGAATCCTATTACTGAGTAAATGATATAAACCTGTATTACTTTAAACTGGTTAAGATTATTAAGTGAAGGATGGCTGACATGTAATGCATGCAACATAATGCACAATACAATGGAGGACACATGAACTAAAATCTTGTCTCACAGAATGAAAGTAATCAAACTCGAGAAAATTGTTGCTTACCCAAAATGCAAACAATACACATTTACTATGCAGACACAATTGACCTTTGACCCCAAATATATGATTCCTTGTTATCATAAGTGCAAACCATCCACACAGTTTGGTAGTTGCAGATAGCAGACAATTTGAATTATTGTGCAAAAAGTAAATTGGTGATAGATGTGGACATAAGGCTGGACAACAACAGAACATTAATGTTCTGCCTCATCGTAGGCATACCAAATTAGAAACAAATTGATTTTTATTTGCATCCTTTCATTGTTTGTTTATATGAGAAGGCACTGTATCTTTGTTTTAATGACCAATGTTGAAGACCTATATTTTAGTTTTCTTGACAGTACTTGGGCTTTGATTCTGCTTGCTCCTGCAATTTCGACTTAACCTCTGCCGCCATCTTTTAAAACGTTTCTGATTTATTATCTCATCCTCACTGATTACAACAATACTGATACCCTAAATAAGCCATCTTTATGGAAACAAGAGGCCCTAGAGTGTCAGAAATTACTCTCCATGCTGATACTGGCTTAATATTGGCCAATAAATATAGGTCAGCAGATGCTTTCTCTTTACATTTTTTAATGGTGTTGAATGTATCTTTATTAAAGCAATGGTATCGAGATTTCTCCATTTGTATTTCATTATCATAGTTTATCACACATCATCATTCTGTACAATACTTAAAGGTCTTACCACCTGGATGCAATGGGTCCGGTTAGTCAAATTCAGTTTAGCTATTTTTTTAAATAAGAAAAAGCTTTTGATTTTAGCAACAGCAGATATATTTCAAGGCCAATTATCTTCAGTATCAGTTGTAGAAATGTAAAATCATTTCTTACAAAGATGGTTTCTCACAAATTTAGACAAAGTCTTTGCAGCCATTTCTAAGAATTCATTTCAACCTGGGGTCTCAAACTCAACCACTTTGATAGAAATATGACATTTTCGATGGCCCTTGGGCCCAAGGTCCACACCACCTTAGGATACGGCTTGGTGGGCTGAAGGCTGTGTGTTTGAGACCCCTGATTTAAAGCATTGTCCACATTTAGTGGAGACCATATCCTGAGATGCATATCCTGGACACCATGGAAGCTAATCAATATTTTCAATGCTGACGAAAATATAATACTAACCAAAGCATCAATGTACACAATGCTGTCATGTGCTGTTGCCCAGAATATCAACCATTTATGACATTTTTTGTTTTTCAAGATGGTCCATGTTACAGCCCTATTGTACGCCTGAGTGGAACCATTTTAATTTATGCCTAAACAGACTTTCTGTCGACAGAGTATAATGTTCCTTGGAATCTTAGCAATAACAAACATAGTTAGGATAGGTGGATTTTGCATGATAGACAAAATGCCATCTCATAAGCTAGTACATGTATGATTATAGCTTTACATAAAAAAAAACATATATAAAGGTACAAATGACTTACCGAGCACTCTCACTGTGATGGCTCGATATTCCCACGCAAAAGTCTTGTCATACTTGGCATTAAATTCATAGGTCTTCTCATCTGCTTTGCTGACATTAAAGATAATCAATCCTGCAGTAGTAATGGCATACTTGTTTCCACCTACAATCATATTGTAAAAGGTAGTAAATATTAAAATTACATTGTATGGTCTCAATCTTTCCAACTGTATCGACCAACTTATAAATTTGAAATCAAGAAATGTAGTTGGACAATATTTAAAATAAATTTAAGTTTGAAAAAACAAACGTAACAAGTCTAGTCTCGGTGTCAATATGTAGAGATGACAAGTTTTCAATAACCTTCCAGCTTTCAAATGAATCAACATAAAGATAATAATGTTATAAATGACACATGAATAAATAATTGTTCAAAAAAACAAAAGTTCGTTAGTTGATGAAAAAAAGGTTTAATCTCAGTTTTACTATATTCAACTCTGATGCATATTACAACTCTATATATTTCCCGAAACAGAAACTGAAAAATGTATTTTAAAAAAACTTATGATATTGTGCAAATCTAATATATGCAACATGCAACTAAATGAAAGCTGTCCTTGGCAAACCAGCCATATAGAAAAGCTGACAATGCTAAAGAAAATCTTGCTTTAACACATTAACCCTGGAGTTTTTTTTTATTGTTTTCACATGAAATGCGAGTAGGAAACACATTTTGGGGACTATTTCTTCATCCTAATACACTGTCTTCCAAGCAATTTTCCATTAGCCCAATGACTAGTTGTGCAACAAAAATGGTTTCAATTTGTTAGTTTGCTGGCACATGTTTGATTGTAGTGTCTTTGTTAGCATTGTCTTTCAGAACCTGTCAACTTAGCAGAAAACTGTTGGTGTCTTCTATGAAAGTTTTTTTCTTCAAGTGTTTGACAAAAATATTAGCTGCATTAAGAACTGATTCAACTGCATGCTTTTTTTCTTGATTTTTGCAGAAAAGCAGTGATTTTACACTCATTGAGTATTTTTGTTCTGGTTTTGTAAGCAGTTGTGCAGAGGAACAGATCTGAATTGATTCCAGTTCAACAGTAGATTTAGGACTAGTACTTTGAAGGGAAGATCATTTACGTTAGAGAGAAAAAATGGATGACCTTTTTTTGGTATGGTTTTTTCCTTTAAAATATTGACAGAAGTTCAAAAAAGTTATATTAAGAATTTTTTTTGATGGCAATAGTCTTATATTTGTTATTTACATTGTTAAATTGTAGATATATAATATGTTGACAGATGCAGAGCACTGTCCAATGCGAAAAGGGTACAATTTGTTTCCAACTGATGAACTGCTAGCCACAGGATTATTTTTTCTAAACACATATTTTACAAACAATAATTAACAAACTAACACAAACTATTCTATTTAGAATACAAAAGAACACAGTTTAATTGTCATGAAAGTTTGTATTGATCTTAAGAAAAATAAATTCAAAGTGAGATTAAGGAATGTAGTAAAGTGTTTTACCATGTTTAGCCAGCTGAACCGAGGAAGTTTGGAACACCTGTATCCATCATTGTCCAACTCCAAATCAGTCCTAGTTGGTGGTTGAAGAGTTGGATTTTAGAGATGTCACAATGAGACACTACGGCTATAGTTGGTTTTCTGCGCAAGGGTATGGTAACCAAACTTTGTTGGGTGTGAACTGTCGCACATGGACATTGAAAACTTTGTTCAAGAACAAAGGGCCCTTATAGGCATCATACATATCACCACACTGACAGATGACCTCTGATAGTGTGTCCTGATTTTAGACTTTCTTTCTGGTCTCAGATCTAAAGCAGACCGGTTTGAACTGCACACATAAGTGAACATGTGCAAAAAGTAGGATAAGGAGGTCATTTTTCATGAAAACGACAGGTCTGTTAAGCCAAAAGCAAATATTTTCCACTTCTGCTCATGTGGGTGCAAATTAACCAATTGAAAACTACGTTTTTAACAAAACTAGGCATTAGGCTAAAGGAAAACTGTTTGGAAGTCAGAGTATTAAGATTGTTAGGCGCTTAGGCTCAAATAAACAGTAACATAGAAAGAGTGAAAATAACAAGCTAGTAAAAACTTAATAATTAATTTATTGAGCACAAATATTTTCCAGAATCTTTTTAGCAATGTACAGTCTGCATATTGACCTTGCCACAGTACTAAAACTACTCTTCTGAAAGTAGTTAATGACATTCTCTGCTTTGGATAGTGTAAAGATTACAGTCCTCACCCTACTTGATTTGTCTGCAGGATTTGACAAAATAGATCAGAATATAGCCTTACAGTGGATGAAGTCCTACTTAGTCAACAAGACACAAATTGTATCTGCAAATGGACTCCAGCCCAACTGATCTATTTTGTGGTGTTCCATAGGGTCTGTTTTTGAACCTGCTCTTTTCATGATATAGTCAGCTGATCTCAATTGTTAAAGATCATCATCCAGTATATCACCAATTGCTAATGACATCAAATTATACACATTATAGCCACACAACTGAAGTTGATGCTACCATCCAAGGAATGCATTTATGATGTGAAATCATGGAACACATGTAACAAACTGCAAATGAATGATGATAAAACTGTATCCATTCTGCTCATACCACAAAAACAATCTCATTCACATATTTCAACTCCAAGAATAAATATTAGCAACACCAACATTAAATTGACAACATTAAATTGACACAGTAAAAAACTAACATGTTACTAAAGACAGTACTATCACATTGCAAATAATCTGGACGCTTTAGTTGCACTACAAAATACTGAGGGAAAAACCAAATTTTTGGGACCCATTGTTTTTCACACAAAATTCCCCTGTGGTCGGAAATGATTGTGTGTACTGATTTTAGACTTTCTAGCCTCAGATCTAAGGCAGACCGGTCTGAACTGCACACATAAGTGAACATGTGCAAAAAGTAGGATAAATTGGGTATTTTTTCATGAAAACGACACGTCTGTTAAGCAAAAAAAAAAAACACACCAAAGGCAAATGTTTTCCACTTCTGCTCATGTGGGTGCAAATTAACTATTTAAAAACTATGTTTTAAACACAACTAGGCATTAGGCTAATGGAAAATTGCTTGGAAGTCGGTGTATTAGGATGCATTCAGAAATAGCCTCCAAAATGTGTTTCCTACTCGCATTTTATGCAAAATCCTCCAGGGGTTAACATGTTAAGACAAAGACACACTGATCCCTTTAAGAATTGGTCTTAAAACTCACCTATTTGTTACTGCAAGAACAAAGATAAAGACCTACCGTATATACTCGTGTATAAGTCCGTTCGCATATAAGCCAGCCCCCCGAACTGAATCGGTAAAACTGGTATAAAGTGCATGACCCACGTATAAGCCGACCCATAATTTCTAGACTACCTGTATATCACAAGATGCACAAAGTGAGTTCTGAATATGTTTATTTAGGCAAATCACATTATTAAATAAAATGAAAGTAAGAAAGCTAATTTATATGTTGAAATAAAAACAATTCTAAAGTGTTAAGTCTTAATGGAAATTTAATTAATCCTCGTTCTAAAATAATGACTTATAAAAGTTCAATCACTTTTAGAATCCTTTAAAATCGGGCTCTGTTTCCGACTCGCCAAACAGTTCACGAAACTCGGCTTCTGTTACGGGCGTGCTTTCATCATATACGTCATCATTGTCATTAGGGCATAACCGACTTTTGATCCGGAAATCAGATTCAACCAGATAGTATGAACTTCCGATTAATCGGAGTCGAACAAGGCAGGAGCGACCGATTCGGATAATAAAAATAATAAAGTTGAATTTCTATAGCACAGTGTCTAACACTGCGTGTCATTCGATAGTGCATTAATAAAGTTAAACAAGAAGTCAGAAAAGTCCAATATGGTCAACACAACCACGCTGTGAGACAATCTATTTGAACTGGTGGGTGAAAACCGGAAATGAAGCCGGATATGGTAAAGTACTAAGTAACATGCTAGACACGGCAAAACCAGATACCAGAAACCCGGAAACGGAAGATGAAATTTTTTAGAAAAAAAAATATGGATTTAGCATTTCTGATTAATTGAATCGTATCCGGAATCAGGAAAATTTCATGCCCAAAATCCGGAATCGGAAATCAGTAGAAAAATGCTAATCGGTTATGTCCTAATTGTCATCATGGTCATCCGATAGTTCGGTTCTTAAAACGAGAGCACTAGCCGGCAGATGCAACAAACTTTTGAATCTGCCAACTTATATTTATTATTTTTCGCCATCTGCGTAGCATGTAGATGAATTGCCGCCATTCCCGTACAGTGGTACCTCAGGTTACAAACTTAATTCGTTCCAGAACTCGGTTCATAACCCGAAACGTTCGTAACCCGAAACATTGAAATCAATGAAATAGAGACAATCCATTTCAAGATGAAAGAATCGTTCTTTTTTTATTAACATCCAGTCGTTTACCTGACAAAACGCAAAGAATACGTGTACTTCACGTATTAAATATAGTTAAAGAAAACAACCAAATAAATTAAATGTAAAATAAAATAAGATTTAGTCCATCTTTGTTACCAAGAAAACGATCATGGGAAATTTGTTACTTTGTTTGCTATTCTGAATCATTAGTTTCACGAGTTTCTTGTCGCGGTTTCTTGGCAGCCAACTGGGAATCTTTCTGCACCAAGAAACTATCAAGGGAAATTTGTCGCTTCCTTTGCTGTAGAATCTTTCTGAAGTGGGCCATCGCGTTATCATTCATCAGGTTTATTGCCATGTTAGCAACAAGTTGTTTGGATGATGGTTCACAATGAAGTCTTCGACGTCTGCCCACTTGCTGCAAATTTCTTTAATCCTGGCAGTTGAAACGGTTACTGGCTCCTCATCATCGGACGACTGCTACTTTTATTGCTGTGTAGTAAGGCCAATGAAAGCGAGGCTGCACACGCATGCAAAACTAGGCTACTAGGCTAGCGCTAAGCGATGTTAGTACTGCGTGGCCTTCGTTTGTACTGTACGCGATCGTTTGTCTCCAATGTTAAACCTTGCTCTCTCTCTCTCGCCTTCGTTCGTAACCCGAGGCACTGTTCGTTACCCGAGACAAAAAATTTTCGAAGTTGTTGTTCGTAACCCAAATTGTTCGTGAGCTGAGGCGTTCGTAACCTGAGGTACCACTGTACTTTCTTCTCGTTCACAAAAATTCACGTGCTGCAGCACAATTATCTGCTTCTACATATTTAATAACGTTAAGTTTGACTGCTTCATCATAAGCAAAACGCTTTCATTTACTTTCTATACTACTCATGTTATCCGATTGAATTGAATATAAACTTTTAAAGAGATTAAACTGAAATAATTTCTTATAGTGGTAGTAAAATATTTATATACCTTATCCTGTAATTATTTCCACAGTTGATTATCAATTTGTATATGATACTTATTTATCATTGTTGTTGAGTTGTGTGTGTTTTTAAACAACCAGTAGTGTGATTCAATTGATCAAAATATGACTGGTTTCAGTGTGGACATGATTCAAATATTCTGACAGTTGATAACTTTGAGCAGAAACCATGTCCACTACCATATCTCAGTAAACGATACATCTGAGAGTCGGCATATTTTAGTAAAGTCATTGGCATTGTGCAACCAAAAAACCCCTATTATCCCCGAGGCATTTACCACAGATTAAGCATATGGTAGCTATTGTGCAACACTCTACCGTTGAGAAACCACTTTGCTTTACAAACAACCAATCAATAGTAGTATATAAACTGTGTGGCTGCCTATTACGTCTAAAACACATGTCAAAGAAATCCAACAAATTATATTGTTTTACAATTATTCACGCTGACTCGTATATTGCAATGTTATTTACCCTTCCTAAACGTGCACGCAACAAACCCCTATGGAGCCTCTCACTACTGTTTCTTTAAGACTATCATACATTTATTTCTACTCTCGATCAAAATGTGTGTTGTATATACCTTCAGTATCATAATTCTTTTATTTTTTTTACATAGATTCATTCACATTTACATTGTAATAGGCTAGCGTGCATTTCTAGGAAAACCGTAGAGTTTAATTATTACTGATTAGCTGAGGGTTAAATACTTGACTAGAGATTATTAATATAGTGGTTCATTTGCAAAATACAAGTATTTCCATAGTTCAAATAACACATATGGCTGTATACCTTCAGTATCATAATTCTTTTATTTTTTTTACGTAGATTCTTTTCATATTTACACTGAAATAAACAAGCGTGCATTTCTACGAAACCTTAGAGTTTAATGGCTGCTGTTTAGATGAGGGTTAAATACTTGAATAGAGATTACTAATATGGCGGTTCTTTTGGAAAATACATGTATTTGCGTGGTTCAAATAACACGTATGGCTGTATTTTCTGGTGGATGGACATCTGTCAAATAGACGTCAAGTACGTTAAAACATGTTTTTCATTCATTATCCTACCACTTATGTTAGAAAAAAAATATTTTGTTTTACTTCACGACAGGACAAATCTTATCAGCCATGTGTCATCATTAGGCATGTGATCTCATATTCGGCGATTGATGGAAACAATAAATACTGGAAATCGAAGAGAAAAAGCATTATAAATTTCAGATTTGGAACTTGACCCGCAGATAAGCCGACCCCCCCTTCTTCCAGGCCTTATATAGTTCCTAAATTTATCGGCTTATACGCAAGTATATATGGTAATGATGTTTCATACCTTAAATATTTTCAACATGTTCTTATGTTTTCTAATTCACTATGTTCAGATTTGTTGTATTCATATCATTATATTAGCTGTAAAGCACCTTAGTGCTTCTAAAGATTAGGCAATATACAAAATCTGAATTATTATTACTTTGATTATTATTATTATTATTATTATTATTATTATTATTATTATTATTATTATAACTAATATACAAATTTGCTTTTATTAAGGAATTTGTGAAGGAGGGAGAGATGAATGGATGGATATAAGGATGCAGAATCAATCTTGCAAATAATGAGACAAGATATTAATATATATCTTTATCAGTACAAAGGGGGAAAAAAAAAAGAATCTACAATTACCTGCTTGAATTTGGAATGACTGGTCTTGCCTCTTCCAGTATGTAGTCAGATCTATACCTCCAGCAGAAGCTGAGCATGACACTGTTGCCTGAGTTTCACCACTGATAATCTTTTGCTCCAATGGACAGTTAGAAAAGGTGATACCCCCTGTCAAATAAGAATAGAAGACTTATTACCTCAAATGATATTTTGCTCCAATGAACAGTTACAAAAAGTCATACCCATTGTCAAACAAGAAAAGAAGACTTTGTGTGCCATCTCATTAAAACTTAAATGTTGCTAATCAACATCGTCAATGGTGAAAGCCTCACATATTGGAATTCAGGAAAGGCCAGACTAAAAATAACTAAAGTTTTTATATACACTTTACTGTCACCATATAAAAAAAAACCTCCTTGCCAATGCAGTTCCAAGTTATGAATTTTATTGGCCAATGTAACAAACACTAACCATGACCAACAGAACACAGGATAAAATGAACAAGACATAAATACCATCAGAACACATGCTGTTACCCAGGATAAAATGAACAAGACATAAATACCATCAGAACACATGCTGTTACCCAGGATAAAATGAACAAGACATAAATACCATCAGAACACGCGTTGTTACCCAGGATAAAATGAACAAGACATAAATACCACCAGAACACGTGCTACCAATATTAAGGGTCAGTCTGCATCATTTTCATACTGGACCAACTAGATATCATAAAATTTATTAGATGAAAACCCAATAACAAGATGTTCAAAATAGCCATTATGTCAAAATTACCTTCCATTGAAGAATAGCAATTAAAAGAATTTCAAGATGGCGACCATGCTGACAATATTAGCCATAATTACTTGATTTAGGACCAATAATAAATTAGCTTGTACGATCTTCCCAATAACAGTTACAGGATTTTCAAAATGGCTGCTATGGTAGCCATACTGTGTGTGTGTGTGTGTATATATATATATATATATATATATATATATATATATACATACACACACACACAGAGTAGTATCATCAATATTTGTGGGGGACTAATTTTCATGGTTTTCACTGTTGCCATGAACCACAAATTTAAATCCCCAACGAAAAATGAGCCACTTGGGAAGATGACTCACCCAACCAGTTTTCTTGAAGTTTCATTCCCAGAGATTAACACAGCTACTTCTATTTAATAAATCATGGCCATTACTGTAATTCGTAATTTGTTTGTTTTGATTTTTAAACTTTTGAAGCAAGAATCATAATTCATTTTGTATTGTTTTATTGCACACATTTGATAAGGTACTGTATCTGACAGCTATAATTTGATACACACTGCATTCAGTTGATGTGAGGTAAGTAAGGATAGAGAGAAATATAGAAAAGCATAAGTTATTCAAACAAATGTAATACTAAAAATGAAAGAAAAAAACATTACAAAATAACAGTATATAAAAATTAAATTGAATACTTATTCATGTCGATCCTTCATTCGAGTACAAATTTTGTCTAAACATTTAAATACTTATGAAAGCACATTTCACTTGATCCATGCATTTATTCTACTGCATCATTAGCTGCCTGATAAGCACTTATTCAAGTCGATCCTTCATTCGACTGAAACTGGGGATCTACTGCATCGTTAGCAGCCTGGTAAGCAAGCACCTGCGCCGGGTTCGCATATTCTGGTGGGTTGGGAAGTCCAGGAACCAAGGGGAATCAAATCTGAATTTTACCACTCTTAAGCCACTGTGTTAAAGCCATGATAATCAGAAAGTACTGATGGTAATTTTACCACTCTTAAGCCACTGTGTTAAAGCCATGATAATCAGAAAGTACTGATGGTAATTTTACCACTCTTAAGCCACTGTGTTAAAGCCATGATAATCAGAAAGTACTGATGGTAATTTTACCACTCTTAAGCCACTGTGTTAAAGCCATGATAATCAGAATGTACTGATGGTAATTTTACCACTCTTAAGCCACTGTGTTAAAGCCATGATAATCAGAAAGTACTGATGGTAATTTTACCACTCTTAAGCCACTGTGTTAAAGCCATGATAATCAGAAAGTACTGATGGTAATTTTACCACTCTTATGCCACTGTGTTAAAGCCATGATAATCAGAAAGTACTGATGGTAATTTTACCACTCTTAAGCCACTGTGTTAAAGCCATGATAATCAGAAAGTACTGATGGTAATTTTACCACTCTTATGCCACTGTGTTAAAGCCATGATAATCAGAAAGTACTGATGGTAATTTTACCACTCTTAAGCCACTGTGTTAAAGCCCTGATAATCAGAAAGTACTGATGGTAATTTTACCACTCTTATGCCACTGTGTTAAAGCCACGGTAGTCAGAAAGTACTGATGGTAATTTTACCACTCTTATGCCACTGTGTTAAAGCCACGATAGTCAGAAAGTACTGATGGTAATTTTACCACTCTTATGCCACTGTGTTAAAGCCATGATAGTCAGAAAGTACTGATGGTAATTTTACCACTCTTAAGCCACTGTGTTAAAGCCATGATAATCAGAAAGTACTGAGGGTAATTTTACCACTCTTATGCCACTGTGTTAAAGCCATGATAATCAGAAAGTACTGATGGTAATTTTACCACTCTTAAGCCACTGTGTTAAAGCCATGATAATCAGAAAGTACTGATGGTAATTTTACCACTCTTAAGCCACTGTGTTAAAGCCATGATAATCAGAAAGTACTGATGGTAATTTTACCACTCTTAAGCCACTGTGTTAAAGCCATGATAGTCAGAAAGTACTGATGGTAATTTTACCACTCTTAAGCCACTGTATTAAAGCCATGATAATCAGAAAGTACTGATGGTAATTTTACCACTCTTAAGCCACTGTGTTAAAGCCATGATAGTCAGAAAGTACTGATGGTAATTTTACCACTCTTAAGCCACTGTGTTAAAGCCATGATAATCAGAAAGTACTGATGGTAATTTTACCACTCTTAAGCCACTGTGTTAAAGCCATGATAGTCAGAAAGTACTGATGGTAATTTTACCACTCTTAAGCCACTGTGTTAAAGCCATGATAATCAGAATGTACTGATGGTAATTTTACCACTCTTAAGCCACTGTGTTAAAGCCATGATAATCAGAAAGTACTGATGGTAATTTTACCACTCTTAAGCCACTGTGTTAAAGCCATGATAGTCAGAAAGTACTGATGGTGCCACTTGATGGACAGTGGTTTAAGAAAGAGATCATTCATATGTACTTTAATAACTGATTGGTCTGGTTTTGTTGGCTCTATCAGCTTATGTTGATGTTGAACACTCAAACGAAAACATGGCGAAAATGATTCATCTTTACGATGTTTTATAGTGTTGTTCATCTTTACGATGTTTTATTTGTGCTCATACAGATGAAAGTATTGTTTTATAGTGTTGTTGGCTGCATCGGCTTCGAGTGATGTTAATTATATGTTAATTATTTGGTCCAAACCAGGTATTAAACTTGCCAGGTCTTTGATTTATACTCATACAGGTGGTAGTATTGTTTAAAACATTAATATGACTGCCGTTTGCGTGGTCATAGTTTTATTCTTTTGTATTCTTTATTTGGGTATTTTTAGAGGCTAAACCATGACATTAAATACCTACTAAAATGCAAACTTTTACAGGCGAAAGCACAAATTTAAGTCCCAAGGAAAATGCCGTTTTTTTTTAGTTACAAAAACAAACAAAATTGAGCCCCCCCCCAAAAAAAAATCGTACTACAGTATATAAGATATGCATCATTTCCATTTATGAACAAAACGGACACCATTAGAAGTCTTCCACTGAGAGAACAATGTTTCGAGTACAGTCAGCTCCAGATAAGTGCATATTGTATAACTTCATATTCCTCCTTATTGCATAGCTTTGTGCTGGTCCCGATTTGTTACCACTGTTTTCAATGGATATCAATGTCAGACAGTTGCATATCGCCTATATGCATATTTCACATTATTGCATAAATTTTTCTGGTCTGAACATGCATTATTATGTGTTAAGTTGCTTCGGATAACTGCATTGTTCAAAATTCTTCCTTTCAAAATGATAAGAAAAAGATTCTGAACATTGTTGAACAAGTTTGATTAATGAGGTCTGTTAATATCAACATCACAGCTATTAGATCTCCGTTGGTCACCAGGAAAGCGCTAGAGTAGATAACCATAAATATTACCAAGAGGGCATTAGCTCTCTGATTCTCTGTTGATCAGAAGAAGGCGCTATAGTAGACAACCATAATAATTATCCAAGCATGGTCGACTGCTTTAACACTCTTTAGCTTGAACACAAACTCGCATCGCCCTCCTTAAGAATCTGATCCATTCTGGAGCAGCAGAGGGGGCGAATCAGACAACTTTATAGAAGCATCTATTTGGCAAACCGAGGCTTCCTCCAAAATCGAATAAAGATTTTTACCTCCATAGCAGAAGAGGAGAGGGCGAATCGGACAACTTTATAGAAGCATCTATTTGGCAAACCAAGGCTTCCTCCAAAATAAAAAAAAAGTTTCCTTTGGAGATGCAAAGTCGTTGTCGCCCCCTCTCTGCTGCTATGGGGGTAAAAATCTTTTTACTATGAAAATCCTTTACGATTTCACAAACAGGCTAATTCGTAAAACCTAACCTCCTAATTAGATTATTGGACTGGTCAGTGAGTTTGAAATTAATTCTTGTTAACGAATCATTATGACATCGCATATACACTGGATTAGTTGGATCCTCAATGATTAAAAATCAAGGTGGATCTGTTGGTGCAAATGAGTATAAAATATATCCCTGCTGGGCTTGATTTGATCTTTCGAGATTTATTTGGTAACTTCCTTCGATAACATCACATACTAAATTCATTGCAATCACCGAAGATATATTGACGTTTTGAGGAGCAATATGCCTACCACCACCATCTGGGTCATTATTATGTTTGAGGATAGTTGTTTGTTGTGGCATTTTCTTCCATGCGGCGAGTATTCGTGGAAAATATTCATCGAGATCGTTTTTTGATTTTTTTAAATTGATCAACATTATACCCGGGGAGTTTAAATGCTGAAATATTCTCTACCCGTATATTATATGTTTTTGCAAATTCTGTTCTTGATTTAGGATTTACAGCATTAAGACCGTTTGAATAATCCATAAATTAAATACTTCCATGTCAGTGATAATTTGATTACATATTTCTATGTATTTGATGATCCCATCTCGCGGGGATTCTTTGGAAAGTTTTTCTCGCAATATATTATAATGTATTTCAAATACATTAATTATTTTTATAAAGTGTTCATTAATTTTACAATGAATTGGTTGAAATCATCCACCGCTTGGTTCTTCTATCCGCCCACTAAAGAAATCTAAAACTCCAAAATTTGTATCATATGATATCATTGCATCATGATATGATTTCTTATCAGAATTATACTCGGATTTTTGTGGTTCTGGTGGTATTTGTAAGGATGTCTGAGGTGGGATAGCAGGCCAACCCAGTATAGTCCTTATAGAACTCTGATAGATATCTATGACATGCCGGGCGAGTTTATCTCAATGGCAGATGATAGTGTTGGTTCATGAACTGTTATAGCGATTTTCGATTCTTTTCCAGTAATGGATTTTATTATACGTTGTAATTCGTTACTGATTTGTTCAATTTGGTAAGACCCAGATGGCAGTGAAACAACGTTCCAATAAGGAGTACCATCGGGTTTATTCTTGCTCGCAAACACCAAGAAATTATTCGGTTGTTGACCACCAAAAGAACCACCGACCCACAAGAAGCTACTGGCAAGCTTTCTCACATAACTACATTTGCCGAATCTTAGACTCGAACCCATGCAGACAGAGGTGAGATGGCAGTGGTCTTTAACAGACCGCGCTTTAGACCACTCTGCCACTCTGGGCCCCTAGCTCTCCCTGACAACATAAAGTCAGGTTTTATAAGCAATCAAGCAGCACTTTTTGAGAAGTCATTGAAATATTTTTCTATTAATAAAAATGACATTTGATTGAGGATCAGCATCATTTAATTACATCTTACAGCTGATGGGTACAAAAAGCATGCACCCATTCATACTGCAAAAAGCATGCACCCATTCATACTGCAAAAAGCATCCACCCCCTCAGACTGAAATGCATCCACCCTCTCAGACTGAAACTGACCATTATGGACTAAGTAAACAGTATTCAGCTAGCCAAAAGATCTGTCTTTAAATAATCAAAATCAAACATTTAAATCACAAACTTTCAAAAAAACTGAGACTGTACCATGCATTTCAACGAAACATTTTATACTTACTGTATGTTGTTATTTTAAAAGTCTCATTACGGAGTTGTCCGTTGATAATAGCTGTACATATATACAGGCCTGCATCAAGTTCATTTACTGGCATAAAATTTAAAGATATAGAAGAACTTGTGCTGCTGTCTCTGGATGCAAAACATCTGAAAGAAAATGAAATGATCAAGTTAGTTTTGAGTTTAAATATACTGAAAACTTGGTAGGCTGGTGTCATAATACCTTACACTGGGTCAAAAAGATGAAAATATATTATGTGGAGAGTGTTTAGAAAAAGACAATTCTTGATGGTCTTCAATTCCAATCAATGCTTTATCTAAGCATGGCACATGTCAGGGATTTTTCTGTGCTTGCATTGTGGCCCCCCATTTCCCATGCTAAAACGCTCCATTTACCTAACCTGCCTTTTAAAGAAAGAATCCCAATCACAGCTTTCAATCAATTTGATAGTCTCACTAGAAAATGGCTATTATTAGGCAAGCAAGGGATAAAAAGAGCCAATGCACTATATGCTATTTTTAAATGTGCGAGAATTTTGTCACAGCTACTAATTAAAAAACAGAAAACAAATACAAAAATTGCTCACATACTGATCTGAAGACCTGAAATTCAATGACTCTTCAATGAACAGTTTCTGTACTGTTCAAAACTAAAGTTGTTTGGATTCTTTGTTATTTTATGTGTACAAAGTTTCACTGCTCAAAGCTGATGTCTTTTGGATACATTGTTATGTTATTTATGTACATTTGTTCACTGCTCAAAGCTAATGTCTTTTGCATACTTGTTATGTTATTTATGTACATTTGTTCACTGCTCAAAGCTAATGTCTTTTGCATACTTGTTATGTTATTTATGTACATTTGTTCACTGCTCAAAGCTAATGTCTTTTGCATACTTGTTACGTTATTTATGTACATTTTTTCACTGCTCAAATCTACGGGCTTTTGCATACTTTGTTATGCTATTTATGTACATATTTTCACTACTCAAAGTTTGGATCTTTTGCATACTTGTTATGTTATTTATGTACATTTTTTCACTGCTCAAATCTACGGGCTTTTGCATTCTTTGTTATGCTATTTATGTACATATTTTCACTACTTAAAGTTTGGATCTTTTGCATACTTAGACTCCAAATATAACATAAGCTCTGCCATATTTCCTACCTGTTCAATATTGATCTATTAGGATTTTGATTCCATTAATGACATAGTTTGCTTCTTCAGACAGTGGTATTTTAATCAAACATCATATTATTATCGATTAAATTTATCTGAATCCTTACAAGACTATATGCAGCTATGCTCAAGGTATTTAGAATAATGCATTTTTAAAAAGAACCATTAACCTTTTTTAAACTTTCCCTCTTTAATACATTATTTAGTTTTGTTTGTTTTCTGTTTCCTTCTCCACTCATAAACCTCAAGATTTTGTGCCAAAAGATGATTTTAAAATACGCAATAATAATAGCATGTGGTCTCAATTTTCCAGACTTTGGGAGCTTACAATCATGTCAAAATATAAATTTTTATAGCACCCAAAATGAAAAAATGTGTGATATCCCGACATGTCTTAAGCAAATGAAGACGGTGGAAACACATATCCCATGTTTATCCTATCTATTATATTCTGGTGGTAAATAGTCTCCAATTATACATTAGAATTCACCTTTTGTCATGTGTGCTAAGCCCCAGCTGTACAGTCAGGTATAAGCTATAATCTACTGTCTTGGGAATATTACCGTGGCCCTGAGTATGTCTAAAGATTGCACCAGGGTAGTGTTGAACTTATAGGCAATGTTACCATGACCGCCAGAAAAACAGTCTTGAAGCAATATTTCGTTCACATCATTTGACAACGGCTTGCTGTATTACACCTGTGTTAAAGCTTTGTCTTAAAGTCAGAGGGAAGCCTGCTGGGTGAACAAGGCATGTTCTCATCTATACTTACGTTGAGCACACAGTGCAAGGTGCATTGTCCACTAAGTGTGATTGGATCAGTCTTCAGCAATATCCAATCGGAATGGAGATAACGTGTGATTACAATGCAGGCTGAATTATAATTTTCAAATCTCGTAAGCGAAGTTAGTTTCATCTGGGAAGTTTGCTAAGCAACAGGGTTACTCTGAGAGAGCCACACTTAATTTGGCAGCAAAACTTAAATTAAATCTTCACATTACTGAAAATCAACTTAAAGGACATGCACATCTTCAGATATATTTTCAGCATTTTACTATTTGAGTAAAATTTCTTTTTTTTCGATGTGAAATTACTGTTAATCATTTACCTTTGTCCTTATGATGTGTAAGGTCATTTATTTGTATTTTATTCAACACATTTTTATGTTTGTGTGGATTATGTTAATTGCCCAATCTTATACATGCAGATGTTAATCATAATTAATTTCCCATCCAAGCCTTTCAGTATTACAAATTGTATTTGTATTATTATCAAAAGTGTTCTGTTACAAATTGTATTTGTATTATTATCAAAAGTGTTCTGTTACAAATTGTATTTGTATTATTATCAAAAGTGTTCTGTTACAAATTGTATTTGTATTATTATCAAAAGTGTTCTGTTACAAATCTGAAAGCCAACCCAATATACTTGTTACAGCAGCAGTGTCCTTTTCTTGCAAGGGTGTGGTACTAAATCATATTAACTGATGGTTCTACCATGAACCAAGCTTGGGAAATTAACGAAACTTATTAACCCTTAGTTCCATAATAACACATTGTATTTTACCTCATCTCCCAAATACCATGACAACGTGGCACAGTTTACTTTGCTTGTATATTGGGTGCCACTTTTGAGTATTAGTCAATACCTTTATCGTGCACAAGGAGTTAAAGCAGCACAAACCATTGGTTGATTTCAAGGCATGTTTTCATTATGCAAGCGGTTTAACCACACACATTTTAGCTTACATGGTTACAGAAAACACTGCAGCACAAAAGGAGGTTTAATTTAAATTTTTTGCATTGCTAAAAAAAAAAAATCAGTCACATCACTATGACGTCTGCAGTACAAAAGAAAAGAAAAAAAAACAAACCAGAAAAAGTGCAACTATTTAGATTTGAAAATGATGCAAAAGTCAGAGAATTGGGCACTTGGAGTAGAAAGTTACCTTACAGACTCTGCAGAGAATTTTCTAGATCTTTTGATGAAGTGGCAAATAAATGTTTGGGAAAATTAATTTAGTAAGCACAAGTCTACACAATTCCAAGATTAATTTAGTAAGCACATAATTCCAAGTCTGTTCCTAGTGTTTTGTTAGTTTGTTAATGTTCAGTGGAGAATTCTACGGAAGAAAGGTCTGTAATAGGCAAAAGAAATATGCCCGATTTTTGCCATTTTCACAAGAAGTTAAAGACACAAATGATTCATAACTAGTCGTACTAGATACAATTAGTTTTTTTGGTGACTGCTGTAGTTGCTATACTGGATTTCTAAACATCAACCTTAAGATGGCTGACATGGGAACCTTACTGGACCATTTTCATTTAAAACCACCCTGACAAAATACGAAGTCTTTCATCAAAGAATAAGCTATCACTCTTCAGGTCAACAAGAAATTCATGACAAGAGCATTGCTTTCTTTGAACTGTCAAGTGCTGAATCCAACTGGTATTCTTCAACATACCAAGATTTACAAATTAGCAACTGTGATATACATAACAGTGGTCAGCTTGGCATGATTTTCATTTAGGACAAACGAAGAAACCACTAGAAGCCCGCTGTTGAAAATACCATGTCATTGAGGGGGAAGCAGTGATATAATTCTGAAGGCAGTTGTCATGGCAGTCATACATGACATACGATTAGAACCATGTCAGATATGTAACAAGATTTAAAAATAGCTGCTAATGCAGCCATAAAGTCATGTTAATCTTCTACGAATGTACTTGGTTGGAAATTGAACAAAGTGACCTTGACTGTTCACCTTTTGACCCCATATTGGTAGGCTTCACAGGGTTCCACGGATCATCCAGCCCATAAAAGGTCTTCTTTCAATAAGTTTTAAATGATTCATAAGTTTCCATGATCGTTTTTCTTCCAGAAATTCACATCTGATCCAATTTTATACAATTTTCTTTCTTAATTTTATGTGAAAAATATATATTTAATCTAATAAATATAATAATTTATTTATTTTCATGCCCAATGTCATCACAACTCAACATTATTCTTCCTAATTGTATGTGCAATCCATTGACAACAGTTGGTATCTACAGATAACAACCGTATGCTAAAAATCATAATGGTGCATATCCAAAACAACCCCATTAACAGACAAATATACATGAACAAAACTTTAGTGACACCAATGGGCATACAATAACCAATCAACCATGGACACAACCCCAGTTTTGATATTTGGACATTTATCAGGTCAGCATCATTAAATGTAGCTAATAGTATATAATTTGTTTCACATGAAGTATTTGGAACTACTTAGGTAGATTTATTTACATTTAATGATTCTGACCTGAAAATGTAGAGTTAAACCTTCATATATCATATACACCAGGCACAACAGAAAAATAAAAGGGTTTCTGTTTTGTTTTAAAAGTAGTTCTGAGTGTGTGGGCACCATGACTGAGAAGAGTGGCCTTAAATAAGAAAAGAAAGGTTAGCAAAACAGCTGGATTCCTGTCACATTGGTGAGAAATCCTTATCTATATTTACTATAATTACCATTTAATCCCCCTGTCCACAAATGACAACTGTTACTGTGCACTTTATAATTCCAGAGAAGAATAATTTATATAAATAACCAAATTCAATACGTAACACAACAAGACTGATTACAGTACAAATAAATAATTTATAAATAACAAACTTATAAAGCCCTCTACTTGACCTAGATCACAAACTTAGAAAGCCCTCTACTTGACCTAGATCACAAACTTATAAAGCCCTCTGCTTGACCTAAATCACAAACTTACAAAGCCCTCTACTTGTCCTAAATCACAAACTTATAAAGCCCTCTGCTTGACCTAGATCAAAAACGTATAAAGCCCTCTACTTGACCTAGATCAAACTTATAAAACCCTCTACATGATCTAGATCACAAATTTATAAAGCCCTCTACTTGACCTAGATCACAAACTTATAAAGCCCTCAACTTGAAATATATCACAAACTTATAAAGCCCTCTACTTGACCTAAATCACAAACATAAACAGCCCTCTACTTGACCTAGATCACAATTAGCTTTTCTGGAAATACACGAACTTAACAGTATTCCATTCTAGAACAATTCGTTACAAACAATAAAATACAAAATGTGGAAACATCAGGTAGACGGGGTATTTTTATGGGGAAATTCCAATAACTATCACCCAGACCCAAAAAAATATGTTTACTTCAAATGATAATGATCATAATAATTAAGCTACACTCATGCTGATTTTTATTAGTTATGTATAATTTGTTTATAAAATGAAATTATCATCACTTTCTCTAGTCAAGAAGAAAGTGAACCTGATTTTGGACAAGGTAATCTACTGATATAATTATGAACACGTTAAAAGTAATGCCTTATGAAATAATCTTATCGGTATGTATATAATATTTTACATGATGATCTGATCCAAAAAGTCCTATCACTACGATAAATGAACATGAATGGAAAATGATAATAATCAAATGCTTGGTCACTTGACCTTCATGATCAGTCTTCCATTATTTTGATTACTTGCAGAAGGTGGCAGAATCTATGGGTCCTAAGAAATCACAAATTGTGACGATGGTAAGTCCCCTGACTGTTGTAGGCCTCCGATATTGTCCTAGTTGTCTCACCCTGTCCGAGACCACGATAATCATTACATAAGTGATTAGGAAAGGAGTTAAATATAACACACAGTGATGAAGAAGAAAACAAAATACATAAAAGCTGTGTATACAGCCTTTTAATATAGTTTTTGCTTTGACACATGAACTCCTGAGTCAAACCGTTACGCAGTCCCCTACAGCATACTTTTCAGAGATCACATAAGAGTAGTGTTAACCTTACCAGTGCCTGTATCCCTGAAACTTGCTGAGAATACATGGCTTGCAGAATTTTTCAGAGGGAGCTGCTGATAACAGATGCTATTTTCTTGTTCATGTTTCTTTAATTAAGGTAAAATTTGGCACAGCAGTTCTCAATAAAATTACGTACAAAAATGGTATACATTTTGTGCTACATACAGAAATAAAACTGATAAAATGATTTACCAATTTGTTTCTTTTGCCATGAACAATCCATAAAAATCCATGATGAATTCACCCTGAATAATTAACACTATCAACATATGAAATTTACTCCATTTTATGTACACTGAAATTCTGCTTGTCATCTCTACTGCAAACTTAACCTCATGCGAATACTTCATCAGTCTGTCAAGCAATAAAAGTTTATTTGCAGTGGCTGATTCTCGTAATGTTCTTCATTTTCTAATCTAAATATTACCACTATTTTTTACATGCTATTTAAGTCAAATTACCCCCCCCCCTTCGTTCAACAACATTCAATATATCCATGTAAGCTAACATTTTATTGGTTAAAATGCCTAAATAATTAAGAAATGGATTCATAACAACCAATGGTTTGTGGTGATTTAACTTGTCTTGTGGGAGAAAGGCCTTGACAAATACTGTCACTCAAACTCGGCGCCCAGGATACAAGCAAGGTAAACTCGGCCATGTTATCGAGACTCATGGGAGAAGAGGAGGTAAAATACAAGTTATCAAGGCAGCAGGGGTTAATGTGTTAATAGCACTTTCAACAGTACTGATTATATCATGCTGGGGAAATGGGAGCCACATGCCAAACTTGGTTGGTTTTGAACGGTACCAAATCCAGGACAGTTTGCTTATGGCTTAGACACTAATAATGCTTTCTTACTGATTCAGAAAACATGTCTTCATAAGCATCCACTTGAATGTAGCTTACCTTGTTGAGGAATTTGTTTCTCCCTGAAATGGAACGTATTGTCCATTAGGATTGTACCACTTCAGATTGTAGTTAGTGCCCACAGTTGGCTCTGTTACTTCACATTTAAGATAACCATTTTTTGACTCCTCTTGCTCATCTTTTCCTGTAATTCGTATGATGCTTGTTGCAATAACTGTTCCATCTGAAAATAGACATAACTTCACATGTATTTTGTTCACAGGTATTTTGTTCTAAGTCTGTTTAAAGAATGAATTTGATACAGCATCAGAACATGCAGAGGTCATCAGGCAGGGACTAATAATTCTATGCTATATCTTTTCAGTTCTTTCTCCAACGTGGAACATAGTGCTTATGTGGTTTTGCAAATATTACATATTCATTTTTCATTCAAATATAATTTTCAATATTTTTCGTGCATACATTTAGAAAAATGAATTTGGCATTGTTTCAAGATATTTTTGAACTCTGAGAAAAAAAAATCCATTGTCATAAACGTGGCAATGCATATATACGGTGTAGCTGCGTCATCAGGCTGTCTGCAATACAAATATGGTTAATTACCCTTTAGCTTTGAATTTTATAAAAGAATAATAATAATGAGGACTTTGTACAGCATCTAATCTTTAGAAGCTCTCAGCACTTTACGTCTATAATATGACTTAAATAAAAACCCACGATGAAATCAGAAAACAAAAAATGCTGAAAATATTTAAGGTAGGAAACATTATTAGGTCTTCAAGTTTGTTCTTGCAGTCAAAAAAAAGGTGAGTTTTAAGGCCAGACTCAAAAGGGATCACTGTTTCTTTGTGTCTAATTTCAGTGGGCAATTTGTTACACGTTGCTGGGCAACAATATACAAAAGAAGCTATGCCATATGACTTCATTTTAATAGTGAAATTAATGAGGATACTATTGTCAGATGAGGAGCGCAAGTATATTGCTGGTGTGTACACATGGGTGAGGCTATATGGATATGTTGGACTGGAGTCTGTCAAAGAAACATAGCACAGAGAACAAATTTTTTGTTTGATTCTGGATCAAAGGATAGCCAGTGTAGGGCACACAGCAGTGGTGAGGTGTGTTCTTATAATGGTACTCTAAAGATGATCAGAGCAGCTGTGTTTTGAACTTTTTAAAGTTTCTGGAGTAGATATTTAGATGAACCAGACAGAATTGAGCCACAACAGTCCAGTCTTTTTGGCATCAACTGAATGATATATGTGAAAGGAGCTAATGGAGTAATGCATCTCAGCAAGATATGCAACCTTGCATATGTTTATGACATTTTGGTGCAATGTGAGAGTAATATCTAAGAGTAACACCTAGGTTTCATACTGACTGTGTGAATTTAATGTTGGTGTTGCTGATATTTATTGTTTAAGGTAAACGATGTGAATGAATTAGCTTTTGTGTTGTGATTAGAATAGCCTCAGTTTTATCATCATTTATCTGCAGCTTATTGCATGTCATCTATGATTTCACTTCAGAAATGCACCTCTCTCTCCTTGGATGGTAGCATCAACTGTTGGGTTGCTTGATTTGAATATTTGGGTGTCATCAGCATACAATTGATAACCAATTTACCTGTACAATTTTAGCTTACTTAGCTATTTCCCATTGCAAACTGCTGTTTAGGAATGATTGATAGTAAGTGTACATATGTATATGCTTGTATCTGTTCCAACAGCAACTTCAATGCCAGAGATAGTACAATGACTTACCTGAGATGTGCCAAAAATATCACATATCCAAGGTATATTGCCATATGTCAATTCATGAACAAAAAATGCTAGGTTTGATATTAATTTTTTAAACATGATGATCCCAATTCTGCAAGAACTATATACCGTAGCTTTATTTCGTTACAAACCTGGTCACAATAATTTGAAAATTACATTAACGGAGGGTAGAGGGAATGGGGTCAATGTCTTCCCAAAATTTTCTGCTGTAAAACAGATGCTACAGTATCAACCTCAATCAATGACAAGACCAGCATCTAAGATTCCAATTCACTGCAAAACAAAAGACTGAATTACTAGATACACATTTCTGGGGGATATAATTTTATTTATGTGCCACATATGGCAATATTCTTTCACCCATAAGGGTCATTTTTCCCGTTCTAAACTGTTTTGATCTGCAACCATTCATATACTAAATAATTACACAAGTCATTATTTGTACAGTTAGTTATACAGTAATGAGAAATAATTACACAAATCATTATTTGTACAGTTATACAGTAATGAGAAATAATTACACAAGTCATTATTTGTACAGTTAGTTATACAGTAATGAGAAATAATTACACAAATCATTATTTGTACAGTTATACAGTAATGAGAAATAATTACACAAGTCATTATTTGTACAGTTAGTTATACAGTAATGAGAAATAATTACACAAGTCATTATTTGTACAGTTATACAGTAATGAGAAATAATTACACAAGTCATTATTTGTACAGTTATACAGTAATGAGAAATAATTACACAAGTCATTATTTGTACAGTTATACAGTAATGAGAAATAATTACACAAGTCATTATTTGTACAGTTTACAAGTCATTATTTGTACAGTTTACAAGTCATTATTTGTACAGTTATACAGTAATGAGAAGTGTTGTTTTGTACCTATTTTTCAGATAAATCTGCCAAACCAAGCAAAACAAATAACAAATCATCATCAATTCAAGTCCATGTGCTATTAAGATAGACTTTTACAAGGCAATGGCAGTAATTGCCTGAACAACAAAGCATTGTAACTTTCTATCTGACTGCAAATATAGAAGACTAAAGTGGAAAACATTTAGTCTGGGTCAAGTCGAATGTTTAACAGACATGAAATTTATAAACTTGTGCTCATATACTACATAATTTATAATGCCACTTATTGTTCTTCATCTTGTTTTGAACCATTAGCTTCATCTTGTGAAATATATATATCATGAAAATTCCTGCATCATTGGCAAATTATGATAACATCCTACAACCTAACTTATGTTTATCCTGATGACTGGTTGTGAGAATGCTAATCTTTAATTGAAGACAGCCCAAGAATTTAATTTCATGATTTAATACACAGATATTTTCTTTTAAACCCACTAATGACTTCTTTGGTTCTGTGTGTGTGTACAGCATGGTAATTAAGAAACTGTTCCTGACAACAAAAATACATACAATAATAATAATAAAAATAATAAAAATAATAAAAAGAATAATAATAATAATCATAATAATAATAATAATAATAATAATAATAATAATAATAATAATTATGATTGTATTTAAGTATGGAAACAATCAATTCATGGAATTAATTCTTCTTGTGACCCTCTTTTACTATATGTGCAAATTTAACATTACATAGTTGCACAAAATATTAACAAAGTGATAATAAGCTACATTGATGTACATGTACATACATAATAAATAAAAACATTATGTAAGAACAAATTGTGTATATATAGTATAATAATAGTGAGACACCAAAGTGGAAGGTTTTAGAATTTATACTTTCAATAGTCATGAATATGTCACATCAAACAGGTTCCACTTTTCACACGAGTCCCGATTAGAATTAAGTAGATTTATATTTGTACTCTAATTTGCTCCCACATTCTGTTCCAAATTACTAATTAGTAACTCTACTGCCCTCTTTGTATTGTTAGTTATTAACTATCTGTGTATATACAGTACAATAATAGTGAGACACCAAAGTGGAAGGTTTGAGAATTTATACTTTCAGTCACGTGTCACATCAAATAGGTTCCACTTTTCATCCAGCGAGTTCAGATTCAGATTAGAATTAAGTAGATTTATATTTGTACATGTACTCTAATTTGCTTTCACATTCTGTTCTGAATTTAGTGACCCTACCGCCTTCATTGTATTGTTATTAACCATCTCGCTTGTAATCCGGCTTCCTCTGAAACCCTCTATTACGTTTTCCTAAGTCTTTCTGGTTAATCTATGAAGCCAAATTTTTTAGGTAAATACTTATTTACTGCACCTGGCATTATGTCTATTAAATTCTTATAACTAACAATGAAATTATTTCATTATTTACATATACAGTCTCAGGTTATAGACCTGAGAATCAAGAATTTGTTATTCAATTCTGATAACTTACATTATTGTATCCTTACATCTAATAGTGTAGCCTATACTATGCGGATGTGTCATTTTAAACATAAAAACCGATAATGTGCCCTAAAGGACGTCCGCAAAGATGAGTGTTCAAATGCGGACAAAGGGGAGGCGGTGTAAAGGACCATGTTGTCCGCAAGCTAGTATCTTGTTATATTATTCTGTTTTGAACTGCTGCTTTAGATCTATTGCGTGTATTCCAGTACGTTTTGCAGACGTCCTTTATGGGTGATCCTTTAGTATATATTACTTGTTTATTTCAATTTGTACAATTCGTGCCACAGAATATATATGAATGGGTTTGCATTAATACATAGGTCTGGCTCCCAGAGTCTGAGGTTGAATACTTGGCCTACATAAAGGCCCTAAGTGAGAATACAAATAGCCAAGTAAGATGCACCACAGCCTGTATAAAACTCTCAACTCATGGGGATGGGGATGTCCGCAGCCCCAGGGATGGGGTAAGCCACGTGCGTACAAAAGTGGACATCGGGAGGGGAGAGGGGGAAGTAGGAAAGCAAGTATTATGTTCAAGTATCCTTTATGGACAACCCCTAACAACAATCACCTCCAGTGGCAAATTTGTTTATTGATGTGGCTGTCAAAAAAGCAACTGAAACGTATGTTTCATCCAGCCTATTACAGAGCAACAACCCAAATGGCAAACGTAGAAAATGAATTTTCACACAAGCTGGTGCTGAATAAATTGTCAGACTGCATTCTGGCTAATATATAATTCCAAGTAAGGTGGGAAGTTAACCAATAAGCTTGCCATCCTGGTTGCCAAGGTTGAGAAGACAAAAATTATATTTGGTCCATGTACATGCAGGTCAGGTTTGCCCACATGCATGTACGAGGTTGTTTCCAGATCATTTGAATGTAGTGAGATTTAAAAGTAAAGTAATATGAAACTTCTGTTCTTGTCTTACAAATATAATTTTTCACTTTCTACAAATTTTTGCATTACAGTGTAAAGTCCAATACATTGTCCCGAATCACAATATATAAAAACATGGGCAAAAACATTATGATTTGGAAATTTAATGTAGCTTCAGGGCTTATCCATAAAGGACATCCACAAAGATGAGAGGAGGGGTGTTCAAATGCAGTAAAGGGGGTGTAAAGAACCTTGCAAGCTAGTATTTTTGTCATCATTTTCTGTGTAGGGCAGCTAATATAGGCATAATGCATATATTCCAGTATGTTTCATGGATGTACTTTATGGGTGATCCCTAAGTATAAATTATTTGATAATTTCAATTAGTACGATTCATGTCACAGAATGTAGTATATGAATTGGTTGGCATCAATACACAGGTCTGCCTCCCAGTGCCCGAGGTTGATTATATCGCCCACCTAAGAGCGCATACAAATAGCCTGACCATAGAGCATTGTATATTGCTAGATGGCGGGTGTCTGCAGCCGATGGGCAGGGGGTTGGTAAACCATATGTGGACAAAAGCAGACAAGAGGGGTGGGGGAGGTAGGAAAACAGGTATTATCTGTGGACATAATTTATTGACACCCCCTTAACTAGTGATGGGAATCGGTCAGAAATTCATAATCGATAATCAGTTCCCCTTAACCAACTGATCATCGATTATAATCGGTTACTAAGAGCGAATTTTAATTTTAGTTAAACAGTTACATTTTAGATCAAGAGTTCAGTATGTTTATAAATGTACAGGAGTAATCTCTTTTAAATTAATGACATGTATACTTTAACCTGACAATAATATTACATTGTGTGTTATATTTGTTCTACAACTTTGTTAAATGAATGCAACTTTTTATGGCTGATCAGGCAAATGTACCTGAAATACTGCTACAATCATCCAAAATTCTTTTGTTCATATGTGATGTGTCTATAATATAAAGTATAGAAGGTCATGTTTTTCTTGTTTGTCATTGTTTATAAATACTTCAAAAGATGTTTCAATTTAACTGAAACAAATCAACAAAATGTGTTTAAATTTATTAACTCAACTATTTAACAACTTGACCATGTAATAATGACTATATGTTCCTAATTATGAATCATAAGGTTTCATATTTGTATTTGTGAAGGGAATTAATAAATTTCAGGTCAACTTTAGTGGCCGGGAGTTTTACTAACCTTTGTGCTTTGCATACACCTAAAAAGTAGTCTCCCTTTACACACAATCGATTATGGAGTTCACAATCGATTATCTGCTCAACCAACTGATGATCGATTATAATCGATAATCGGAACAACACTACCCTTAACAATTTTTAAATTAACAATTAAGTGCCTCAAGGAAGTTAAAATTTCTAATCATTAACAAAAAAATTAAACATCAAATGAAATATACATAACACTCTATATGTGTGTGCATGTGTATGGTTTTGAGATTTTAACATTGCTTTCAAAAAAAATTCATTCACATCTCTACAATGTCTGCAGTGTGGCAGTTTATTGTGATGTCTAGTACTGGGGCATCTTAAAGCACACATGTTGCATGATATCCCAGCCAGTCACATTGTCCTGACACTGAACTCTTAATGCTGTACACCAAAAAAGGCAGCTACTAATACCATTTTTGCAAGTCTTTGGTATGACAATTGGGGTTTGAACCCTCGACCTACTGGATCTGAGGTTGATACTCTAACCGCTTAGGCCACTGTGAGGTTCCAAAGTTGCTGTATTATACAAACTTGGAGTTTAAAGCATGTCTCCCAAGGCTAACTCTTATAAACATGGGGTAATAACTAAATACTCTGCAGAAATAACTGTTATTTGCATAGAATATCAATGGGAAAAAAGGGGTGAAAAGTGTAAGTACTGATTTCTGGCAAAATCACAGTCAATTTCCCTCTTTAGCTAAGTGAAACATCCAAATATTATGGATAAGGGCAAATATTTTGTCACCTGAGCTGGTGTCATAATCCCTACATATTGTTACAAGATAGAAGAAACCAGTTTTCAACATGGGTATATTAAACCCTGAGGCTATAATTTCTTGCCTGCAAAATGTCTGAGGTATCCAGCCTGTTAATTGACATAGCCATAAACCAGAGATGCCCAGTTTATTTTTGTTAAAGTCAGTTACATAACATTGGTCATGGGTAAGTGGCGATTTCTTGTTTGGAACAACGGATCACCAATATGTGTCATTAACATTAATATAAATCTAAAAGGCAATATTATCGTAAAGGTACTACATTGAAAGCAGGGTGTGAATCAAATTGCAAAAAAAATCCTTATTAATAATTTTGCACACACTGTAGACTTAAGCGAGTGAGGGTAAACACCCATGTCACTGGAGAAAAGTCTCCTGTCTGGGAGCTTTACATATGTGCCTAATCTAGTTAATGGCATTTTAGTTAACCTATAAGCACAATATGGACTGGTGTGTTTACTTGGAAGGGTTTTCTGCAATTTTTCCCATGATATTTTCAAACTTATCATCAGCACAAAATAGCCAGGATTGGATTTTTAAACTTGTCATGAAAGCCAGGGTTGTGTTTGCAAACTTGTCACGAAAGCCTGGATTGTGTTTGCAAACTTGTCATGAAAGCCAGGATTGTGTTTGCAAACATGTCATGAATAGCCAGGATTGTGTTTGCAAACTTGTCATGAATAGCCAGGATTTTTTTTTTACAAACATCTCATTGTACAATTCATTTATTTAAAAGATCGTGTTTGCAAACCCCATACCTGTCACCGTACAATTCATATACATTCAAAGGATTTTACAGTAGTCTTTGTAATTTGTTTAACAGGAAATTCACATTTTAATATCTTTGCCTTCTGTATTCTATCACATGGTACTTGTAGTTTTTGTGTTTATATTATTTATTTACAAGGATTTATCTGCAAACAGATCTTGTACAGTTTGTTAAGTATGCAATTCTGAAGCATCACTTTACAATGCATCATATGGACATGAGAGTGTTGATGTGCTGCTAAATGCTAGAAAATACATAATATTAATTTCACATGCCAGAACAAATCAGTCAGAAATGACTTCTTTGTTCTTGTACAACAGGTTAGAAGTACTATATAACCAGAGTACATGTATATATGAAGATGTAGAAAAGACCCAAAAAATTCCAGCTCAATGTTTTATCTTCCCTGCATTACATCCTATGATGACATTCAAATTTTCCAATGGATGATATTATATTACCGTAGATAGCTTATTTAGTATTTTAAGGATTTCACATTTTATTGCCTTTGTTTTGTTAAGTTAGTCAGGATTGTACTGATGTGCCATTTAGCCATATACATACAAGTGGATGCTGAAATTTGCAAAACAATAATTTCAGAGAAAATCTTTGAAAATCTTTACATTTCCAGAAAATAGAAAATCCTATTATATCTTCTATTATGCTATCTGGCATTACAACATGCATTTAAAATACATGTACTATGCATGACTTTATCACATAAATATGTCAGGGTTTCCACATGAATGGATTATAAAACTTGCAGTTCAGCACTTCTTCCTTGAAAATGTTGCATTTCAGCACTGCATCCTTAAAAATGTTGTATTTCTGCATTGCCTCCTTGAAAATGTTGCATTTAAGCATTGCTTCCATGAAAATGTTACATTTCAGCATTGCGTCCTTGAAAATGTTGCATTTCAGCACTGCTTCCTCGAAAATGTTGCATTTTCATATGGACAATGTTCGTTTGCACACCAGGGCCCGGCGACGAGGAACAAATTTCCCATTGAAATTAGACACAAAGACACAGTGGTCCCTTTTAAGAGTGCTCTCAAGACTCACCTGTTTCGACTGCAGGGATAAACTTAGCGACCTAATCATGTTTTGTATCTTATGTTTTCAGCATGTTTTTTTGTTTTCCAATTTCATTGTTTTTGTAATTTGTTGTTCTGTAGTGTAGCCATATCATTATTGATGGTGTAAAAATTATTATTTCAGAATTGCGTCCTTGAAAATTTTGCAGTTCTGAATTGCGTCCTTGAAAATGTTGCAGTTCAGAATTGCGTCCTTGAAAATGTTGCAGTTCAGTAGCATTCTAAATAATGATACTTCATATTCCTGGATTGCATCATATTGTCACAATGTCACCTGATTGATCAATTCATGCTTGTTCAATTGAGTATTTTAATAAATCAATTACAAATTAAGGTAGCTAAAACAATGATTTTGAGGTTACAACTAACAATTCTCAATTCCTTTACATTACCATCCAAAGTGTTGTGCACTGCAAGGTGGAATCTGGGAAAAGACTATGCCATCTCTTCAAGCCAACTTAGTCTTTTCTAGACTAATTTACTTAATTACATTTCAAATCAATCAATTTTCCAAAACATGTTAAATAATGAACAAATGACAATGTTCCAGTCACTATTTTTCATGTCATATATAAAGCAACAACTCGTACTACATCCACTTTAATTCCTTAAACAAACTTTACCAAATTATTCCAAAGCAGATTTTGGAACTAAATCCAGCCCTCATCAATTTCATTAATGTTTCTTGTATGTTCATCAACCACTGTCTTGATGAGGCATGTTTAGTGTCACAAGTTCAGTGTCCCTTGGGTTACCATTGCATTTCCCCATTTCCCAAAATCACAATACCATGTGCATAAAGACACAGTTACAATCTCATTGATTGGCTGATGGGAGTGCCCTATTCCATGAGTGATTCCAAAAATCTGTCACTTTGGTGTTGTCTTCTTTTTCAAAACTAGAAGAATATACTTGTTTTGTCTGATGAGAATCATACAGCCTTGCATTTAAAATTGCTTTTGTAACAGCATACGTTAAAAAAAAGTACATCTGTACACTACACTTGAAAAGCAGCTGATTTTATTACTTTTAATAATTAACATGACTTTTTATTCCTTTAACAAATAATTAATCCTAAAATCTTAGCATAACTTTTCTTAATACAGAATAACACAAGATTCAAGGATTGTTCATTTTATGGATTAAACTGTGATTAATACTGATCAGTGATGTAAAAGCACATGTGCCTAATTGTTTTCTTTATTACAAGGATTCTTAGGCACAAACAGTTAATAATGGCTACATCAATGACCAGTAAAAGACTTTAAACATAATTTGACGAATTGTACACTGCATGACTGATACTCTCCTTACAGAAATCAATTAAATAAATCAGAATTTAGCAGACACACACAAAAAAAAACATGCATATCAAAGACATTGGAATTGTATAGACATTGGAGAAAAAACTGTGGATAGACTTATGACAACTCATCTTTTTAATTTTGCTTCTGTGCATGCGTAGACTGCATCTGAATACAGAAATATTACCAAATGTACCTGGTTTATCATCATCAATCCATGTTCTACATGCTCTATGGTTCTCTAAGTATTAATATTCACAAAACTAATATTCCCCTAAAGAACCCACATAGAGACACTTGGCTTGTACATGTACATACAGCTAGTTCTGGAACAAAAATCAATATATCTGAATTTTTCATCTGCTTTAGCAACACACTGCAGAGCTTCAGGCAGTGTGGTTCTCAATGCTTCCAGGATAGCTCTCCAATATCTATTGCACAAAATCTTGGAGAAGTCAAATTTCTGCAGTTCACAGCTGTTAAACAATTTTGCTTGTTATATGATAAAGCAATTATTTACATAATCAACAAGTATATATGCCCAGACAAACTTGCTCCTTGCAATTTCCAACATGTTTGTACTGAAATGTATGCTAATGCTACTGTTGGTACTATGGTAGTACAAAGTCTGGTCACAAAATGATGATGGGTGATCCCTGGGAAATTGCAATTTTTTCCCGATATGAAAAGTCCCAAATTCACATGTAATAAGGATAATTATGGCACCTCCTCTTTCACTAGTACTGTCTCCTCTTTCACTAGTACTGTCTCCTCTTTCACTTGTACTGTCTCCTCTTTCACTAGTACTGTTTCCTCTTTCACTAGTACTGTCTCCTCTTTCACTAGTACTGTCTCCTCTTTCACTAGCACTGTTTCCTCTTTCACTAGTACTGTCTCCTCTTTCACTAGTACTGTCGCCTCTTTCAATAGTACTGTTTCCTCTTTCACTAGTACTGTCTCCTCTTTCACTAGTACTGTCTCCTCTTTCACTAGTACTGTCTAATTGCACTTAAGCAGTTTCTTCTCTAAACAGCGTTATTGTTAGCACAGTCAGGAATTAATATTATACATGCACCAAAATAGGCTTTTAGGATAGCATGTACAAGGGTGCCACATTGGCATGCAAAGAGTCTTGGATTCAATTCTTCATTCATTGTAGAGTGAACTGTGTAAGACAGATCACAGATTGATGCAAATGGTTTGACTCCAGAAAATGACATGCATCTCAAAAGTACAGTTTGCCTCCAATAGCAAAATGTTTTTTTTTCTCCAGATACTGAAACAAGACAACCCCACTAAATCTCCTAATTAGTGTAATTTCAGTGGGCTGTAAAAGTAGAAATCCAACATGTCTTGACTTTTTGCTCATCTCCTTGATCACTCAACTCTCCAGCTGAGGGTGTTCCAATTAAGTAAAACAGAGATATCTGGCAAACAGAAACATGATCTTACAAACAAACAGTGAATGACAGTAATTATGAACATTAGTAATAACTTTTTCTTGTCATCACTGAAACAAAATGCACAGTATTACGTATCAACAAGTTGGCTATTATTTTGTGATGTGCAACTCAGGATTCAAGTTATTATCTGCTACAGCTCTACACAAGATCATAGTGTTTGTTCATGTTTCTCTATGTAGATTCTTCATTAGTCACATTTTATTTGCGCTATCCAATTCTACACTGTTTTCAAGATCATTCTTGTATTTGGGTAATTGGGACAGGATGGTTGATGTTTGAAGTTAAAATCCAAATGATGCTTAATTGTGACATCATCACAGGATTTTGACCTGTGATAGTGTTTATATTTCTTCTAGATCATACGGTCATACCTGTATATGCCTGTTCGACAATGGTTGTTACCGTCCCTGACATGAGACTCCCTTGATAAGCTCCTTGGTAGATTGTAATCCAAAATTATGTGCGTGAATTTAAATATCTATTTCCGGTGTGCAGTACTCCTGTTATGGATATATCAATTAGCTAGACGCTAACCCTATGCGATACTGAGTAAAAAAAATATACCAACCTTTTTGTGCTGTTTTACACATTTTAATTGGCATAGATTGATACAGAGTGATGAAGAACATATACATTTATTTTAAAGTTGTCATAATCGGTGGTTGCATACAATTGGTATACAATTGGTTTTATTTATTTATTTATTTGTACAGGAAGGCAATATTGTATAATATTTCAAAATAGTGAATCGGGTTCTTCATATTCTGCATGTGGCAAGTGCTTGCGATGTGAAGAACATAATGGAAAGCTTTAATTCAATGTTTTGTTGGCATCCATCACAGCATATAGATTTACTTACCAGAAAAGCATTGCATCATGGGTAAATTAGGGGAATTAATACGTCAAGAGACATAACAATCATTATTGAACAAGCCTATAGTGAAGAAAGACATCAGCCATCTATGCAAATAATTAAACTGATGTAGTGTTGCTTTTGCACTGGTCTAGTTTAAATAGAACCGAGTATACACAATTAGTTTCTGCCAAGTACTGAACCACTGTTACTGGTGTCAGTGAAAACAAATGAGCAACTGGACCAATCCAACATAAGGAATCATGTGCAAGTGTAAATTTTCCTCTCACCAACACTGTATACATAAATTAAGTATAGCTTAGGATGGTGCGCAGGTCACAATCAATTTAGACAGATTCAGATAAGAACATTAACATTGGGTTCACTTTATACAATTACGGCTTTCATGATGACCGCATCACATTAGCATGCTGGGTGGAAAACAATATTTGAGCTGTGATAGGTTGCCATAAATGAAGCATAAACATCAAAGAAATGAAGAAATCTTCATAAACTAAAACCCTAACCTTAATTTCTAGAATTACCCAGATAATTCATCACAGCCTTTCAGTTCCCAAACCTTTTGCTATCACACTGCTGTATTTTTAATCCGCTAATGTATGCATACTATTCAGCCCAAAGATTTGTTATGCTGCCACAATGTACAGTGGTATTTTAAATGCATTCAAAGATTACTTTGTTAACATAAAGAAAAACACATGTGGATCTCACAGCTCATTAATGATCCTCCAGTGGTATATTAAATGGGCATATTTCCTCAAAACACAGAAATGAGTGCTTCAAAATGCCTGAAATAAGACTTGACAGAAATGAGTGCTTCAAAATGCCTGAAATAAGACTTGAATTAATTGTAAATGAAGTAGATCGACTTGATGTCAGAAAATCTACAGGTCTATATGAAAAGTGATCAGACCTTCATTTGCATATACGTTTTATATTTAATCTAAGTATTACCACAGCAGGTATTTTTCTAAACAGGCCAAAAACTGGCAAAGGTAGCTCCAATACACAGGAATGGAGATCTTTCTGATATTAGTAAATATAAACTTACACTATGTACAAGTTTTATCATGACTGTAGCAAGATATTAGAAAGACATGTTTGTACAGTAAAACCTGTCTTGAGATACCACTGCTCTGAGAGACCACCTTTTAATGAGACCAGAATCTCAATGCACAGATTTATTGGTTATATACCACCTGTCTTGAGAGACCACTATTTCCTGGCAGAAGGAGTGATCTTTCAACACAAGTTCTACTGTAATAAATTTATAAATTATCTGGAACCTTTTAATTTATTCATGACAATTGGGCTTTTGTGATTTACAGTCATGCCAGACTACATTAACTAGAATGGTTGATAATTGGTTAACAGCTGGAGATGTCATATTTTGTAGGTACATGTGCAGTGTTTATACAGAGTTCTGACAAACAAAGATAAGGCATTTTGGCAACACTAAAACATTCTACCAAAACTCAATTTGCCATTCACACAACCTGTGTACCCCTACTACCACTTCACAAACATGTTTATGACAGAAGGGCTTGTCTTAAATATAGGTCACTCAGTTCAGGGTGAGATTTAATGAATAATAAATACCACATACATACCTGAACAATGATCAAATATGACTACTGGTATGTCAGGAAATGTGTCATCTTGCCTGTATACAGAGTTTCTCTTTACCCTCATTTTTGCTTCAAAGACCTCAAATATTCTATCTGACCACCAGTTATGAAACCAAAGTTTTTTTTTTTTTTTTTTACTCAATCCGACTCTACCACACCACCCCATGTTTTTACACCAAGGAGAGTTTTGACTCTCAGTCTTGCACCAATAGGGGGTTATACACTCGGTATATTATGAATATTGTGCCAATTTCGACCTTCCCCAAAAATGTGAGTCTGAATAAAGGTGAGAAATTAAACTGGGTTAGAATATAAATACGGGTAATAACTATAATAATATCAGTTATTTCCCTTTGGCCATATGATGATGAACTGTGATGTTACTCCCCCACTAGGCCATTCTCCACATGGTTCCAAGCCCGTATGTCCAGCAACTTGCTTTTCTTTCATTACTAAGTAGGGCTGTCAAAAACCATGGAAAACTGACCCAGGTACCCACTGTGCCATTGAACGGATACTCGTCGGAACATGTAGGTCGTGTACAACCCTTGACCAACAATTTTTTTACGTTACGTGTAAACGTATATGGATTACTTTTTTTCGGTATATCAACCTTCCAAAAATCTTGTTTCTATTAGAATTCCATTAATCACACAAACAGTATTTTAGAAAAGATTGCTTTTTGTAACTTCAGTATAAGAGCATGCTTGTCCCTGGACTTGCACTTTTCTTACACTGTCATGTTCTGTTTATCGCAAACCCGGTTCTACTTTTCCTCGAATTATATTTATAGCATCTGAGCATAATGAGGAGAGAACAGGTTATTTATTTATGTGGCTAATATATAATATGTCCAATTTATATGTACAACAACTTTGGAAATTTGTTTATTGTTGATATCATGTGACTGTATGACCTCTGATGTCATTGACAAGTAGGTTGCGAGAGTTGTGTAGTTACGTGACTTCTTAGTAACACGTAACTACACATTCTCATGCAAATGGCCAGATCCGGGTCAGGGTCAAATTTCAGCAATGATGTACTTTCGTCTCATCTGTCAGTAGATTAAAGGCATAACAAATGCTATGCTCATGATTTTTGAGAGAAAAAAAATCATATTCCTATTGATTTCATTCAGGTATACCTCGATGAAAGATTGTTCAAGTTTGCTGCGCCATCATGTAAGCGGCTACCCCATGCCGATAACAAATGGTGTTGGCGAATTACATCTTTTCGATAGGAAATGCGCTCTGACCCAACACACCAACATAAATATCCAAATATCAAAAATGGGATGGCAAGGTTCAAAGGAAACTCGGACTACTCAGACCAGCATGCTGCTGATATATGATATTTTGATAGTGTTGTCGACAGCTTATTTTTGTGAACGGGTACTCGTCATTAGTTTTCAATGCCCGGGTTTATCACGACGGTTGGGTACCCAATGACAGCCCTATTACTAAGTGCCATTTTCATTTCCATAGAACATAATAATTCATACTCACAAAGTCACAAAATGCTAACTGCTGAAAGATAAGTATTTAAAAAAATCATTTTTGGCTGGTTTATATTGGCTATATATTATGCAGTAAGCTAAGGACCCATGTGCCCTTCCTCCAGACATTGCACAGACAGTAGACCCCAAATGGCCTCTGCGCAGGTTGCAAAATGCAGTAAATTCGGAGAAAAGGGATCTTTCCAACATGCTGATCATCCCTCATGAGGTATAATACAACTAAAAACAGACTAACAATCCCACATGCTGAAAGGGACCCTTCCCACCCAACAGTTCCAGTGAAGTGTTCACAAAATAAAATTTTAAGAGGATTGTAACCTTGGCAATTTCCTGTGTAATCTTGATAGATAAAATGCTATGATAAAATGATTTAACAAATCTAATTCCAAAGGCAATCAGTACCACATATAAACTTAACACAGTCTGTTAAATGTATTTAAAATATATACAACATTTATAAAGGACATTAATATCTCTTCTACAGATAGGAAATTCAAATTACAGATTCAAATTATTTTTTTTGCAAAAGCAGTGCTACAGTCAATCTGTTTAGCAGATAGGAAGTTCGAATTATTTTTGTTGCAAAAGCAGTGCTATAGTCGATCTGTTTAGCAGATAGGAAGTTCAAATTATTTTTGGTTGTAAAAGCAGTGCTACAGTCAATCTATTTAGCCGATAGGAAGTTCTAATTATTTTTGTTGCAAAAGCAGTGCTATAGTCGATCTGTTTAGCAGATAGGAAGTTCGAATTATTTTTGTTGCAAAAGCAGTGCTATAGTCGATCTGTGTAGCATATAGGAAGTTCAAATTATTTTTGGTTTTAAAAGCAGTGCTATAGTCAATCTGTTTAGCAAATTAGGAAATTCAAATTATTTTTGTTGTAAAAGCAGTGCTATAGTCAATCTGTTTAGCAGATAGAAAATTTGAATAATTTTTGTTGTAAAAGCAGTGCTATAGTCAATCTGTTTAGTTGTCAATGTAGCCACTTGAAGGAGGACCTTGCACATCAAACAGGTCTCAATGACATGTTATGTAACTTGTCTTGACATAAAATGAACAAGTCTCAATGACATATAATCAGTCTTGACATAAAATGAACCATCATTTACTTATTAGAATTACAATAACATTTGCCCTTTTGACCCAGAAACAAGTTTTCTTTATTTACCTAACTGCATACCTTGAACAAAGTCTGGTCATGAAACTTACTCTAGAACAAAACAGTTCATGCACAAAGGACATTTTTCTTTGCGCCACAGTGTAAAACAAATTTCAGGGTGTGGAAACCATTTTTCACCTCGCAGTCACTGTGAGGAACCCCATTTGACTGAGTTGTCAATTAGCTCTAGCCATTACAGTTCAATCACACTGCTCACTTTCTAGGCAAGTCCAAGTCAACTAAAATGGATACATGTTGAAGCTTGCCACATATCTTCAAGGTCTCCGGGTTAAATAAACTGATCCCCATGTATAGGGTATTGAGTGCTGCATAATGGCATTAAAAAAAAACACAAATCTAAAAGTCTGTACATTGTGACCTTTCAGGTGTTGGCATCAAACTTGATAAAATCAGATCTTCCAAGTCCTACATGGTGATCTGACAGATACCAATGCAAGTTTATGTTTTTGTTTGGAATTCCTAATCCACTTTTGTTTTGTACCTAATCCGGTAAAGCATTCCCAAATTGGGGAAAGTTATTGCTACTATAGCAACAGGACTAATTTGTGGAAAAGATTAGATCTGTGCTGCCAAGTGTATGATATTTTTTAAAATTTGGTTCAATTTCAGTCACCACTGGAACATGCTAAACAAGGTCATTCTTTATGCAGCAAGGTGTAAGACCAAAACATGTGATACATAATAGATTGTGGGACTAAGGCACCATTTTTCATAACAACTTTTGGGTAATAACTACTGCACTCATTTGAGATCATAGGGACAACAACTGTAGTCCTACAATGAAAGACATAGCACGTTATTTTTGTGTTAGTGCTATATCTTACTACCCACATAACAAGCTTGTATAGCATGTTCTGATGTTGGCTGACATTGTAACAAGTGTTCCGATGTTGGCTGACATTGTAACAAGTGTTCCGATGTTGGCTGACATTGTAACAAGTGTTCTGATGTTGGCTGACATTGTAACAAGAAGTCAAAGTTTAAGGAATATCTCACACACTTGGCAGTCCATAGTAACACTCTTCAACAAAATGATATGTAATTAATATACTTACTGTGCTGTTTCTATCATGGTGGAATCAATATCTGTCACTAGAATGGCATTTTCATGTTGAGTTGACATACATTTGAATGTGTTCAAATGCGACAGTAGTCAAATTATGAAGAATGTAAAAGTAGGTTTGTGTTAAGGGATAGGTTTCTTGCATGGAATGAAACATTGCTTACATCTTAGTTCCAATAGGCATAATATATTTGTATTTGTTTCGTTAAAGAATATTTCAACTTAACCTGATTTCATGTCAAATGAATTGTTGGCCAATGAAACTTGAAAACTGGTTCATTTTTTTGTTGATAATTTGTATTTATCAGCGCAAGTAAACAGGTTCATTTCTTTGTTGTAAATTTTAATTATTCAGAGAAAAGAAATCAAAGTAAAGTAAGATTAAAACATTATTACTTTACTTTGTCGTTATTTTAGTTGCAAGTTATTCCTGAAAACGTTACTTTTCTTACTATGTCAGTCCAACAAAACACGCTACATTGCGCCTTCAGGCGGTAAGAAACTGACGCCCAAAACAATAATATCAGCGTTGAGAACTAACATGTAGAACTAGTAGGCGTATACATACACCCTCGTTTACTGTAACAAAATGCGCTGACAGACCTCGGTCTATGCAATTTGCTACTGCTAGTTGGTAGAAAAAACAATTACCATAGACTACTAAGGAATTGTGCAATGGCATATCTTGGTCAGCGCTGCTCGTAGTTGGATACGCCTCGTAATTGTCTGCTAGTGCATTCGGTAGGGACGGCAAAGGGTAGGGGAGATAACCAATGCAAACTTACCAAAATATGTATGGAACTTTTCGGTATGGAAATGTGTGAAAATCCGAATGGGTGGGTACACTCTACGGCAATTTTACTCAAGGCTATATATTGTTATGATTCCGAAAGGTGCCGAAACATTTTCTCAAGTCTCTGGTGCATGCGTATTGACACTTTTTTTCTAAAAGGCTCGCTTTGCGGTTATTACAAATGATCGTAGAAGACAAGAAATATTAATAATACTATTTTCCTGACCGATTACGCAGTTCTTTTCAATTCATTCATATATTTTATTCATTTATTTTAATTAATAGACAAAGAACTGCAGCAATTGTCCATGTAATTAATTGCAATTTTTAAATTTTGTATGACCCTGTTCGATGTAGTTGTTCAGCCTCGTTTTCATTTCACTATGTATATGGTTCGACCATCACTGTGAAGATGCAAATATTCAAAGCTGAAAAACACATTGTACACAAAATATGAGTTATTTAATCAATAATAATGAATAAAGTATTGATTTAGAACTATTTATTTTATGTTTATCGTCTGTTTAACTTTTTTTATTGCTATCAATATATAAGGTTAGTTGCACGACACATTGTGCCTATTTTGTCTTGTAATTTGTCTTGTATAATTTTAATCCGGCATAAATTATTTTGGTAGTAATCACAATTGTGTTTCATATCGATTTTTATTATCATATAATTAACAAATCTTGTACGGAGATTTTTTTTTCTTTTTATTTAGTGTTTTGCATGCTAGTGCATGCATATCTTTGATGATGGATTCCAATAAAGACAGTAGAACTTTAAATGTTCGGACAGCTATTGAGATCTTTCATCAAAGTACATCAGAGACAACTGATGAACATTATTTGATAAACAAATTTGCAGAGATAGCTAACCTCGATCCATCATGTATTAATAAACAAGCTCTAACTGCAAAGCTGTATAGATACAAAAATAAACTGAAAGGGAAACGAGGGTTGGCAAAAAATGAATTTGAAAATGAGACATTTTCTGTACCAGTTAACACTGTGACATCACCTAAGTTTCCAAGTGGAAAACTTTATGAAGAGGAGCTTTCGTCTTGCAAGCAAGCATGTACAAGTTTAGCAACTGAATTATCACAGTTCAAACAACAAATATAGTCACTGAAGGAAGAAAAAACCATTAAAAGTAGAGAAACTATTGAAACCCATCAGTATGAGATTTCTAGTCTTTAAAGGTCTCATTCTCAAGAATTAAAAACTCGGTCAAATAAAATTTAAATTAAAGACCCATCAACTATCTTCTCAAATCAAAAAGTTATTGAATGATAAAGACAAAATGCTTCAGAAATTAAATTTCGTTGTTAACAAGAAACGAGTTACTCGTTACGAAAACGTACTTCTGAAGAGATCTTTATCACGATATGCCGTAAAGAGAGTTTCTGTTGCAAACAACAGAGCATGGCAAAAAACAATAATTCGTCAGAACAGAAAGCTTGCAATGTTGTTATAGTGCATTTAGAACATTTTGCCAGTCGCAAAATGAAAAAAGCATGTTTGTCAATTTTCGATTGCCTTTTACCACCATCAGAGGATAAAGCAGTTTTTTGAAACTGTACATGGATCATGTAACAGACTTCAAAAACTGACATTATCACTAGTGAAGAAGCCATATATAATTGCCAGCTGTAAGGTTCTGGGGCTCATATCAAAATTGATAACAGCCCCTTTATGGAGATTGATTGAAAGTAATGTTCATGTTTTGGACATGAACAATAGTTACCATACACTCCTTGCCTTCTTTGATAGAGCTAGTGAAGATTCTTCTGATTTCATAAATGGTAATGACCACCCATTTGAAAGTAGTCCGATTGAAACAGACGAAATTTATGCTAAACGTGTCCAGCCCTGTGATGCCATTGATGACAATGCGTGTGCTCTTGCACAAATGGCTTTTAAAGGACTTGGAGGCTATGAAAGAACAGCTGCCTGGTGGAAGTTTCTTTCAGCCAACAGATGAAATTAGAGAACACACCCAGTCAGTTATACCACACAACAAAGTTCCTGAACGTGTTTTTGGAATACTTGACTTCTTTCTTCGTTACAGACCAAATGCCAATACCATCTCTAATGAGGCCTTTCTCATGTTTGCCTTTAATAAAACTTCAGAATGGCTACAGTCACTTCCAATAACGGAAAAAGAACAAATGCTAACTGAATGTAGAAAAGAAGGCAGACAAATGCAAGCCAAGTTTTATGAACTTTGTTATGATGGTTTTAAGTAAAGTAATTGACATAATTTTTTTCTCTGTGCTATGTTTCACTGATAGACTCCAATCCAACGTATCTATCCAACCTCACCCATGTGTATACACCAGCAAGATACTTGCGCTCCTCTTCAATTTCATTGTTTTTGTGTTATTTGGTTTTCTGTAGTACATTGTATAATGATATCATTATAGATGTTGTAAATCGCGAAAAGCTTCTAAGGATCAGGAGCTTTACAAAGTCTTCGTTATTATTAATACAACAATTAAAGTTTTGGTCTTATTTTTTAATAGTTTTATAATTATAATTGTAAGTGAGGATGAATAAATGTTTTTTTCACTTATTTTTTAATAGTTTGTAATGAAAGCAATTGTATATTTTTAGTATTTTACTCACATTGTAAGAATCGAGTTATCTTTTCCTTTTTGCACTTCAAAATTTATAATTACGTCATTTTATATTTTAAAATAAATCACTGATATGATATATATGACAGGGAAAACAACATGTAGATGGGCTATAACCATCAATTCATAGTTTAAACCTATCAGTAAGACTACCAGTTAAAATTTATAACGTATACTAATTTTTTTAAAAATAGTGTCCTTGTGACGTTTTTCGGTAATTTTAGTGCGTATAAATGTCGGAGGGTACCGATATAAAAAATGACGTAACTCGATCAATTTTACAGATATTCTTTTCAAATAAATTTTATTTTTCATCTCAAAGATGCTATTACCATAATATTTGTTTCTAAGCTTCATAAAACAAACTGTTCAAAATCCTTTGCCGTCCCTACATTCGGTATACCTGTTTCGTTTTAGAGCCGGAAAAAAACAGGCTAACAAATGCAAGGAAATCATTAACAACTGAAAGAGGATTCTCTCAATCAATATCGTAAAAGACTTGTCAGCGGATATTACATTACTGGTTATAAATATTTAATGTTTTGTTGTTTCTACAAAGAAAGCGCACCCTACTTCGTCAAAATATGTACAGCAACCACATTCAGGTCAGCAATGAAGTCTCAAATAAACAAAACTTGTATGCATATATACAGAAACGACTTGACAAATGTTCAAGCCAGGCCGTTATGAAACTGTTAAAAATCGATAGGAGAAAAAATAAATCTAGCTAGTCCGCCATTGCAAATTATTATGAGCGATTGGAGAATCTCATTAGGAATCAAGAGACCCTACTCTGGACTAAATATACAAATATTGCAGCTATTTTACTTACCTTGTGCAAATAAAACATCCAATACAAAGAGTAAAGTTGTACTTAAAATGTGCAATCTCCCCATCTTCAACTGTTCAACACAGATTCTGAGAATGCCACATATAAGATGCACATGTAATTTGCTTCCATGCGTTTTAGTTTAAGCAAATGACAATTGAACCAACCTAACGGCTGAGGTAGTGCCCGTTATTCATCCGCGTGAAAAATAGTACCACTATTTTCGACATTTTACCGCTAGCTTGGGCCATATGTTGTCATATATTTCAAGAACATTACAAATATTTTTATTTCTGATCTCAACTTTAACTCTTTAAATTCAAAAGTCACACAAAACAAAACTTAATACTTGAGTCACGTGCGGATGTAGTTGTACTAAACTAACTAAAATAGTGTCTCATGTAAGCGTACGTTCTAAAAATGTCGCTGACTTGTAAATTTAATTAAGGAATGAATCAGCGGTAAGCGCTTGCACGTGTTTTATGAGATAAACAAGAAAATGTGAAATATTTTCATGCGCCTTCTCTTTCTTAGATTAGCTTTTCAAATAAGTCGATGATATTCAATTGGAAACGTGGCCTGCTTGCAAGTGCTGGTCACTTCAATATTAAAGCTAAAACATGACTCGACTACATGATTACATTGTTGCAAAACTTGTGATGATGAAGGAAAATAAATTCTTTGTAATTAAATCAGAGGCGTACAAAATTGGCGACCCAGCCCCCTCCCCGTTTAATAACATTTTTATATGACCGATTTATTACCCTTGTTTACTTATTATAATGTAACGTTGTAAGCCTCATTTTGGCGCCCCTGTACCTTGGCGTCCGGGGACATATGTACCCCCCTGCCCCCCCCCCCCCCCCAGCTACGCCTCTGAATTAAATAGATACCTATAATTTTTAGTTCATATACTTTCTTACTTTCACCAGCTTTTTTCTAATACTACCCTATGTATTATACAAAAGTAAGGGGGGGGGGGAGTGGATAAAGTGAGAAAGAGGGAATTCAAAGAAAAATATATAATGGAAACAAGTCAGTTTTCATCGTTAACTAGTTTTTCTTCCCTCAGCAGTATATATAAATTATTATTTTGTCAGTCTTTCTCAAAAACTTTAAGCAAGAAATCAAACTATCTGGAAACCGCAAAATTGTAATTGCATACCGGGTATGATAAATCATCAGCCATGTACGAGATAAGCCGCGGTAACCCTGGTTTCGTATGGCAGTGTTTCATGTGTCTTGATGAATGCAAATATAAAGTAGTTTCACAAAACATAAACTGATCTGCCCTTTTACTCACTAGATTATTACCCATCAGAAAGTAGGCACGTACTCAATTTCATTATTCCGTAAAACAGTGCTGTCCAAACTGAGTCCTCGGGCTGATTTAAAATGGCCCGTTAGAGTTCAAACAATATTTTTTTGCATTTAGGTAAAAAAAAAAAAAAAAAAAAAGTCAATGGCGTACTTTCATAGTATATCTTCTTAACCAGCAACAATGATTTTGAATAATTTTTGAAGTCGCTTTTAAGTTTTCTGCTGCTGCCCTCGGCTTAAAGAAAAGTTTTCAGAGGCCCATGGTGTCAAAAACGTTGGACACAACAGCAGAGAGAGAGAGAGAGAGAGAGAGAGAGAGAGAGAGAGAGAGAGAGAGAGAGAGAGAGATGAAATGCATTTATTGGAAGAATTTTTCCCCCGATACATAGCATTTATTTGTGATTGATTACTTAATATAGATCATTACTATTTATTTAATGTGACCTTAAATAGGTACTGAGTCCTGACTCAAATATGGAAATAGGTTAGTCGTGATCATGAGATGTTTTGATGCATTTGAATCTAAACTTCGCCATGAAGGATTCTGATATTTGGTAGACAGTAAGATTCCATGGGCAAGGACTTAAACGAAAGCAACTGGAACGTCTAGAACGGTCGATATAGGCCTTAGTGACCTTTTTGAAAGCTCATGACCAGCCCACCCACTCGCTGTAAATTCATCATAAAGTTTGCACAAAATTAAGTAGTTCCATAGATCGCTATGACAATACCCCACCACCCTCTTTATTGCATATCTTACCACATTTCATCGTCAAGCAATTACCCCATCCAGAAGCAAAGGCCATAATTCCAAAGAAATAAAATGTTGTGTGCTTCTTTGTTCCATGTTTGGGTGATTTAATTTGCATAAAGAATAAGAAATAGGCAACAAAATGTCACTATACATACATTGTATGTATTGGACATTGGAGCCCTCTCCGGGTACTGGGGAAGAAACCCAGAGAATATACTCTCCTTCTCTACATATGTTATCACATAGACTATTCTAAGTATAAACCAAGTATGGTGAATTTCGACGCTGCGGTTGAGGGCAATAGACTGAGGGGAATTTGTTTCACATCTCGACCGATGGGTCTAAATCGCACGTGTAGCGAGCGTGTTTTGGAGTGTAGAAGTGGTACATCAATGCAATATAATCAGGGGCATTGTTTTTAAATTCATCAGCGTTACAAACGTGCTTGTTATCTAGTTAGTACCAAAAACATTCATATGATATTTTGAAATGTTGGCTTATATGACAAGGCTACTGATAACAACTGCAAAATCACATGAGAAAAATATTTAAAATTGTCATAATAATTAAGATACTGATTTGCATTACTTTATAAAGCCACCGATAGGACATTATGATAGCAACTTGTTTGTTTTTTTTTGTTTACGTAACTATTCTGGCTACAGTTATCGTTTATGGACACATGTAGGCCAGTTCTTTTGTAACTCTTTGTGCTTGTCTGTTTAATATATATATATATATATATATATATATATATATATATATATATATATATATATATATATATATATATATATATATATATTCTTTTGCATTTGTTCATAAAGAGACTTTGTTATATCGATTACAAAATGTTTTTCTCTCTCTCGAGGTAATTCCAAAAATAGTATCATGGTGTGGAGGAAAATCCTAGTTCCCCATCTCGCGAAAATCTAATGATACTTAATAGCATGCTGAATTGAATCTACCTTTTAGTTATCTCTTTCCAGTTGGAATTCCTTACCTTGTTTTAATATCTTTTCCCATTTGGAGTTCCTTATCATTTGTTATCTTTTTCCATTTGGAATTTCTTACCTTTTGTTATCTCTTTCCTTTTGGAGTTCCTTACCGTTTGTTATCGTTTTCCATTTGGAGTTCCTTACCTTTTGTTATTTCTTTCTTGTTTAGGTTCTTTTCTGTTTCTTATCACTTAACATTTAGAATAACTTACCTTTTGTTATCACTTACTATTTTGGAATTCCTTACCTTTTGTTATAACTTATCATTTCGAATTCCTTACCTTTTGTTATAACTTATCATTTGGAATTGCTTACCTTTAGTTATCACTTATCATTTGAAATTGCTTACCTTTAGTTATCACTTATCATTTGGAATTGCTTACCTTTAGTTATCACTTATCATTTGGAATTGCTTACCTTTAGTTATCACTTATCTTTTGGAATTCATTATCTTCACTTATCTTTTGGAATTCCTTAGTTTTGTGATCACCTACCTTTATGTAATTCGTTTCCTTTTGTTATCATCTACCTTTTGAAATTCGTTACAGTTTGTTATCACTCAACGGTTAGAATTTATGGCGTTTTTGTTATCATCTACCTTTCGGAATTATTTCCCTCTGCGGATACGTAATTCAAACTCTCTTGTTCCTTTGAAAAGGTTTTTTTTTAAGCAAATTATGTATTGACCAGCTGGAATGATATATACATGTAATAACCAGTCAATAAAGAATGTTGTCATTGTATCCAAAGATAATAAAAGAGAACTTGAGTTGGCCATAACCATAAATATCCTTACTCTGTTTACACAGAAGACATTTGTATACATATTGTGTACTGAAACATATCACTTACCCTTACTTCCTCATAGCGGATTCAAAGCATATGAAGCTATTGCCGGTGCAACCTTCCTGTAATCCGTTTAAGATGGTTAATAATGAAGGGGGACGATTCAGGGACTATGGGACTTCTATGTTAAATTTTGATGTTTGCCCTTTGGGGACAATTTGAATTGAACATGGAAAATTTAACATGGGTGTTTCCATTGTCCCTAGATAGTCCCAATCATCCTCATAATTCTATCATCGACCTTATAATTTTTACATTGTCCCAAAATAGTCCCAGTCACGTTTGACTACACGGTAATGGACATTGGCGACAATGTTGCAAGGGCATGACCTCAATGGGGCTGAACAGTGTGGCAAGGAGTTGACCTAAATACGCGCTACTGTAGGGACATATTGAGACATAGACATAGTGACGTGTTTAGTGACAGGGTCAGAGACATAGACAGAGACATAGGCAAACAAATACATCAATATGGCAAAAGAGAATATATATTTTTGCTAGGCAATGGAGTGGCCCTAAAAGTGCCATTGTTTATTTTGTATATTATTTCTTTGTTTGTCTCTCATTCCATCTACTTCTCCGCCATCTTCTTAATTTGTCATTACATTTGTTTTCTTTTTCTTCCCATCCTTTACCTCCTACTGTTCCTCTTTCTCCTCTATCTCCTCCTATTTAGTCTTTATCAATTTTCTCATTGTGTCTTCTTATTCTTCCTGCTTCTTCCAGATCTACATTTTCTTCTTTTTTCTCCTTAATCATTTCTCTTAGTCTTTGTTTGGCTTTTATCTAATATTTTTATTTCAATGTTTTGTCTATAGCAACAATCATCTAATCTCACCAGCATTTCCTCCACCATAACCAAACGCGTCTACCACATCCTCCAACATGTTCATTTCCCCATAATGGTTACTAGCCATAGTTTAATTATTCAGTGTTGAATGGCGCGAATGATGAACGCTACACTTTATATATCTCAAACACGGACGTGAAGGGAAACATCCCTTACAATAACTTTACATTATCAACACAGAAGGGAAGAAAATAACCCGTTATTAACTATCAACACAGAAGGGAAGAAAATAGCCCTGTATCTACTATCAACACAAAAGGGAATAAAATAGCCCTGTATCTACTATCAACACAGAAGGGAAGAAAATAACCCGTTATTAACTATCAACACAAAAGGGAATAAAATAGCCCTGTATCTACTATCAACACAGAAGGGAAGCAAAAATAACACTATCTACTATCAACACAGATCGAATAAAATAACCAAATATATACTATCAATACAAAAGGGGAGATAATACCAATATCTACTATTAACATAGAGCGAAAACAAAAAAACATTATACGGTATCAACATATTGCAGTCACAAGTTATTTTGTTAAGATAAACAAACACACACAAACGTACGTGCGCACATATACACAAATACACATACACACAAAATTAGGGGTGCTCACTCAAACGCAAATGTACGCGCGCATACATACGCATACATACACAAGCAAACAAGCACACACACATCAGTAAAGGAGTCAGCTTTTATAGTTACACTACTCTACATTCACGTAAATTTGCAAACTGATCTATATACCTTTTCTTGAGACCCTTTTAGCCCTGAAACGACTGTTTTGTTAGCTCCAAATGATCGTGGTTAATGGAGACACCCATACACTAAACGAAGGATCTAATCATTGGTCATATTGATTGAAGAAGCTGAAATTGTGTTGGCTGCTTGATCGGCCTCATCGTCCAAATTCTCATTTTGATGGATACTGGAGACTTGTTGCTGTTCCCTCTGTCCTCGGGTATGATAATGTGCACTGATTACCTGCTATTGACGCTATGGCTCCCATTCTTACCGCTCTCTTTCCAACTCTTCGTCCCAGTTCTCGAACTGGGGGACAGCGGCTCTTGTCACTGGTACTGTGGCTGTAGAGGTAGTAGTGGTGGCGCCCTCACCTCAGGTTTCACCTCACACATAGGTCTAAGAATGAGGCGAGGCATGATCTCTTCTGTCTGGTTCTTCGGTTTCCTCTCCGCTTCCTCATCTTCAATCCTGGCTTACTCCTGGTACGCATCCATGGCTAGAACAACCAGGATTCGCCTGGCATACTCCAGGTGCATTTGAAGTTGCATAAATTTCGCTAATCTACATATTTATTTACGTTGACAGGTCAACAAAGGTATCCAAACTGTTATGTTAGCTTGATTTAGGTAGCATGCGCGACCCGATTATCGATCTCGGGGGGGGGGGGGGGGGAATTAATTGATGTTTAAGAGGTAGATGGAATAGTATCACTTCCCCCAACGCTTTAAGGCACACACCATGTGCTAATAACTTTGTCGGTTTTCGAGACGTTAATGTACCATGGGACATGTCGTGAGTGGGAATCGACCCACACTCACTCAGATGCAAGATGTCCGGCGGTGGAAAGAAGGGTCAGACTGTATAGCAGGAAGGCGCTGTACATCCAGGATAGTTTCTTTATAGCTAAATTTTTCCCGAAAGGCAAATGATGTCGTCTTGCCGTATTTATAACTTTGAAAAGTATTATTTGTACTGTTTGTCGTGGAAGAGATGGCACATCTGATCTTCCGAAGATATTTTATTGGAAGTTTATTTAATAAGTTAATGATGAGGGAAACTTATTTAACAAATGGTATTCTTCGCATTGTGTGGAAACTGAATTTAGCCACCTTATAAATCTAAATTTGAGTTTTATAACTTGATTTGACTAATTTGGATGCCACATTGTGCTGCTGCTCCTGATGACTTTAGGTTTGTAGCCACCTTATAAAGCTACGTTGGGGGTCTTACACAATACTAAGTAAATTAGTCGAATAGCTGCCTCATTGAGCAGCTGGTCTTGATGGTTTTGATTTTAGCCACTGTATAATAACTAAGTTTAGTAGGCTAGTTTTGTTTGAATATGTTACAACGATCTGCTATATCACGAGACGTAGAAGAAAGACGGACGGAATTGTGAGTACTTGTACTCAGGAGTAATTGTGATGGATTGGCTGCCGACCATCTAAGGATACCTGCAGTAGTACTGCATTGCCTAACGAATCACAATTTTAACTCCGCCTGCAGTGTCCTTGTAGGTAATAGGTACAGGTATAGCATATCGGCCTGCGCACAGGCTGGACGACCCTACTTGGGTGATATACCGTATGCTATCTCCGCACTCATTTCCCCATCCCGCCAAAATTTATTCAATTCATAGCTGCGTGTATGGAAGCGGAATCAGTTAGTTTGTTTCGTCTTGGGTAAGATTTATGTCTCAGTTTTGAGTTAATATTGAAGCAAACAGGGTGGTTTTGAGGTTGATACGGGTGAAGAAATTGTAAATTGTATAAAATGTATTAACATAATGGGATCAATAGTTATATAGCACTGCTGAGCTTATTGCATTGCTTAATGAGATGTTTCCTACTTTATCTCTTTCAGGACAATTAGTATGGATTCGTTAATTAGCTTTGGGATTGGTTTGTTCTGGTATAATAATTAAGGATAGGAGATAGGGAGAGCCAATGTACTTAAAATAACTGATAAGTTTTTCTCTTGGTATTTTGTATCGAGGGCAAATATTGAATACGTGTTGCACATATTCAGTATTGGGGCAATATGGGCATTTGGTTCCTCTTTCTTTTTTAATTTAAACGTATTTCCCAATTCTGCCTGCTAGCAATGCTATTCCAGTCTTAATCCTATTCATGACTCGTTGATCGTGCTTTTTGATTGTTATTGGGGATTAGGTTTTGCGACTTACTACTTTTTGTATTGAATACAGCGTGAGACCTTTGTGATATGAATCACACTCAGTTTGCCATTTTGATGTGATGGTTTTGGATATCGTGCTGTATATCAATGGGATGCTGTACGCAATAAGGGCGAGGTTGGAATCAGAAAGTGTGGTCATTGCTGGGTATCTTAATCTGGAATGGCACGGTTGGCACCTACGTGATATCCACAATTTGATCTTGTTCATCATGTTTTTAGAAAGCAATTTCGTTTCTTTTACAATTTTTTTTCTCGCCCATTTGGGTTTTCGATTTCAAGGGATTTTAAACCGCTTAGTGTGCCTATAATTTCTAGCGTTTTGTGGAATGTTTGCTTGTTGGCCAATTGTATTGCTTCAAATATGGCCCCATTATTTGCCGTGTATTTAGAACAAGTATCCGGGAGTCTATTTCCTATTTGCTTATCTAATTCCAGGATAGTTAGGGCTGCAGCAGTTCTGTCTGGTGATTTGTTTTAATTTCTATGTAGATTCTGACACATTCCTTTTATTACTTGTCAGTTTTTGAGGATTTTGGATCTTATGTGTAGCAGTATGTCTTGTTTGGAGCCAAGGATTATGGCTAGAAAGATTATACTGGAAGTTTACTTGCCCATGGTCTAGTGTCTATACTTATTGGTTCACTCGTCTTACTCCTTGATTTCGTCTTTAAACACCTCTTCTAGCAGGTATTGTGCCACGTTTAACATCCTGACATTCTCTATATATTCAGGGTTGGATATTAGACCTTGCCGGACACGATGTAAAGTCACGTGGGTTTCGTTCAATTTAGCTAATTTAGAAGGCATCTTTATAGGATAAAGAGTCAACAACTGATGATCAGAATGGAGACCAATTTGTCTTGGACCCGAAAGTAAACATCCAGACGGATTTTGGGTAGGAACATTATAGCTAATCTCATGGTGAGGGATAGTAAGAAGTCAAATAGCATGTATTTACAGTATTCATTTTTAATACAAACCACCAACACTTTTTCCAAAGATAACATTTTTATTCAATCAACAATTATCCAGCACATATTATCACATCAACGATTTGTTTTCTCCAAACAAACGATTTTTCACAAGATTGACAACATTGCCAAATCAGTTAGACTTCCACTGATTGAAGGCATTGGGCCATTGATGTACACTATAATGGTCACAAAACCATGGGTCTACATTTTCATCGTTTCTAGAAGGTTCAAGATTAAATAGGTCGCTAAATCTTCTAAGGGATATCCAAGACTGCGTTGATGAAGAAAAAACACACAGTATTGTTCACGATTCATGGAATATATGCCTTGTAATTTCACATTATTGAATCGTGTCGTCTGTGCATTTCTTCTCATAAAGTCGATGATGGAGTCTTCTGAAGGTGAAAATCCATACGTGTCAAAATACTCCACACAGGCATCGTGGAGAAAGTAGACGGCTATCCAAATGGTTTCTGGTAGATGACTGACAGCCGTGTTGATGACACAAGCTTGATGGTCTTTAGGTTTGTGATAAGGACTTTTCATCAATTTCATTAACAGATACGACAAGATTCCAAGAAGCGGGGTGTACGAACTTTTTTTTAAAAAAGTAGTAAAGTTTCCAGGTATCCATTTTGTTTTAATTTTTTTATTTCACAGGTAATGATAAGTTATCAATTTAATCCTGACTTTGTATTTGAAAATTTATGTCAAGTAAACACCTCTTGGATTCGTCTCTGTAAAATGAGCGAAGAGATTGTCGATACAATGGATCTCTACAGCAGTCAATGAAGGGGAGGAATAACCACGCAAATCTTTATACCACTAATGCAACACTGCGTCTTCTGAGATGAGACCCCAAGCGTCATCTATATATTCATACAATTTTTCTTCTTGACTCATCAGCAGACATTTATCGTGTTGATTTGACTGGGATGATCGTTTTGACATCCATAGTCATCGTTCTTGGTCCACAGTGTAATGGTTTCCGCCAGGTATTCGGCATAACAGAAAACTATATGTTGTTCTTGTTCTGACCATCTGAACATGACCGTAACCTCTTCGACTTATTCTTTTTAGGTGAGTGCTTCTGGTTGCACGATATCCTTCCATTCCATTTCCAAAGATTATATTCCATTCAAAGAGTGATATGAGTCTTCTTTAACTTCTAATAGTATCAACTTCTCTGAAACTGTGTACTTCCATCGTATTGTCGTATTCGGCATGCAAGATGACGTTCACCGTCTTGAGGAGAGAAACTTTAAACTGAAGTTCCACAAGAATCTGTCCGGAGTTTATAGGGTGGAAATATCCCTCGTCGCTGCCTTGGTCTGGAATGACATAAAAAGCCCAAAGAGTAACTTCCTGCATAATCATCGCACGCAATTTCGTGACTGGTGTTGGTCTCTAACTGTCCGGCGGCTTCTTACAGGGACAAGTACGATCTCAAATAATACTTCTTGTCAAAGACAGGTTTGAAGGGTCTGGTACACAAGGTCTTTCCATCTCGACTTACTTCATGCTTGGACACTTTGTAGTACTCAAACTCGAAATGAATTTCTTTGTCGGTTCTGTTGAAGGCTGAATTTATGACGATGCCAACGATTAAACGTTTGAGAAACTGTCCTTGGAACAGATGATCGTCGACAAGTCGTATCGGATAATTGGCTGTCGATCTGCAGTGTGGAGAACGTAGAGTCGGGCTTCTTGGATGATGGTTTTGTACTCGGTCTTAGGAGGATATCCACCTCGTTCAGCTAATACCTTTCTTGTAAAAAGATGTCCAAATGCGAAAGATCCATCAATTCTAAACTGTTGTTGTATCATGTGCGTTTGCTTTGATGGTCTTTAAATCATATACTAGTATTGCTTTGTTGTTGAACTTGTCCTTTGTGTCAGGTTTACATACAACGGAAGTAAACGTATGAGTGTTCTTGGCTTCTTTTCCGTACGTCAAGAGATTTTCGAGGTAGACTCGATAAGGGTAAGTATCTATGCTGATGCTGACCAGTTTGTTACTCAAGTGCAAATGGATTTTTACTGAACAAGGAATGCAAGTTCACGAGGGCTACGTTAAATTCTTGCTTTGGATTGGTATTGTCTTCCTTTTCTATCATTTGGACTTTCGAACAGAATGAACTGCTATTCAGACCAATGCAATCTTTGGGCTGGCCCTTGATTTCAACCTCGACGGGAGCTGAAAGAGGAGACCGGTTGAAATTCTACCCATTGTGATTCTTGCATTTCTTCGTGGTGGGTGTCATGGCAAACAGACATAGTTCCAACTTGAAACATGAGCAAGACTCTCAGTGCATCACTTCTTTTTAAATCTGTGATTTAATAATCAAAAGCGTCTAATTCTCAGACGGTTCATTTTTTTTTCTTGACTTCTCTAACTCTGGGTGTGTGACGGCCTCTGGAGAGATGTCTTTCTTTGTCGTATCGTTTAGCGTTGTCCTTGGTATGGTGTCAGGAAAGCTTGAAAGCTTGACTGTTCAGCGTCCATGACATTTATTGCAGTTTCTAGTAGGGCCCAAATGTCTTTTCCAGTTTGAAGCAAGATATGTGTTGCCTGCTATCAAGAAAGCTTTCTTGTGATTTGTTTGTCGATGATATTTTGATGAAATTTTGTGCCTTGCGTCAACGCGACATCTTTCAAGGCGTGAAATCCTCACGTCATCGTCGGTTTCAAAACGGGGGCCACAGAACGAAACGCATATTTTAAAATATCTCCTTAACCATGTCCTTGCTGTATGGCAATTCCTCGGTACACTGGATACATATCTTGTATCGTACGAGTCGTTATAGAATCGTTTTTGAAAATAGAGTTTTACCGTAAGTTTCCCTTTGGAGAATGGAATATTTTGTGGCAGATCTCCTTTTATACCAAGGTGGACACTGACATGCACATAGTGAGGATGCACAAATTCGCGGTGAACGTGATAAGTGCTTCCATCTTCCTCGTCATTGGTTGCTGAAACCACTTTGAAAGGACTGACTCGCAGTAACGGGGTGGACGTGTGTCCTACTACGTTTTATTCCAGAACACCGGAGTGCACAAATCTCGAATTCAGTCCTTCGTTCAGTTCTCCGGGGATCGCAAATACCTGTGAAAATCTAAACTGCTGTTGAGCTTCGAGTCGCAAATCAACCCGATGGACACCATTTGGGTATCTCTAAATTTCATCAGCAAGCGATGATCCACTTTATGGTACTTGATAATGACGTTTCGTTTGACTTTACCCACAGCTTTGCCAAATTTCCTCGAACCTGGAAGCAATCATGTACAATACATGGTGACGTTTAAAAATTAGCATGTCGGAATTTTCACAGTACAGCCGGAGAATAATGGATGGCTTGCTGGATTTTTTATATTTGAAAACACGATTTCATATATGCTTTTTTACACTGTTTCGTTTAGGATTTCAGGATTTCGACCTCAAAAGTGTTTTGATTTTCACTGATGTTTTTTACTTCTGTGGGATTAATGCTTTCAATCAAAGCCAAATCTCAATGGGCTTCGTAATCCTTTTGGATTGCCTAAAGTAATTTGGCGGTGAAACAGCATAAAGTATTCTGGAGAAACACATCCATTGCACTGTCACTGAGTAAGGTTCTGTAAAATCAGTTATTCATAATTCTATAATTCTGCTGTCAAAGGGGTTACTCGAAGTCAGAGGAGTGTCTAAAAGAGGGTTGTTGGGACTGTTTTGGTGTTGACTGTTTGAAGGGTGAAATACGTTGGGGGCAAAACTCCCCTTGTTACCGTTAGAGTATTATTTCGTGGAAGGAATGGGTAGAAGATAACCGATGCAACTGCTGAGTAGCATGGTTCCCAATTGTTTGTCTCTTCTTTACAAACATACATTGGCAATGGCTGCACTGACGACACAATACACCACAGATAATTGTCAGAAAAAGACAATTTGTGTTTTTAAGCACACGTCCTCTACACTACAGCCACACGGATTGCTCTCAGAGAAGAAGTGAGAGAAGGACTGGACGCAGTGATGGATGGTGGTTGAGGTTGTGTTGAAGGACATGGTCACTTCTTTTTTTTTATTGTCAATCAAAACTGAGAGGATATTCGTTCCAACGTACTTTGACTTCTTTCACACGTCGTTTTGCCACTTTAAGAGTTCTTTGTTAGAGAATACCTTCGATATCGTACCCTTCATCGTTTTGTTCACTCATTGTAAGTCAAGACTGCTTTGTTGATCGCAAAAAAGGCGTTTGGTTTGATAAGGAATGTGAATGCATTGCAATAATTGACGTGCTATCACCTTAAACCACCTTAGGACTTCTCTGAGAGTTGTTTTTAAGACACGAGCACGTATTGGTGGCACGAATAAATGTGATGGGAAGCTGAGACTGAAGGTACGTCACGAAGACGATTTGTGAGACAGACCAAAAGTGATGAAATAGATGGGTACGAAATCGCGAAATAATTGGCGATAGTGGGTAGAAGTAGCCATGGTGTAGGGTATAACACTTTTGAAACGCAGACAGACAAGACAAAACTTGTTTTATATATTATCAGCATAAGTTTATTTTAAACAACCTTAAAATGGAAAGGCCAAATTGTTAAGTACATAGATAAAATAACATCAAAACAATCAAAATCGAATATAAACAAGTCACTGTACAACATTTATGGTGACAAAGGTGTGGTGTCCAAAGGACAGTTTGTAATGTTCTTAAAATGTTTACACCACTTGATACAGTCACACAGCTGTCCTCCCGGAATGTCCTTTTGGGCATATCCTGAATAGGGTGATCTTTTTCAGTGTTGTTTCTTCTTCTGGCACTATGGTTAACACAGGTTTACACTTTTCCTTTTTCACTGGATGTTTGACTTCATGATCACAAATATTGGGCATAGTTTGTCGCTTCGTTTGTCGAAGCCTCGAAACCAAAACCTTTCCATTCACATTCATCTGACAATTAGGGTGTAAGTCACAAGCTAAACAAAGATTGTCGTAAACATATTTAGTGCCTAAAAGTTGACAAATGTGTTTTCTTTGTACAGATCGAGAAATATCGAGATGAAGGCCCAAGGCTTTTAACAGAACGAGTCTCTCGAATACATTTACAGGTACCACCCGAGTTATTTTTTGGTGATAGGTACTGTTCATACAAGTCCACAAGGAATCGGCTGATACACAAGATCCCAGAAAGGAAGTCACTAAGACACGCTCCACACGACGACCTCAATTAAATGGACACATTTCGCGTAACAAGTATTGGTTAGCCAATACAGTCTTAACAGCGTCATTGATTTACGTTGTGGTGAGGGTAACCATTTTTTTATACTCTCTTTCGTTGAAGGCAATAAGTCAATGTACATTTTGAGCAGAAGCGGTCTTATTTCAGTACGGTACCAAAATTGTTTAGTCACCGACTAGCACATCACACATCGTACATAATTTTCCTCTTGGACCATGAATAGTTCATGTAAAGCGTTGTTGAAAACCTCTAAGTCTTCGTATGAAAATCGTTGAAGTATGTCTAGCTTGAAGAAGTAGGATGATTGGCAACCAGTCGTCGGGTCCTCGTCAAGTTGATCAATGTCTAACCATTTTAACACTTTCAAATGAATCAGTCCTTTTAGTGGTGGAAGCATTGGTGACGGAACGGATGCAATTGTTCTTTGCGCTTGACTTGTATTTTGACCAAATGTCGGCAAATGCATTCTCTCAATTACACAGGCAAATCACGAATGTTATCTTGTAATGTATCCATCAAGGGATTACTGAGGTCGTTATACTAAGGGTATGTAGTGACAGCGTGCAAACAATCAAGCATGTTCTAGTTAAGCCGAACTGATGAAGCATTTTACTTTTTCACCTTCGCTCCAGTACTGTGGTATCATCCAAATTCGTGGGAGAACATCTTTCGTGGTTTTCGTTGTTCGAATTTAAATGCCCAACGAAAAATGAGCCACTTAGGATGATAGCCATCCCACCCCATCCGTTTTATTAGTGTTTCAATCCTAGAGATTTACCCTTCTACTTGTCTGTAATAAATCAATGTCAGTTGTGTAATGTGTTAATTAAATATTAGCTTTTACATGTATCTGTTTTACTTTGTACAACTTTTGAGGCAAGAATTATAAATCAGTTTACATTGTTTCAATGTACCTGTTTGATAAGGTCTTGTATCCGGTAGCTGTAAATTTATACTCACTGCCTTAAATCGATATGTGAGGTTTCTAAGAATAGAGAGAAAATATAGAAAAAGCATAATGTATTCAAACAATAGTAATACTAAAAATGAAAGAAAAATAATACAAAAAGAACATCATTTAAAAATTAAATTTAATATTGATTCAAGTCGATCCTTAATTAAACCGAAGCAATGATTCTACTGCGTACTAAGCTGCCTGGTAAGAGTCGGCATAGTTTTGTTCTTTTGTATTCTTTATTTTGGTTATTTGAAAAAGTTAAATCATGAAATTAAATACCTACTAATATGCAATCTTTGACAGGCAAAACCACGCATTTAAGTACCCACGAAAATAACTTTCCTTCACAAGACCACGAAAATTGAGCCCAACGAAAGTAAATGATACTACATTATATTAATCTGGCTTTGGCTAATTCTTCGGGGATAGATCATCCCAGATATTTAGGCCACTTTCCTTGGAAGGTTTGGAATCGAATTTTAAAGTCGCTGTATTCAGGCAAACGCACAGGGAACGAATGTTTTTCTTTGACAGTTTCATTTCGATGAGGGTACTGTGAAACCGGGAGTAGTTTGCTCAGGCATGGAGGATGGTAGTCGCAATTAGTCACGTTGAGGATGACAGACAATGAAAACTAGTAAAGTAATAAGGTGTTCTGTAACGAGAGGCATCACTTTAGCATCCGACATGTTTTACACGTACAGCATCAATTTTAATGTTAGATATGGTAGTAGTAGTCATAGAAAAGTTCCCATGATGTGATACTGAGTATCTGAGGTCACATTGTACGACATCCTTTCAATCGCAAGGCACATATATCTCACTACACTGTTTGTTAGGATTCATCTTTCTCGCTTGGCAATGGTAGTCACACTGTACTATCGATCATGGACGTTTTCTTTTTTTATATGCTGACAAATATCGATATGCTCCAAGTGAAGTGGATGGGGGTTGGAAATCGGCAACACGATTGTGGTACACGATTTGATGCAGTGTTTCCAAAGGTCTAAACGTACAATCTTGTGAGGCTCGTAAGCGGTCAATTTGAAAATGTTGATCCCCTCCAGACTAGAAGGCTTCTTCCGAGACCCCAAGGTTCACCACTAGACAGGTGCAATAACATGGGCTGTCACGTAAGCTGAATAATGACATTTACAGATTCGTAGTCCTGTACAAAGTTCAGATCTTTTTCGTAATTGGCTATGATAAAGTATTTACGAATGACACCTTTGCCTATCCTCCTTACGTGTAAAGCTTGCGATTTGACATCTTCGTTTATTTGCATTTTATCGTTCTGAATCGTATCGACAAAGCGAATGTTCCATGTTTTTTGTTGTTGAAAGGCTTACATATGATACAAACATGTTGTAATTCAAATACACGGTGTTTTATTGAATGAGGCGTACATGTGAAACAAACATGTAATTCAAATACTCAAGGTTGTATTAAAAAGTATTTTCCAAATTTAAATTATATTAAAATATAAAGACCAATGACATACTTGGATCACAACTGAAGCAGTTATTGTAGAACTTAATTAAATAGAAGTAAAGTTTCATCTTCATCTTCAGAAATCGTGTCGATACTAATTCTGTTTCCGACAGTAAATAGAATGTACATATTTAACTCCAAAACTCGTATCAAATATAATGAAATTTAATAGAATGGTCTCAAACTCTGTTCCTTTGTCTCAACGTGCGTCCAAAATGGCATTGCTCATTCGATACACTACATTAGCAGCCATTTTTCATTCGCATATGTTGCATGTTGCCTCTCTAGGCAGAATATACCATTTTCTCTAAGATCCATATATACACATATATATCATCAAGTATTGTTTAATTATATGAAAAATGATGCAATTTAACAGAAATATTACACTACGCAAATATAGGATAAATCTCAGTATGACCCACACCGGGTTGGCGTTATATTCATCATCATAGTACATTCTTGTATAAGCACACAAGGCTTGTTGTTATATATTCCTCCAATTGATTATAAACATGGAGATAAGAGCTGATCACGTGACATGTCGACATGGTGTATTATCAAGCAATTATCAGTCAATTAACTCTTGCCATATTTTTTCGAAGGTCAGTGCTCGGATCTGTGTTGCTGAAAAACCGGGCGAAAATTATTATCGGTACATACATAATGGCGGCCAAGTTTTGTGACGAAAGACAGAAATGTGAATTGCTGACGGTCAGTTGAACCCAATACAATCTGGAAAATGCACTTCCTCTGGCATTTTAATTACCATTCGGGACGCTGCTTCCGTTACTCCTAGCTGTTGCCTGGCAACTGTGAGAGGCAAACTCAAGTTAACGAGGTTTAAAACAAATATTATTGAAAGTATGACATATGCGGACATGGATTGCTGTCAACATCGTGTGTTTTTACAAAAGCATAACATATAAAATGTGGAATCTGCTAGGGGGAGTTAAATTCGACATGTGTTTACAAAGATACTTGTCTATCAAAAGTTGAAAGGTCCGATGAGGCTCAGATGAGAGAAAGGAATTTCAATTGAAAACACGTTGAAGAACAAGCCAGTGTTCTAGAGCTTGAATCAATTTATTGAATATGGTAAATTTTCAAGTAATGCCTGCTTTCCACAAAATACACATGTTTGCTAACTATATGAATCAAAAGATTTCGTAGACTTATTTGCCTGTTCCAAATACACGATTGACCTTGAATGGTTTTAACAAACATTATCTCTATGGAGTGAGGGGTCATCTTCATTTATCACTGTTTCGTGAATTTTCATCTAATAACACCAGAAGCCAAATCAGCTAAAGTCATTGAACTTATAGTAGCTAATAGCAAAGGAAATTATTTTTAGACAAAATTCATAAAGTTATGCACTTTAAAATCCTGCCATGACTGTAGAGTGACTCGAGATAACTGTTTTAATATTATATCTTCATCAATTCAAATACTTTGTAGTTAAAAATAAATACATGTTACGAGACTGCTATTCCTGGTTGGTAGGTGAACGTATCCCCCATCCCATTAATAATAAACAAAACATAATAAAATGGGCGCGAAACATTTCCTAGTTAAGTTTTCTTTACAATTCGATAGTTGAAGATATACCAGGAATATGTTTAAAACGAAGGAACTTGAGCGTGCTTCGCCTTTTCGGTCTCCTAAACTGTTTATATCTCGTAGACCTCATGCCAACTTGTATACGCCTCACTACCTACCACCCCACTTATTCCGACTATGGCAATGAAAAGTTATGTTAGTATGGAATCTCGATCATGTCTGATATAAAGCAAATTAACTTTATTGCTTTTATTTTGTAATCCAAAGATATTTGACTTTATTTAAGTAATGTATATATCTATCAATGCATTTTCCTCTTGGGCAAATGTTGTATGGCCATAGTCTCATAGTGGGCTAAACCTAGACATTTATTCTTCGTGATTTTATATCCCCCCCCCCATTAAGCCAATAGTAGGGTATGAAAGTAAAATATAATAATGCTGGAATAAAATATGTTTTTAGAAATTTACTATTTTTTGAATACTTTCAGTAGATTTCCAGTAAGTTTCACCACCAGTGTAATTACGTTGCAAACATCATAGTTTTGCCAAAGATTATAATTAACGCATTAGAACTTTAAAAGACTCATTTTATGCTAGATTACTTTTCGTTTATCTTATGCGATATCAAGACCATCGTTTATCTTGTGTTAGTCAATTACTTTGTTTTATAAGAAGAATACTAAATTATTTTGGTAAAAATGTTAAAATACGTTTATTAAATCCTAATATATGTTTATTAAATATTAAAATACGTTTATTAAATATTAAAATATGTTTATTAAATATTAAATTGTTAAATAATAAATTGGGACGTGGGCAAAGACGCCATAATGTATTTTGAGACAAAAATGTAATATTCGAGGGATCCGGATACACATGACAGTCAAATCAATACATGAAATAGCTGCTTTATATCATACAATCAGTATTTTTTCTTGAATGATACCAATATTAGTTCATCTGAGTTCATGCAAAATAAAAATAATTCGGTTAGCTAAATAATTTGAATCTATGAACTAACAAGGCTTCTTAAACATGTTTCAAATGAGCATTTGAGTTTAACCCAATTCTAATACACACAGCATGTCCTAAATCGGAAGAATCAACAAAGGTACGTAGTACAGCTTATTTAATGTCAATGCTGATGGTCTAGTGGTACGTATTTATGGCGCTGTAAGATGAAAAGCTTCCAGGTAAACAGAGGGTGTTTGTTCTATTCGTACAACTAAAACTGCAACTCATTATATATTTTCCAGATTACGTTGTTTTTCATAACAGCAGGTGCCATAGGGCTATAAATATCCCAACATCAAGGACAGCAACATGCTCAAATTTCCAATTTCCAGAACTTGGTTGCGGCATATGAGTCGAGAAAATGGCAGCATTATTATACTCTTTGAATTTCTTTTACATATAAACCAAATTGTAATGCTATTAATACATTTTAATCCGACTCATTTTTGGAGGGGAGATGTTTCGGAGGGGGGGGGGGTTATTAGTGTTGTTTATTAAATTGTACGCTCAGGTAGTATCGAGAGTGCTATTCCAGGAATTCGGAATCCTATAGTACAACCATGTTGAACTCTGGGGCCTCAAACACGCGGCACGCCTTCCGTATGCGGCACGTCAAGTCGTATCATGTGGCCTGCAAAACGATTAGCGTCACAAAGTGTCATGAGAGAAAACAGGTGGTGCGGCCCTTGGGTCATCGAAAATGACCCTATGTGGTCCTCAGAGTGGCTATAGCTTGAGACCCATTTTGTAAATTAAACAGAACTGGCACTGTTACTTAATAATACAGAAAAGTAAGTAAATCTTAAACTACCATGTGAAAGCTTGATGACGTTGATTTCATACTTGTGTTTACTATTATTTGTTACGTGACATGGCATAAATTTAATTTTGCATTTTGGATTAAATACGTTCTGGTTACGTACTGGACGTTGAACACACGTTATTCTTAAGACAGAGAATTTTCATTCTTCTAGAAATAAATCTCTTGGAAAGGACGGAAATTATCGAATAGCTAATTTGGTTAATGGGAAAAAGCAGTTTATTTCAAAACACTGAGCCTTTATTCTGACGTACGAAAGCATAAACGTGTTACTGACATTTAAATTTGCTAATTTAATATATTGTTTATTTATTAAAGCATCGTTAGACATTTGGTTGAGTGGCTTTACCTATCAATACCATGTCACCTCTGTCTGCGTGGGTTCGAGTCTCAGTCTCGGCTTATGTGGGTATGTGAGAAAGCTGCTAGTAATTTCCCTTGGGTCGGTCTTTCTTACCAACACCAACGACAATATAGGGTCATTTGAAAGTTTTGCATATATTCGAGTGATTCATGGAAACCTGCTTCTTGTTTTAGTTACTCAAAAATTCCAATCAATTTGACAATTATCTCTGTTGTATTGAAACTTCAGAATTCATAACAGCTACTTTAGACTTAGAAATGCTTTTTCTCCTACATCAACTGAAAATGGTCGCTATTCAGTTAGCAATTCAACTCAGTAAGAGAGAGAGAGAGAGAGAGAGAGAGAGAGAGAGAGAGAGAGAGAGAGAGAGAGAGAGAGAGCATATGTAACATTCTAATTCTTTCAAATCAAATGGAGTTGTAAGGTAATTTTTTTACTTATGTGCCTAAGTTTAAGAACATATAGAGACAGTATATATCTTGTTATTTATGTCCTTGACCCGTTTATTCGTATCATTAATGTTACCATGTCCTAAACGTTACTTCCGGAGTTATTCAAATATGGGCATGGTGTGTCGAGGATGTTCGTTTATGAAATTTAGGAGAAATAAACCTATATTCTGGTACAAAGGCCACAATCCAAGTAATCCACAATCATTTAGAAATGTATAGGTTTGTGTGCATTTTCCCATGGACTGTTTCGTTGATTTTCTCCACAAATAAGCGTATTTGTAGAAAAAGTATTTTCACTAATTGCCCACAAAATACTTGTTGAATGAAGATTTAAAAATTCATCAAATATGCACAGGCTGAAGAGTGTATACTTCCCTTATAAAATATACAGAAATGGGTATATTGGTGAGTGACCTTTTCAAATATGCAGCAAAGGGCATTTTGGTGCGAATGTGTTTTCAGTTTGTCAATTGAGATCACATTCCATCCAACACCTGCGTGGCCAATTTACGGCACGTCGTAAATCCCTAATATGTCCAAAGATTTCGCAAACGTTTAACGTAAACCGTTTTATTGGTTTTTCTTTCACATCAATGTTTTCGTAAGTACTAAACTTATATTTGAGTCTTTCATTCGATTATTTAATAAGACTTTGAAGTAGGAATGGTACCATTGCACTCCAATACCTCCGGAGTTATAGGGCTACTGTATATACCGAGATGAAAAGTCAGGTTAATCTCCACAAAATCAAGGCCTTTTGTTCTGATGTGAACTCTCGCGCAGTCGGCCACCAACAATTAGAACAGATGGTGTAGCCTTTGTGAACTAACAGTGCTAAACGAGAACTGAAGTGACAATGCTACACAAGAAAAGTCTGTCGTTTCGTTACTGTTAATATAGTTATTCAAATAGGATTTGACAGTTATAGAAGTACCAGGGGGCGAGTCTACTTCGAATTGTATTAATTAAGGTCGTCATGTTAATCATCGACCATTTCATTTACGGGACTCGAGGAGGGGAGTTAGTGTGGTAGGCGGATTCTTTTTTTGAGAACAAAGAAAATGTTTCTTTCACCTCAAGATAATTTTTTTTGGAGCTATTATCATGAATTAAATTATATATGGTGTAATGTTGTTTTACAAAATCAATCCAAGAATAATTTTTAAAGTAATTTGGGCGCCGGTCATTATGTCGAAAAAAGCTATATACCCCCTTCCCAGTCTTCCGAGAAAACAGTAATTGGTCGGTAACTTAGGGTCGCCTTGTTTTTTATTAAAACAATTCAACTGCGGCAGATTATCGTTATTATCACGGTGAGTAATTAGTACATGTTAGGTTACCATTATTAGCATGGTGACTATAAATATTTGTTATATTACCATTATTAACAAGGTGAGTAATTATTACGTGTTCTGTTACCATTATTAGCACAGTTACTATTAATACATGTTATATTACCATTATTAACACGGTGATGAATTAGTACGTGTTATATCACCATAATTAGTACGGTGACCATTAGTGCATGTTATATTACCATTATTAGCACGATGACTAATTAGTACGTATTTAATTACTATTATTAGCACGGTGATTAATTATTACGTATATATCACCATTATTAGCACGGTGACTGTTAGTGCATGATATATTACCAGTATTAGCACGGTGACTAACCGTTGCATGTTAATTTATCATTATTACCGGGGTGATCATTAGAACATGTTACATTGTAATTTTTAACTGCGTGACTATTAGAGCACGAGCTGATGCAACTACTTTAATGTTATATTGTCATTATTAATTTGGTGGCTATTATTACATGTTATATTGTCATTATTAATGGGGTGGATATTATTACATGCTATATTTCCATTGTTAATGGGGTGGCTCTTATGACATGTTATATTGTCATTATTAATAGGGTGGCTATTATTACATGCTATATTGTCATTATTAATAGGGTGGCTATTATTACATGTTATATTGTCATTATTAATAGGGTGGCTACTATTACATGTTATATTGTCATTATTAATAGGATGGCTATTATTACATGCAATATTGTCATTATTAATGGGGTGTCTATTATTAAATGTCATATTGTCATTATTAATAAGGTGGCTATTATTACATGTTATATTGTCATTATTAATGGGATGGCTATTATTATTACATGCTATATTGTCATTATTAATAGGGTGGCTACTATTACATGTTATATTGTCATTATTAATAGGATGGCTATTCTTACATGCAATATTGTCATTATTAATGGGGTGTCTATTATTAAATGTCATATTGTCATTATTAATAAGGTGGCTATTATTACATGTTATATTGTCATTATTAATGGGATGGCTATTATTATTACATGCTATATTGTCATTAATAATGGGATGACTATTATTACATGCTTTATTGTCATTATTAATAGGGTGGCTATTATTACATGTTATATTGTCATTATTAATGGGATGGCTATTATTACATGTTATATTGTCATTATTAATGGGGTGGCTATTATTACATGCTATATTGTCATTATTAATAGGGTGGCTATTATTACATGTTATATTGTCATTATTAATGGGATGGCTATTATTACATGCTATATTGTCATTATTAATAGGGTGGCTATTATTACATGTTATATTGTCATTATTAATGGGGTGGCTATTATTACATGCTATATTGTCATTATTAATAGGGTGGCTATTATTACATGCTATATTGTCATTAATAATGGGATGGCTATTATTACATGCTATATTGTCATTTTTAATGGGATGACTATTATTACATGCTATATTGTCATTATTAATAGGGTGGCTATTATTACACGTTATATTGTCATTATTAATGGGGTGGCTATTTTGACATGTTATATTGTCATTATTAATGGGGTGGCTATTATTACATGTTATATTGTCATTATTAATGGGGTGGCTATTATTACATGCTATATTGTCATTATTAATAGGGTGGCTATTATTACATGTTATATTGTCATTATTAATGGGATGGCTATTATTACATGCTATATTGTCATTATTAATAGGGTGGCTATTATTACATGTTATATTGTCATTATTAATGGGGTGGCTATTATTACATGCTATATTGTCATTATTAATAGGGTGGCTATTATTACATGCTATATTGTCATTAATAATGGGATGGCTATTATTACATGCTATATTGTCATTTTTAATGGGATGACTATTATTACATGCTATATTGTCATTATTAATAGGGTGGCTATTATTACACGTTATATTGTCATTATTAATGGGGTGGCTATTTTGACATGTTATATTGTCATTATTAATGGGGTGGCTATTATTACATGTTATATTGTCATTATTAATGGGATGACTATTATTACATGCTATATTGTCATTATTAATAGGGTGGCTATTATTACATGTTATATTGTAATTATTAATGGGGTGGCTATTTTGACATGCTATATTTTCATTATTAATGGGGTGGCTATTATTACATGCTATATTGTCATTATTAATGGGGTGGCTATTATTACATGCTATATTGTCATTATTAATGGGGTGGCTATTATTACATGCTATATTTCCATTGTTAATGGGGTGGATATTATTACAAGTTCTATTACCATTATGATTATTATGACACTACTAACATGATGTTTATTAGAATATGAGTTCATATAACTATTTGCTATTTTGCCATTATTAGCTTGATGGCTATTTTTGCTTATTATAATTTCAATACTAGTAGGGTGATTATATTACATGCATATTTCAAGTTTAGATGAGTGAGTTTTTTATTTTCAAAATGAAGAAACATACTTTTATAAATGTCAGATAATACCGAAAAGGCCAAATCATAAATACACATATAGTGATTTATTTCCCACCATCCCGATGAATTTCTAGATACACTGTCATATTTTTTATAGTCCTGAAATTTCGATCTGAAATGTTTGAAAGGTTTGTGATTCAAACTAGTAAATGAGCTTGACTGTTGAGGGTGAAATTTAGATTTGAATTTAGACGTGTCTGGGATGCTATTAGACAAATCTAACTATATTTGTTTAAAATGACGTGCAATACCCTGTTGTGAACACAGATGTATATTTATTGCAACAGTCCAGTCTTGAAAATACAAAGGAACATGCATTTGTTCTAGTGGTATCTTCTAAAAGAAAACTCAGTGGAGCTGACGCTTCTCCAAATATGCACCCATGCATATGTTCATGATCTTTTGTTGTAATGAGAGAGTATTGTCGAGAGTGGCAATTAGGTTTCGCACTGACTAATTCAATTTGAAGTTGAACTTTGAAGAAAATCTATTTTATTTTTCTGAATATTACATATGTTTTGATTCAGTGGTTTTAACTTTACAACGTATACAATACTATATATTCCCTCATAGTTTCATTTTCCGTGTGGTTTGGTTGTGATGTTAAACTTACAAATATGATTAGAAGACTGACTTTGAATACAATTTTTATTAGCATGTTTCCGTTGTGAGAATAAAGAATCTTGGACCCTTTTAGGGTCACCTACTTTATATATTTTAACTAAAACACTTGAGTTCGAGCTCACTGAAAATTCCAATCCCACTCAAATCGAGATACTTTGAATACTCGTCTTATTGCTTATATTCTTATATTACCAATTTTGAAACTGGAAAGCTATTTTCAGTCCCTTTCGTTTATCTCTAGGACAAAATTTGCAATAGTTTAAGCAGTATCGTAGGAACAATGATTTAAAATCTCAAATAAATAATTAGACAGTTAGTTAACTGTATCTTGCTTTGTTTAACGTAGGTAAAATCTGTGTAAATTGTGGTATTTTTTTTATACGAGAATAATATCACCGGAATAACATCAAATCCTGAACTTTCGACATGTAAACGATATATCATTTTTGTAGGAGCTTGAAAAAATAACACGATTTCCGTCAGATTTCACACTCTTGTTTCCGCAAGATAATTACAAATTGGCAAAAGTGGATTACCGCATTCATAATACTAACTTACGGTTTGGTCTTTATTTGTATGTGCTTGTAGAGAATCAGAATATCCTCATGTCCAAACAATGATCACTACAGAATTTAATGACGTGTAATTTTGCACCATTTAAACGAGCACGTTAATGCGAACGTGCAAATGAACAAATCGCAGTATCATTCATTTGGTAGACAAGATGATGCCCTTTGATTAATGTCATTATAATTTCCGAGCTATCGGTCAACTACTTCTAGTACAGCACAGATGCGTACAAAAGCACTTGCTGGACGGTTTCTAGAAAATTATGTTAATTAGAAACAAAGGTTAATAGGCCCAATCTGGAACAAAATTGCTCTTAGTGATTACACAGGATTTAATTCCGACCAAAAGAGTATAAAACTAACATGAGAACGATGGCTTAACCCAGAAAGAGCATGATTTAAGCCATTGTTATATCCACCATCTTGTCCCTCTATTGTCCAAATGTATCCCTAAGTGTCACAAATAATCCGATAGATGTCGTTATTATAACACTTGGTCATTTAATAAATAGCGACTACTTTCAGGGTTTGTATTAGTTATATATTATATATCATAGAGGCCAACAATTACTAGCAAAGGCCAAATAGTCCATGCATTTAGTATGAGGAACAATATTATCCTTTTTAGGGTAGTTAATCTAGGAGATTTTATATGTATTTAATACGAAACCTCGATGACCAATTAAGTTTGTTCGCATTTAGCAACATTCTAAATGTAAATGGTTTCTTTTTCACTTTTCTCTAAAAATGCAAATCTGCCATTATTTTCTATAGAACTCTAAAAACGGAGTTATTAATCGTTGGATATAGGGGAGAACCAAGAAAGGTGCTTTTAGTGTTCCAGTACATTTGCGTGCTTCTTCATTCTGAAAACCGGATTATTGTACCATTATGGTCCTTGGCAGTAAGCAAAATATAAACGCTGCAGATGTTGAAATACCCTTCAGAAAGTTTTACTCAAGCACTGTTTCCTTTATGATTTTTGCATTGATACTCAAGTTAACAAAATCAAAACAAAATCAAAACAAAGAAGTTTGATCCTTTCGTTTGACTTGTGATAAAAGAGCGTACGATTCTTGTCGCCTCAAATCTTGAGTTTTCCGGTACAGGATTGATTTACTAAGGCGAAATGTGGTACTCTAGTATGTTGTAACAATTCAATCTGTAATCTCGGTTAGAATGGACTCGTCAAACTCTCAGTGACCTACTTTGTTCAATGGGGAAAAGTAAAACCTATATTCGTATCTGAGGATTACGATGGAGGTAAGTCCAAAGCAATGGTGAAGGCATTTGGTGATTCTCATCACACCCTAGGCCTTTCTTGTTAATTTCGCGCTCTGGAGGTCAAAGGTAGGACATGAAAGGGACAAACCAATGCATGACCCATGTCTCTGAATTAACGTTAGCTATGCAAGTGGGAAGGTCTTTTGTCAGAATTTGTGAAGTTCAGTAACATTAAATAGCACTATTATCAAAATGGGACATATAATAACGTTTCTCTTTCACGGTATGTACAAATATTTGTCCAGAACCTATTGTTGTATTATATAACATCAATCCAGACCGGATATAAAACACATGGCCATTGTGCTATTCTTGTGATCAGGTTCCCATTGTTTTACAGAAATAATTGGCTTACTTATCAGTAATTGTCATACAGTAAACCCACTCTCACACAGAAGTCGGGCCGTATACAACTGCTGCAAGGAAGATGTCATTTTACTCACATATTTACGTGCTTACATTGCTTACATTACAAATTGTTGATTATTTGCGAAGCTGAATCATCCGCATCATATTACACTTTTGGCTGTAATTATTTTATGCCCATATTTATAAACTGTGGTCTCAACGGTACTTATAAGATGACGAGGAAATGGGAACCGGTCTAAAATTGGTGAATACACGGATTTAGTTGTTTTTGAAAATAATGTTCTGAAAGTTTATGTTATTAACATCTGAAAAAAACACAATATTACATTGACACTGTTTCATCCCTTTTACTGAAAACTTTGGAACATGGAATACTTTAAATATATCCTGATTCTTAGGTGAGGAATTGGAAACGTGTTTTATACTCCCGTTGATCAAAACTGGTGTCGGCGCTAATATGGTTTTCTCCACAAACAAGCTCACACAAAATGATAGGTAAATGCTGAAAGATAAGGTTGGATCATGACTATTAGAATGCTTTTGAATCTTTTAACATTATGGTATTTGCCTGTGTTGACGATGGAAACTGAGACTACCAATCCTTAATGTATTGGCTTCCATCTTAGGTACCGAGAGCTCCCGTTTTCAAGCCTACAGAAAGAGTTAGAATAAGTTAGAATAAGGCTGACACTTTTAGAAAAGTGGACGCAAGAATAACGACATTTAACAAAGTTGTAACTAAGGTTACATAGTAATTAAATAAAGCTGAATGAAAAGTTTAATATACATTGACAAGCATAAAACATACTAAGAAGCAAAACTAAAATATTAACTTATCTATTGATAAAGAAACATATAAGTTGAGTTTAGGGCCTGGTTGTTCTAATACCAGATTGCACACTTGTAGCCTATTTCAGTACTAAATGAGTTAAGTTAGTTTAAATGTCATGTTTCGTCTGCTACATTTTATAGACAAAGAAGTTCGCACTGTTCGTTCGTTAATCAAACAACTTAGTGCACATGTGTAATGTTATTTATTTGATAACTAATACAATTGAATATATCGGATAAATCATCGGCAAGTATCTAAATACACGAGCAAACATATATGGATATGACATAAATAACTGTATAGCCAATGTCTTCACACACTTTAATGAGGACATTTCTAATTTACAGTATTTGTTATTTTAGGAAATTGATACTGTTAATTTGGAAATTGGATTCGCCGTCGGAATACTATTTACAAAATAAGACTAAATTATAAATGAATAATACACTGACTGATTGATTGATTGGTTCATTGATTGATTTTATTTTTACGGCGCACCAACACTGCTAGATTATATCACGTCATCCAAAATATTTAATGTATGATCATTTAAAAATGATAAAAGGTTTCATATAGACCAGCGAAGGTTAAACACCAGAGTTAAAGGTAAAACGACAAGATGGTAACGCTAATAAAAAAACTTCCCAATCAAAGGGGATTGTAAATGTTGTATGTTAATGAAGACAAATGAAAAAGTATTGAAAATAAGTGATGCATATACTTTACACAAAACGGCTCAAGGTGATGGCATACAATGCATAGTTTAGGATAAATATTTACTTCTTTCAGGAATTCTCAAGTCATGTTTATTGTAAATTCTACATAAACATGATTAAAACATTTAACTTATTTCGTCTTGAGGTTAATTCGTTAAAGTATTTTGCCCCACAATTTTTTTTTTTTTTTGGGGGGGTTGTGTGTGTCATTTTCAACATTTCTTCTTCTGTATAGTAACAAAGCAGATGGAGCTTCCTTGTGCATAAAAATGTCTTGTACTATGCATGTGGATGTTGAAAGTTTTGTTCAAGACCAAGGCACACCTATAGGCATCGTAAATCTCACGTTGACAGAAGGCCCGGGGGCATTGTCTGCTAAGTTGAATAGAATAGGGTAGAATAGACATCCAAAAAAGGTCATTCAGTTATTTTCTTGATTGTCGCATAATATTACGGAATTGTAATTGTAATTATGTGCGGTATGAATACTTCATTACTAGAATCGTTAGTACGTAGAATTACATTTGCAGTGTTTAAGTTAGATGAGTATTTGAGAAATGAGTTATGATTATGTAAATAATTATGTAGATTGCTAGCTCATGGTCAGAAAAAAATATTGTAATTCGCTATTTGGTTACTTTATAGTAACCTAGTGCATTTAGTCATGTAATATTCTAGATTTTGAATTGAATTGTAACTTTGAAAATGGTTGTAGTGTGTAAAATTAGTTCATTTGGATGTAAGGATATATTAGATCATGGATATTTAAATATTTGTGTACATTTTGTAGGAGTGTAATGTACAGAAATGCGTCTGATTGCTGTGATATTGTTCAGTATATGAGATTAAGTATATATGTGCTAATATGATACAATTTATTGATGTCTGTATGATAAGTAGTTGATACTATGCTTTTATTACGACGTTGTTTACCATACAAGAACGTATGGGTATTTCGATGTGCACAACTGAGTGACCGATAAATGTAATGTTAAAATGTTAGTACGAGACAAGATGGCTAGGGAAATATGCTAATGTTCACAGGAAGCTTTCATGAGACAGACTTCCGGTATAGTTTTGTTTCGAGTCTCTATGAGGGAGACGGAATAAAGACTAGCGGAGAAGTCGATTGTGAATCAAAGGCTAGTCGGAAAATAAATCGAGGAGGAGAAATTAGAGAAGGAGAAGTCAAGGAGGAGAGGAAATTATGAGGGAAGTCGGAAGGAGAGGAAATTATGAGGGAAGTCGGAAGGAGAGGAAATTATGAGGAAAGTCGGAAGGAGAGGAAATTATGAGGGAAGTCGGAAGGAGAGGAAATTATGAGGGAAGTCGGAAGGAGAGGAAATTATGAGGGAAGTCGGAAGGAGATATAGGTGAGATACAGATGAGTAGAAAACAAGGATTGGTGGAAAAGCTATCTCACACTATAAATCAAATGATGCAAAAGGCTATACCTTGGTCGAGAGGAAGAAGAGTAATTGGGAAATTATTATCATTTGACTCTTGAATCGTATTAAATTATTATTCATTTGAATTTCATTGATTTATTCGCAGTAATTTAATTGTCGGCATTGCTGATTGGAGCTTTACGTCTCATTCTATCACTAATTTCACTTCCTACAAAATCAAGCACCTGTGGAACTTTTATAGTAATTTAAATAGTAAATAAGGAGCACATGACTCCAACTATAATAACACACATACCACAATGACGACATAACCACGGCATGTTTTATGTCAGAAACATACTCTCAGAATCTGGTTAAGTTGAGCTGAGCTCTTCGTTAAAGTATTCTACGTACAGGGATTTTTATTATCAGCTTAATACATACAGCATGGAGTTGTGTCCTTTCTTTGTCCCTGTAGATATACGGAAAATTACCTAATCAATCATTTTGGAGCTGAAATTGTATGATTGTATCTATTATTTCCTTAATAGTTACAAAACTATCGATACTAAAGAAATGTGCAAATTAAAATTGTATTTTCACCTTTTTGCTGTTAATTTTAAACTATTTTTTTTATCTACGTAATAAAACATAATTTTCTAAATTAATTATTAACCTGATAATACGATTTTAGGATCTTAAAAGCCATTAAACACTTATTTTCAAAGAGCATAATTCAATATTAATTCTGAAATAGAACGTCTATAAATTAACTTTTTGGACACTATCGGAATTATCTGGTTATAATTATAGATTATAGATTATAGATTATAACTTTCCTAGACAGATTCATAGTATCTAATCAATAATATAAATTTAATAGGAAATATAGCGGTGTGCTTTTATTTTCATTATATATGCACCTATCGGTACGGCTTCCGTTGGCCGAAGTAGTTTTACTTGCAGTGTGAACAAAACACCTCAGCTCACAAGATACGCAAACTTCACAAGTTCCGTTATTCTGTTAAGAACGGATCACTTCTATTTAGCCTATGTGGGATTCTGAGCTACACAACAGATTTATTTACTCTCGAAATAAAAGAGCTTTACAACGTGCACAATTACGCACCTCCGAAAATGAAGAATTGACCACGGATGTTCTCCAATAGGCATCAGTAATGTAATACTTTGTAAACATATACATTAACACACTTGTGTTTTGAATGATATTGTGCTTAGTTCAGTCTTGAGCACAATGTAGTATCTAGAGCCAAGGTGTGGTCATTTAATGCAATTGATGTGGGTCCGTCATATTGTAAACGGGTTGACTGGCGATCACGTGACGGCGGTTTATTAAAAAACAAATGACGTCTTAACAATGGAACAAAACAGCTTGAGAAAAATTATAATTGTTCTCGTTTCTAAAACAAGGAGATGAATTAACACATACGAACGGAACAGCCAATACATGATGAAACACAATAATGTAGACGAAGATAGACAGCAAGCACAAATATCATGAAAAAATAGCACAAAAACGGAAGAGCCTTTCTCAAGCAGTTAAGCGATAGCAGCCATCTTTCCTTCATATGTTGGTTCTGTCCACGGTAAATTATCGTACGTCCTTAGGAAAATATTCCCACAACGTCAATGTGTTACAGAAGGTGCAGTAATTATTTTGTCGTTTAATCGTCATGATAAATGCAACATCAAGATCAAACTCGGGTATATTTTGTTTTCTTCACGCCGATAGCCAACTAATCTTTTCGTTTCGGTGTCTGGGACTGGCACGCAGTGGATCCCATGGGTCACCTGAGGTTGATTTTAAACTATTTTGGAATTGTCGTGGACAATTGTCAGCAGCTGACACATTTTTGAAGCTCTAGATAATGCCAAATACACTAAATGTTACCATTCGACCTGTTCATCGACAAAAGATATGATTTTGTTAGCCCATGTGACGAAGGAAATGTTTTTACATATCCTAGAGTACAGTATGGTGGTTGCCGTACGAGAGCCTGCACACAAACCTCCATAGGACCATAAACTATATTATTAGGAGTTGCACGGTCACTTACTGTAGCATTTTCAAGATATATAGCGCGGATCTATTTTTAAGGCGAATACCTCTGACTCGGCTATTACATTTTATATCCTTGTTTCAGATCTGGTTTTTACACCTGATTTTATCATTTCCCTGTTGCTTTTTCAAGTTTATGCTTCTATTCTTCCTGTTTTTCTTTCGTTTTCTAGTTTACTCTTGCAGTATGTTCCTTTGCTGTCCAGTCATTGATAACAAACTTATTAATATTTTCATCAGATGTGATCTGCTGAATATTAAAAGCAACACAATATAAATATTTAACCCAATAGGCAGCTTTTAGAGTTTTAATATAAATATTTAACCCAATAGGCAGCTTTTAGAGTTTTAATATAAATATTTAACCCAATAGGCAGCTTTTAGAGTTTTAGTATATTCTGATTTTACGTATCGTTTGTCTACCACCGTATCAAACACAGCAATATCAAGTATTTGGTCTGCATCCCTGATAGCGGCAACACCTTCATCAGTAAATGTATATACCATGTTCTAACTTTGGTGGTGGTGGTCGAGCTCCGGGCTGTGGCTAAAGAGGTTAATGAGGTGGTGGAGTGGATTGAAGTTGACCAGCAATATCCTCTGGTAATGTTTTAAGATCTTTTTGTTGTCTCAGTTGCCGTAACAATTTGTTTGGTTCGACATTTAATTTAGATAACTGCTCTGTACCTTCTGAAAATTCCACCTGAGCTTCCTGACGCTGCTATAGTTGCTATTTGATAGAATCACGGACGGGGAGATATTTCATAATTATCTGTAGTCAATGTCTGTAACGTGGGTGCTGGCGGGTTATCAAAGTGTTATTAGTACAATATTGCACAAGGCCTGGTCAGAGGTATTGCGCAACTTGGAAAACAACACTTGAAGACCGCCTCCCACTAATTGTCGTAATCTAGGAGATGATCGCTACCGTGTAATATGCCAAGTCAGTGAATATAGTAATCTGAGATGGTACTTTGAACAAGACAATACAAGAGCCCCCGTAAAGATAAAATATGAATTTAATTGAAAATACAATTAAGAAAAGAATGACACTGTGAATTACAATTTCTCTCTTTCTGAATACACTTAGTTCAGAAAAAATACAAATACTGAAGCTTTAAAATAATGGATACATTCAAAGAATCCAAACACTAATGAAATAAATGAAGTTAACCGTAATACTGAGAGTAAATTTCATCAAGGAATCGAATGTTCATTTAACATTGGACTGTTGGTGATTCAAAATGACCTTTTTCGTCGACTGGTTTTTCTTTCTTTTCCCTGCGTGCGTCCGTCTCCAGCTTGCCCTTTAATTGAACGGGAATTCCACACTCTGACTTCTCGCTGATTCTCACTCTTGCCCAAAATAAACTATTGCCTTTGACTTCTCGCTGATTCTTACTCTTGCCAAAGTAAACTATTTTTCCTTGCAAAAGAAAAGGGTAAAACGCCCTAAGTATCTCGTTACTTTCAGAGTTGCGATTGTTCGTCCGTCTTCATGATCGAACAATCAGATCTTACTATCAGTGTTATCATTTCTACGGCTAACAAATTCTATACATGGTTTCAGATCAATAGAGCTATACTGCTAATTATCGACATCAGAATTCGGGAAAGTCATATATTCCCGTAAATCATTACGTAAAGTGAGGCAATATAACATAACACACAATCCATATTTACTAATATGATAAATTCAAATTAATGTAACCTTTCCAATCATAAATGTACACGGTGGGTTTTCTACACCACCCATTTACCTACGTAAGTATATAATGTAAAATGCTAATTCAGAATTCAAAATACATTATTAAATCACTGTAAAACCGACTATCCATACAAAATATGAACACGTCATGCATCAGTAACAAAGCAACATATCAAAGTACGTTATTAAATCAATGTAATACTGAACTAGTTGTAGCGTAGTATCGATACATTATGCATCTAAGACAAAGATAAACAGCATATACATTACATCATAATAAAGGTGAATTTGAGTTAAATACCTTTGTGTTTTTGGCGTCTTACAATCGTTCCACATTCAGTTTAACTGGAACCCAATTTTACGAAGTCGTTCTTGCAACGAACCCTCGGAGTCCTTGTGGCAGTTCTCCCTTGCAGAGAAATTTTTAGACTGACTAACCTCGTTTGATACATAGTATATATTTCCCGATTCTGGAGTCTGACACACCCCCTTTCCCTATGCATTCGCCCAATCGGAATAAATGCTATTCTTACTGACCTTATGGAAACCGTCTATCAAGATTTCAAAAATGCCACTTAGGATCGAAATATCCCTTATCATTTGTCTCAATCATTTTTGAAAGCTCTATGTGAGTAATCCCATAATTTTACGTGTCAAACACTCAGTCCGTTTTCACTTTAATTATTGTACCAAGTCTGACCAAGTTAAACTAACATTCTTTCCGTTCCAAACTCTCCCCAAGACAGTTGATTGTCGGCTAGCCTACGAATTAATTACTGGATGTCACCGACGAAAAATTTGGCACTTGACAATGTCGATCTTTTTTAGCTGTGAGATATTCCATAGTTAGCGCAGAAACTTTATTATTATTATTATTATTATTATTATTATTATTATTATTATTATTATTAATACAATAATTCAGTTACACATCACGGTCTGCGGATATACTTGAATGCACATGAAACAGTTAATGCAGTAAACTCAGCGACATGCGCGAACATAATTTTTGTTTGCACCACGATACCGCATCTGGGCCTTCATGTCACAATTTATGGCTTTTGACTTGTATGGATTTCAAAACAATTCTAATAACTGTTGTTCAAAAGCAAAGTAAGTGTTTATGATCGCAATAAGGATTACGGACTACCCACACGGAGAAGTAAGAGAAAGATTTGTTCACCTTTCTTTTCAGGTTGCATTGAGTTGAGAAAATTGTGCAGATTAAGAAAGATCAGTCTTTTTGGTTTACAAAGTACAGGTTGTTCACCAGCTAAGCTACTTAGAAAAAAATAGATTCCTTAATTAGATACAATTTTGGACAGAACATATCTGCCCAATTTAAAAGTTAAAGTAGGAATATATAGAATGTTGCAGTTAAACACATACATTGACCGGCTTGTTTAAAGAAAAATGCAATACATAACAATTACCAGATGTGTAGTAGTGTGAGACCCATGACCGACATTGACATTACAGATGGGATGAACTCAGAATTTAATGCGGCCACCAGAGGGGTAGATGTGCCGCCAAAAGCACTGAAGTCAAAGCTGAACAAATGCTTCAGGACTACAATACAGCATTATGTCTTGCTGGCCTTCCATCCTGATAGGTGTCAACTACTGGATTTGGGGAGAAAGGCAGAGTGCCACACCAGGCGGAAATCTTAGCGACACTGCAGGCGATGAAATACTACATTGGAAATATTGAGGCCCTCCAGAATGCGGATCTAAACAAATATATGTTGCATCCAAAAGACCTATAAACACCTTTTATAGCCGTATAGATGCTGGGGGTAAAAGGTGCAAAGGCTATAGTAAGCCTAAAGGAGGTCCCACCATTCGAGAGAGAGGTAGGCCGAAAGACTGTCGATGTGCACGTGAACAGACTCCCGTTTGAGATAGACACATGCGAACAAAGTTAGCAAAACCCAGCAAAAGTTCAGAGCCAATGTAAACTATCATAAGATGGCAACCATTTGGGGCCTTGCCCCCACTTAGACTGGAGGCAGAATACAAACAATAACCAGACAAGAGGCTAAGAAAATTCCCATGTTCTTTTACGTACTGGGCTTTAAACTCAAAAGCTAGTACAAGGGGTGCGAGGACGATCGAAAGTGCCCCAGATGCGGGCAAACCGGTCACGGCCTATGGGATTGCAAAGAGGGAACACCCAAACCGAACGACAGCCCCAATACTTGTACAGGTGCCGTTGCGGCACAAGTAATAAATTCTCCGCAAAAAAAAGATCCACAAAGCCCACCAACAACAGCTTAGGAAATAAGACAGGAGGAAATAACACAGAACCAATCAAGTGCTGATAAGTGGAGGGATATTCTAAGCCCTAGCAACACAATGGTTAAGACCCCAGGAAAAGAGCCCATTTTTACCAAAAAAGACCAACAGATTTGATGTACTGAGTGAAAAGGGAAAGGAGATTGAAGAAGAGGAAGACATGGGAGATCTACTAGGAATGATTCCCTTCACAGCACCCACACCAATGGCACCAATGAAAAGGAATCTTAAAAAATGAAGGTTAGTAATATATCAACCTCGTCAACGTAAAATATTAAGGACACTAAAGAAAGCGTTGAGATATATATGGTAGAAGAAGAAGAAATAGATAGAGAACAAGCCAAGGAAAAAAAGTGAGAACAAAAGTAAAGAAGGGAAGAGAATGAAGAGTCTAAGGAAAACGGAGAAAACAGACAATGATAGCGCATCCGTAGGGACAATAGTAACGGAAAACAATGCGAACAGAGACACACTATACTCGTCGAACACCACAAGTGATTTTTAACATTCGCGAAGTAGCAATGATACGATATGGGATGACCCGCATTTCCGCAGAAAAAAAATATATGAACACAAATGGATCACACACACACACACACAAAGTTAGACAATACAAAAATAAAAAACAACCATAATCTGAAAAAAATAATACGACAACCTGGGATAGACAAAAAATGGAGGACAAAACTTCCGTTTACTGTCTAAAATAGAAAAATTAAAAACTTGAGGAACCCACTGACATGTTATTTATACAGGAGACACATAATGGACTGAAAACTGAGAGGGAAAGAGTTATGTACAGTTTTATAATTACGAACGACTTTATAAGATGTAAGTGGGGGTGGGGTGGCCGGTTTTATTAAAAATAAAAGAGTGGTTATATGGGAAAGAATAGAGGAGGGAAACCATTTTAAAGGGAGATCAATACACATTGTAATGGGTGGGATAAACTTTCAAAGAACAGGCACAATAAATTAATTTATTGACGAACTGGCCGAATATTTAGAGAAATACACATTAGGAAATTTGAAACTAGGAGAGGATTTAAACTGTGTAGGTGATAACATAGACAGAACAGGACAACAACAGATGACATAAGATTTAAAGACAAGCTGGAACACATACTGACGACACAGAAACTGATTGACATACAGGAGACTGCATATGCATAGGGTAGAATACACATTCGATTACAAAGATAATAAGGGGAGTAGGATTAATACATTTTTTGGGGGACACTTTCGGGAACAAATAAATATATAAAAGCAGGAAATATAAATTACAAACTTTCGGACTATAAATTAATTAACGTAGAAATAAGGAAAATAAATATAATAATATGTAACAGGGGACAATGGAAAATAAACAACAAGATCTTAGATAACATAGACTTTGGGCGGAAAGCTAAGGAAGGAATAGAAATTTGTATAAATAAAGATAATTTGTACATAATAAAAGAATTGGACACTTTAAAAGGGAGATTAAAAAATATAGCAACATACTATACAAAATTAAGGATAGGGAAAATAAAATTAGAGAAAGAAGCGATAGAAAATTTAATAAAAACATGTAAATACAGAACACAAAAAATAAACACCAGAGGAAAAGCTTAATAAAATAAATAGGAAGAACATAAATGGAAGGAGATTAAAACGCGAAAATTTACAAAACTATACAAAAATGCAGAGGGTCTATATAAAAGGAAAGAACTAAGAAGATTGGGAGAAGAAAAAACTTCAGAATCGCTCAATATTAAAGGGGAGGGAATAACAAAAGACAAAAATAGAATATTAAAACACATACAAGAATATTACGGAGAACTATACACATCACAATAAAAAAGTGACAAACAAACTGACGAATATTTACAAGAGATAAAATGCGAGACGATATCCACAGAATATAAAAACATAAGTGAGGATTTCGTCACGCAAGAAAACATTATAAGAACAATAGGAAATTAAGATGGAAAAAATAATCACCAGGTAGAGATGGGCTCTCAGCAAAATAAGGGAAATGAGATATGGAGGTGTCATTGGGCGGTGGTGATGATTTATATATTTTTGTTGCCCACAGTCACGGGGTTGCATAAATATAATAAGAAATAATATAATCCACCCCTTTTTGTTACTCGTTATCTAAGAGATGAGCGCCCTCGATATAATTACCAAGGCTTTAGTAAAGATAAGTGGTGAAACTTATAGATGGAAATATATATAGTGATCTGAGTAGATATAATGAACAAACAAATACGAGCCCCCTTAGATATAAACAATTTAATCAATTACATAAACAATTGTGAAAATTCCTTTCATTAAGAATATACTCTGTGTAAGGTGCCTGTTTTCAAGGGTTATTAGTACAATATTGCACAAGCCGCTGGTCAGAGGTATTGCGCAACTTGTACAAACAACACTCGAAACCGCCTCCCGCTAATTCTCGTTTATCTAAGGAATGACCTCTACGGTGTAATATGCCCGGTTCAAATGAATATAGTAATCTGAAACGGTATCTTGAACAAAGACAACACACGAGCCCCCGTAAAGATAAAATATGAATTTAATTACGATACAATTAAGAGAAGAATGACAATAAATTACAATGTTCTTTCCTTCTGACGATTCTTCGTTCAGAAGTAATTCAAAACCCGAAGCTTTAAGATAGCAGATACGTTAATTAAAATTCAGAACACTAATAAAATAGATGAATTTAACCATTAATGATTGATAGTACTTTCATCATGGAATCGAATGTTCATTTAACATTGGACTGTTGGGTGATTCACAATGACCTTGTTCGTTGACTGGTTTTTTCTTTTTTTCCTGCTTGCGTCCGACTTCAGCTTGCCCTTTGATTGAACGGGAATTCCACACTCTGACTTCTGACTTCTTTTCCCTCTTTCCCTTTAACTCCTCGCTGATTCTCACTCTTTCCAAACAAACTATTTTCCTTGTGTTTTTTTGGCGTCTTACAATCGTTCCACATTCAGTTCCCTGGAACCACAATTTTACGAAGTCGTTCTTGCAACGAACCCTCGGAGTCCTTGTGGCAGTTCTCTCTTGCAGAGAAATTTTTAGACTGACTAACCTCGTTTGATACGTAGTATATATTTCCCCGATTCTGGGGTTCGACACACCCCCTTCCCTATACATTTGACCAATCGGAATAAATGCTATTCCTACGGACCTTTTGAAAACCGTCTATCAAGATGCTAAAAATGCCACTTAGGGTCGAAATATCACCTTATCATTTGTTTCCAATCACTCTGACAGCTCTACGTGAGGAATCACCTATTTTAAGCGTGTCAAACACTCAGTCCTCTTTCACTCTAAATATTGTAACAGTCTGACCGAGGTAAACTAACATTCTTTTCGTTCAAAACTCTACTCCAAGACAGTTAATTGTCGGCTAGCCTACGAGTTAATTAATGAATTTCACTGACGAAAAATTTGGCACTTGACACTCTGGTTTTAGAAATTCAACTTCAACGGAATTATAATAAAACTCAAATCAATTTAAATGAACTAGCCGAATTGTTACTGATAGCTTTAGTTCATCAAAGGACCGAGTTAAACAATCGAAGTCAATGCAATGTACGATTTCATAACCTGCTAGTCCTCAGCTTTTCTCTTCCTCTGTTGCTGTTCAGAACTTTAAATCTCAAAGATGATACTTGCTACCATCCATCTCGGGATACAATCTGAACACGTTAGAATTTTAGCACTGGGCAACATTTCGTCACAGGTATATACGTCTCACTGCACTACCCTCTCTTTCTTTTTCTCAGCATACGTCTCAGGTTACATAACATCAATACGTCTAAAAGCTTTTTTCTCCCTTTGTGGTTTCGCCACCCAGCCAGTATTGGCGGCTTTCCTGGACCACACCTTTTCACGAATAAAATCTCTTTCAAATTCCGCTCAGATCCTGTAGTGAATTTTATCTCTTGTCCTCTCACAGGAAAATCTCAGATCGACTTCAATTTCAATAAGGGTGATATTAAATCCGATTAATCTTGTGTGAAAACACATCCCTTATTTAACGTTATGAATCAGTATCAAATACTTTTGCTGCCCCTTTTTTAAGAGTCGCTAAAGTTGGGTCAGCCTGACCTGGCAGTATTAAGTAGTAGAATGTCTGCGGTTTCTCAGTTTTGACAACTTTCCCATGAAAATGAAGTCTATCATGTCCTTAACAGTCAGTCTGGCTGCTGGATAAACAACGACTCTAATTAGACAGATACATTATAAAGGAACAATACCGTACGCGGCAGTATAGCGATATGATATGCGCGTGTCTCCGTAAATCTAATTAATGGTTCTCTGGTCTCAACTAACGTATTTTTGATAGATCGCCAGAAACGTGCCCCTTCACATGGGCCCCTCCTTGAAGAGTAAAATCAGTAATTTACTCTCCAAATTTTTAGGAGATCTAATCTGGCTCAGTTACACGTCCTCAGGTGACCCCTTCACCTCAGACGTCCCTATTCTACGTAAGCATTCAGCCCCTACATTCTCGCTGCCTTTAATATACCGTACGTGAATTTGGTATTGTTGCACAAATAGTGACCATCTCATGAATCGTCCATTTGTCAACTTAGCTTGAGCCAAATTGGCGAGTGGTTGGTGGTCTGTTTCCAAAATATTTTTTCGGCCATACAGGTAGCGTTGGAATTTAGGTATCTCAAAAATAATAGCCAATCATTCAATCTCAGGGACCGAATAATTACGTTCTGCAGTTGATAATGTCCTGCTACTGTATGCAACTGGGAATAAGCTTCCGTCTAGCTCTTGCAATAACGCTGCCCCTAAACCTCTATCACAAGCGTCCGTACGTAAGACAAAATGTCGTGTGATATCAGGCAGTTTTACTAAATGCGTCTGACGTCAGTCTGTCCTATAACGTCTGAAATGCTCGTTCACATGCGTCTGTCCATACTAATTTCGTCGGAGCTTTTTTCCAAGTCAAGTCAGCCAATGGGCTTGCAATAGCGCTGAAGTTAGCAGCATATCGTAGATAATACCCTGCAAATCCCAAGAAAGATCGAACTTCCGTCTTAGTGGTCTTACTGCGTCCATATGTTTGTCGACCTTCGAACTATCTGGGGCCAACGTTTCTTCGCTAAGGGTATGACCTAGGTAGGTTAGTTTCCTAAACCCCATATAGCACTTAGATGGTCGTGTTGTCAGTCCAGTTTGTCGAAGCCGCTCTTAAACGTTTTTCAGTAAAATGATATGTTCGTCCCATGTAGCTGTCGCTAAGAGTAAATCGTCCATGAAGTTCGAAACTCCAGTCCCCCTTAATGGTTCAAGTAAATTAAGCATCATACTGGTGAAGACGCTCGGCGCATTCTGGACCCCGGCAGACATGACTACCCACTCGTAGGTCCCATATGGAGTTGCGAAGGCAAGTCTTGCTCTGTCTTCACTTCGAACTAGAATTTGCCAGTATCCCTTGGACGATCAATGTTTGAAAAATATTTCGCATTGGTCACTCCGGCGAAAATGGACTCAGCGTCAGGTAAAAGCTCTACCTGGAATTCCGTGATCCTGTTAAGTCTTAAGTGCCATTCGCTAACACTTGTCGCATGACAAAAAAAAAAAAAAACTCCGAACATCCCCATGCACACCTGATCAGTAGAACTCCTTCATCAACTTATCTCTGGTCTTCGCCACACTCATGTGGTTTCCAAGAAGACCCTCATATGCCAGCCTAAGCACTTCTCTATTTGCTTCGCTACGGGCACCAAAACTTGCTTGAACGTATAGGTCCCTTTCTTGGCGTACCGATACAAAATACCGCGTATCGTCGCGAACTTCACCTCACCGTCTGGCAATTTCCATATGGACCCATCTCTTGCGTACCTACATATCTTGTTGAGAGACAAATCTTTCTTTTGAAGTTTCCCCAACTCACCAGGTACCAAATTGTCTATGGGCGAAGTCATGGGTCTTAGCGCCTTTGACCCTGGCCTTCGCTTCATTGCCCTTGTCTAAACTGACCCGACAAGTACAGGGATACACGTCATAAGGTTAGGTTGGGGCAATATATACCTACACCCTAATATTACGTCATGAGACAATCCCGACATACACGCTGCTTGAATTCGTCCCTTTACCTACGGCGAATCAAGGTCAATGCTAATGACCAGAATCGAATCCTTCGTCCGTTTAGCAACTGGACTTCAACCGCCTCACCTGTGCAATCTCAAGGCTTGACATACATACTATCTACAAAGGCCGGATAACTGCAGCCGGTATCATACATTACTGTCGCATTCTCACCGTTAACCGTAGCTATCCCTGTAGTAGTCAACTCCACTGTTTCTCGCTTCTTAACAGCATTTGGAGTTACCAAATGTATCGTGGTCGGACGATACTTTCTACAGTCCTTAACGACATGGCCTGGTCTGTTGCAGCCGTAACACACTGGCTCACTTTTCCTCCCCGAGGTATCCTTCTCTAGAGCCTGAGTCTTTCCCGACCCACGGAAATGTCCTTGGCTGGGATTTCCGGCCCTGGCTTCCCACCATTCTGACCACTTCGTCTCTGGGGTGGCACCTCAGTGGTCCTTCTATGCCCACCGTTTCCAGGTTGGTCGTTACAACTCCAAGTGGTTGGACGCACGTGCGCTCTCTCATTGCGCTTCGCCATCACGCTTATTTCATCCAAGGTTGAGAATTCACGCTCCGCAAAAAACTCAGTTGTCTTTTCTGTAAATACTTAGGACGTGCCCCTTCAAAATTTCCTTACGTATTCCCTCATAAGTTAACGCGGTGCCAGACATTTTTATCCATTTATAAAAAATTACGTTTACTCGACTATGAAATTGCGCGTGTGTTTCGGTAGCCCTTTTCGACGAGTCTCTAAAAAGTTTCCAAAAGTGGACTAACATCCTGTACAGAGACATGAACTCGTATGTACAGGTAAATGGGGCGAGACCATGAAAAATTTATATAAAGAGATCAGTGAGACATGGGTGTCTACTATCTATGCTATTATATGTAATAGCGATATAAATTCTAATTATTAAAAAAGAGACTCAATAAAGAAAAAAAGGGATCAAAGTTCCAAATATTAGAGAAAAGGTTAAAATGCTACAAGATGCAGATGATTGCACTAACTTTGTACAAGACCATAACTCCTATGTAAAACTATTACGGGAATTTGAATTATTTGGAAAAGTATCATTGTCAAAAATAAATCCTGAGAAAACGGAAATATTACTAATAGGAAACTGAAAAGGTAAACAACACGGATTACTAATCCCAATAGTTAAAAACCAAGTAAATGCAAAAAAATAAATAAATAAAAATATCAAAACCTGTGTCACTTTCTGCATTGTGCTTAATGGAACGGGCCCAAGTAACAAAAAAATTATATGAATGTGCACTTAAACTAAATATTAAAATCAATAGACATAACAATCGAAGATCTAAAAATTTAGATAATGAAATTATTAAATATTTATCGGGGTTTAAAACGCACTACATAAACAAGGACACATTATATAATGACAGAAAGAGGGTAGAGGCCTGGCCCTCCCAAACCCCGTCCTTATAAAATACACCAACATTCTAAACAGATTTAAGGCAATGAAAGCAGAACCAAAAATACCTTATCATGTTTTATACATATATTACTTCGGATTTTCTATGAAGCAGAGAAAGGACATATAAAAACAATAGGTTATCGAAACTACTAGAAGACCCACGAAAATTAAGATCAATATAAAAGTATCTAATTCGTTTTAAACACTTTGTGTGACACGAATTGGTAACTTTTAGTTGCATTTAATAACGCTGACCTGAAAATTAAAAGTTTTTAACAATCGATATTCAATATGAAATGAACTTTTTACTTCTTCAATTGTTAAAATACACTTAATGAGATATATCTTTTATTCACTTGTACCAAGAAAATATCATATCTTTATTTTACTATAGACCGTAATAATCTTGATAATTCACTCTATTGGAATAGGAATTTTCACTGCTCGTCAATATATATATATATATATATATATATATATATATATATATATATATATATATATATATATATATATATATATATATTGAGAATATGTTGACCAAGAAATTTACATATTCTATATGTAAGCAAGTTTGTCTGGTTTTTCTTACGGTTTAACGCCATTTTTCAGCACGCAATAGGCCATACATGGCGGACAGTATTATTGGTCGAGGAAGAACATGGGGGAAAACCCCGAAAAGAACCACCGACCCACGAGAAGCTACTGGCAAGCCTTCTCACAACTACATTAGCCGAATCTTAGACTCGAACCCACGCAGACAGAGGTGAGACGGCAGTAATCCGTAACGGAAAGCGCTATAGACCACCCTTTAAAAACACGTCAGTGGTCTATACGTATATATGGCATTGCTCATATTATCGAACTGAGTTAAAATCCACAATAGACATGCTATTTTTTTTTTTAAAAAAATCTTGTTTTGTTCACCTTTAAAAGCGTTGTTTTGTAACTTACAATGAGATGGAGAAGTATGAGTTCTGGCTATATTTTCTATGTGAATGTACACAAACACATACAGCTCATAAACAGTAGACACTTTTCATTATCACGCGGGATGCTGCAAGAAATGTGTTAATTCAGCCTGTGATAAATATTGGAGCAAACTTTTAGAACATGAAATAAGTACATTTGATTGCTTTTAGTGATTAATGGACATATTGCACTAAAATATATTTGTATCAACCCGATTAAACATGTCGGTTATTAGCTCATTTCAAGCATATTTCTAATTGAGGACACTTCAATATATGGGATGGGAGTGGGATTGTTTTCATCTACTCATTGGTACAAAAACTTTTATGAACACACACTTTTAGAAGGAATTAAAAAAATATTATGGCTTGAAAACAATAGTGCTGCTTCGGTCTTATAGTGTATTAACTGCCTATGATATTTTAAAAAAAAATATAAACATAAACACGTTTGGAAATGGATGAACAGACGTTGAGTTTTAAAGGCATATATTTATGATTTTGATAATCTGAAAATATACTGTAATTGTATTCCTTTATTTTGTTTGGTATAGCAATAGGACAGTTACAAATACTGTCGCCTTAATACTGGATTAGACAGAATATGTGTGTGAAGATTATAACGCCATAGTGATGCGGATAAACATACGTATTACAGTTGTAAAAGGCATATATTTATTAATCTGATCATCTTGATATATAATTTTAGTTTAATATTTTGTTTGGGATAACAATATTGCTCTTAGAAAAAATGTCGCCTTAATGCTGAACTAGACAGAATATGTGTGTGAAGATCATAACGCCGTAGCGATGCGGATAAACATACTTATTACAGTTGTAAAAGGCATACAATTATTAATCAGATCATCTTAATATATAATTTTAGTAAAATATTTTGTTTGGGATAACAATCTTGCACTTAGAAAAAACGTCGCCTTAATGCTGAACTAGACAGAATATGTGTGTGAAGAGTCTGTCGCCATAAGGTTGTTGTGACCATCACAGTTGTGTGTTGACATTAAGGCGACACGGCTTAAAGGCGACACATGTGTGTTTTCATTTGTAAATATTATTTTCTGCTTTAAACATTAATATTTAAGCTTGATAATCGGAATTATAAATTATTTTGATGAATTAATATACAAATACGTGCTGCAGTTTAATAACACAACATGATGTAATTCTGTCACCCTAATGCTGCTCTGTGACATGTGTCGCCCTAATGCTGGTTACGTACTCATGTGTGTGTGTGTGTGTGTGTGTGTATGTGTGTATGTGTGACGGGTACATTAATAGTTTATTATATCTCTTTAAGTATACGGACGAGACAGAAATTTCATCAAAGAAAGTACTTGTATACGTAACATAAACCCCACTAACTCCCATTCCTGCCAAAAACCAAATCTCATAAAGATGACCTCTAACAGCAATACAGTTAAGCATAGAGGAATGCTTGGTTTATTACGGGGATGGGTGGCGATTTTCATATTAGTTACATGAATGATGAAATTGCTAATTTATTTCTGCTGATGGTCCTTATAAAAACACAGTAAGCTGAGTGTATAAAGTACCAGACGTTCTCGCCTTCTTGTATGTGAAGGGCGGATACAGAAATATGTAATTTAATAATTTTCATAAGACTGTATATATATATATATATATATATATATATATATATATATATATATATATATATATATATATATATATATATAGAGAGAGAGAGAGAGAGAGAGAGAGAGAGAGAGAGAGAGATAGATAGATAGATAGATAGATAGATAGATAGATAGATAGATAGATAGATAGATAGTTTAATGGCACATCAGCACAATCCTGGCTATACTATAGTGTAAATTTAGGTATCCGCAAGATGACAAACAAATTAAAGATAACCCAAAATGGTACAATACCTAAATGCCAAGTTCGATTTTTTTGTACTATATCCACTGCACTCATTGCTGTAACATTAGGACTGGACACATCAAATGGCAAACAATGATGGCTCTGTTTCTATGAGTCACCTGTAATGACATCAGGGACTGTGCACCGGGTGCATGTGAATCGATGTGACTGAACAAATAAAACAAATTTTGCGTTTTGTTCTCTGCTATTATTTGCTACCTTTACTTTATCAGAAGACTAACCCGTTGTTCTGCCTTTCGAGCCCTTCAGCATTGTAACACTTTAAAAATGTAAATTGTAACACATTTCCTCTTTTCCTTTTAACAGAAATACATCGTACATTTTCTAGACCAAGTACGATAGCCGTATCAAAACGTTCGACTCTGTTGTCGGAGCAAATTCGTTAGAAGAATAGATAACAAAGCAAATTTTGATGGCCTGATAGAGTTAATGCTAGTGAATATTGGGATTGGATGATTAGCATTGTGTTGATTGGTTCTGTATGGAACATCATTGCAAGAAGGATTTCTTTTGGTGACTTCGTAATGGGGAATATTGAAAAGTTACGTCTCTGTGATATCGAAGGGGGGGGGGGGTTGGTCAAGTAGGTCCTACATTTCCGGTTTTCTACGTCTCGTTTCAACCGATATGCATCCCTTGTGAAAAGTGCTTGTCGTTCCTCCGTCAAGAAACCATGTATCTATAACATAGACATTTCCATTCAAAATGATGGCAAAAATAAAGTATTATTTTTATGTTTGTCTGCATGTCCTGACTGTTTAATCGCAATTTTCTATTATATGTATGCATGTATGTATGTATGTATGTATGTATGTATGTATGTATGTATGTATGTATGTATGTATGTATGTATGTGTGTGTGTGTGTGTGTGTGTGTGTGTGTGTGTGTGTGTGTGTGTGTATGTATGTATGTATGTATGTATGTATGTATTTAAATGTCCAAAAAAGACGCTCTCTCTCTCTCTCTCTCTCTCTCTCTCTCTCTCTCTCTCTCTCTCTCTCTCTCATAGCTGGTAGTAATGTTAGTTAAAGCAAGTTAATGACTTAGAGCAACGTTAAATATATTAAAATATTTTATTTACCTCTTCCTGGTTTGTCATTTCGCTTAGTTTCTATTCCTCATAAATTTCCATGAGCAGATACATATGAATGGCTGAACGTTCAGGTTTAATAAACTTTATACGTGTTTGTAGTGCTCTCTTTTCTTTTCAAAACCATCTTTCATGTTTAAATCAATAGTGTTTCTTATATTGATTTAATCAACGTGAACAAAACCGAAACTAAAAAAAGAAAGAAAGCAATCAACATATCAGTACGCAAATGTGATTGTGAATAGCTAAAACTGGCACAGAACTACATTTTTAGCGGACACACTCGGCAAGATGTGAGTTTATTCACTCGGTCAATACACAGTTTCCTATAGTCATTTATAATTCCATTCAAAGGGTAAATATGTGTATTTATATTTGATAGAAATAAAACATGTATAATAAATACGCTGTATCAGCAATATACCAATCAAATAATTTTAACATTACAAAGAAACTCGGCAAGCCTCATTTCCTTTTAATACAAAATTTTTACATCTCGCGGTATATCATTGATAAAGCTTGCAAACTATACATATATAATACAGTTACAGCAATGAAATTGGATTTGGAACTTTTACTTTTGTCCAAATCTGTACTTTTGGTACAAGTTATATACGTTTGCTACGGGAAACAATACCATTTGCTAAAGACATTATGAACCAACAAACAATATTGTCCTGACACTTCTAAGATAAAGCTGCAACGTCTTACCGACCTTTCGTTTTTATGTAGAGTTGTATTTCATACTAGCGTCACTAAAAACAACACAAAAGTGCCCCAAAACGATGTGCTCCAATTGCTGTTAGATTATAATGCAAACATGTTTACAATATCATTTACATTACAAAACTAGTTCCCCCCCCCCTTCCAGTTTCTTCCAGCATATTCTGAATCTATGTACACAAAAAGACTCATCCCAACCAGGCCTAAGGTGGCAGGGTCCAGTTTCGTATATTGGCCCCTGGCAAATTTCTTAACTTAAGGGTATGGTGTGAGTTTTTGAGCTACTATTGTGTAATAATTAAAGATATGGATAAATTTGTGAACTAGGTGTTTCAGGCTTGTGTTGTTCTTGAAATTGATGTCAGACATGTACACTTTCCATAGTTACTCTGCAGTATGTTGATAGTGAAATACCAATAGTAGGCTAGGAAGAAGAGCTAGCCTCCCATAGCAGTATACACGTGGGTTCAAGGCAAGTAGAATATCTCAAAAACGGCATGGATGACAACTATTATGAATTGCATAAAGCTATTTAGTAGACAATGTTTTTCAAAATTTTCATCCAAGGAAAGGCCTTGCGTTTGCACTGTGAGCACCACATGCTGTCAAAAATGGCCTTCGGATGTGAAAATGCATGTATAAAATAGGTTTTGGGGTACATAAACATTTTATTCTAAGAAGTTCAGTAGACTTGTCAGGTCAAGTGTGTGATATGATTATGTTGCGCTACATAATACCTATCCAGAAATATGGACCTTTTTGACCTCGCTCACGTATTATATTTTTAATGAATTTTTATATTAGGCAGGTGCATGCGACATTAAATTTGTACATAAAAACTGGACCCTGCCCCCTAACCACCACCCCGTTAATTTGATTGATTCTATGAAATAAGAACCAAGCAGATGCAGATATATGTGTTGTATTTCAACTTTAATTGATATATTTCTGTCATACGACGTGAAGTGATATGCATATCAGCCTGTTACTTGCTCGTTAGTTCTAGATCTTTTCGGCAAAAACAATTATGTAGTTTCGGAAATGACGGACTAGATCAGATTAATGCATGGCCCAATCAGTAGGTGTCATCTTCCGTTTTTTTTACTAATTGAATTTGATGTGTATTTTACTATTACTTTACCTGGATGTATTTCTTACTGCTATTTACCCGGATATGAGGCTTTTTACTACTTTATTTGGAAATATGTTAATTAGTAATTTAGTACTGAATTAACTGTTAACGTTTCAGGTTATTTCAATTATGTTGCATGTGCTTGACAGGTTTGTAGAAGAATACTATTACTACTACTTGTGGACCAAAGTTCAAATGATAATGATTTAATCCTATTTGGATAAAATACATTGTAACAATAAATACAAATTTAAAATATAATGAAAAAAAAATTAATAATGATCTAATGCAAAAAAAAAGATTTAAAAAATGTTATAGAGTAGCCTAGCGATCAGTATAAAAAAGATCAATAACTTTCCGACATAAAGAGTACCAAGGTCAAATTATTTAAATTTAATCAAAAGGCATCAAGTGTAGATCATGTGCATTGTTAATGTAATTTAGTCCCTGTTAATTATCCAAAAATCCGGCTATTGTCCCAAACACCTGCTACTTTCAAGGTAATAAAAAAAGTCAATATAATTTTGCAAAGCATGTGCTCTAATAGGAATGGACTTTCTAGTATTCTGAGTTGTAATTTTAATAGACACATATTGTCACGACATCTGAATGGATTTTAGAGAAATTCTGCTAAATATAAGCAATGTAAAGAAATAAAAGAAATCAAAACAAAGAAGGGAAATCAGGCATAGAGAATGAAACCAACTTTACTGCCAATGTGTATCCTTCAAACTGAGCAACTTTCTGTAAAATAGTACAATACGGCTACCACAGTATTTCCGATTTGTTAGTAGAATTACTCAGTATTTGGCAAATTAGTCAGATTATATTTGGATTATATTTTCTACTGTCTGTGCAATCCTGGAGAGAACCTCAGGCTTTGCTCTCCAGGTCTGCACGGATAACAGCAGTGCTGACAAAACTGAAGCCCATTTGGAATGACAAGAACATCGCACTCGGTTCAAAGGTCAGACTGGTGCACTCACTGGTGAGCTCCATATTTAATAATACAGGCCACAGAGATGAGATTGTTTCCGAAAGATCATTGGCATTACATACAAAGTAACCAATAAGGAAATACGGCAGAGGATCAGAAAAGCCATTGGACATCACAACGATCCCCTGATCACAGTGACAAAATGTAAATTGCAGTGGTATGGGCATGTCTCATTATCAGGACTTGCCAAGACAATCCTGCTAGGCACAGTACATGGAAAAGAAAGAGAGACAGGCAGAGCAAGAGGTGGGAAGATACCATTCGAGAGTGGACAGGCTTGACACTGAGCGACTCACTGAGAAACAGGGCAAATCGAAAGGAATGTAGGAAGCTGGTTATTCGGTCTTGTGCGGTGCCCCAACGGTTTACCATACTATGGGACTGATGATGATGATGATACTATTTTCTATTGTCGTCTCTTATAAAAGGACATTGATGCAAAGACGTGTAGATGATAGTCTAGAATAAAAGAGGAAATACCTCGCATCAGTATTAGAGAACCGGATCTATGACACAGTACAATATATCCATTACGTTTTCATATTTGGACCGCTTTGCCGAGTCTGTTTCCTTTTCAGTTATTATTGTTGGGATTTGAAAGCGAACTTCGCACTCTGCCAAATAAACGAGTCATGGTTCTCATGTACTAAACCAGAGAAACAAATGACTCACGCTTAGATGACCAACGGTTTAAAAGAGCGCGAGGGCAAGACAGTGCTTGAATTAGTATGGGGCATGAGGAGCGATGTACAAATGATTTGAAATTGCTAAGGGTTTTGGAGATGATTCCACAAAAGTCATCTTTGGCAGGACTGATAAAAAGTATACTGGAATTTATGAGTTGTATTTACTTATTGAAGAAAATCAAGTACCTTTTAACTGACTTTCCTAACTTAGACAAAGAAGATTGTAACAGGAGTATGGTGTACGAAGCAAATTAAACAGCGTATACGACAATATTGAGCTGTCGCTGTTAGATGAGTAGAGTTTTATTATTATTAAAGGCTAATGCACCATATCGAGAAGGTACTGTACCAGACAAAAATCAATTGTGTAGCACTAATACCTTTTTCGCTTTCTTTGCATGTCTTGTATAATGCGTAGGGGTGGTTGGTCGAGTCTGTAAAAAAAAGCAATAAGAAAACAAAACGTGTAAACATAGAAACAAAAAGAACAATACGTTGTTTCAGATAATGTATCTTACCTTTCAGAGCATGTGCTCATTCATCTGACATAGTGTGCGCTCCCCAATTGGCATTCTGATTGTGTGCACTCACCACAGGCGTTTGATTGTGTGCACTCAACATTAGGATTCTGATTGTATTCACCCTCTCTTGACATACTGCACTTACCACTCGCATTCGTTTGTGAGCACTCTCCATTGACATTCTAATTGTGTGCACTCACCATTGGCAATCTTCATTCACCACTAGCATTTTGATTGTTTGCACTCACCACTGGCATTTAATTTTTGCATTCATTTTGAAGTCTGCGTTCACTCACTATGGACATTTGACTGTGTGCATTCATTGGCATTATGTTTCTGTTTACTAATCAATGGCATTCGAATGTGTTTACTCACCATTGGCATTCTGATTATGTGCACTCAGCATTGGCATTCTGATTGTGTGCACTCACCATTGGCATTCTGATTATGTGCACTCACCATTGGCATTCGAATGTGTTTACTCACCATTGGCATTCTGATTATGTGCACTCACCATTGGCATTCGAATGTGTTTACTCACCATTGGCATTCTGATTATGTGCACTCACCATTGGCATTCGAATGTGTTTACTCACCATTGGCATTCTGATTATGTGCACTCACCATTGGCATTCGAATGTGGTTACTCACCATTGGCATTCTGATTGTGTGCACTCACCATTGGCATTCTGATTATGTGCACTCGCCATTGGCATTCTGATTGTGTGCACTCACCATTTGCATTCTGATTGTGTGCACTCACCATTGGCGTTCTGATTGTGTGCACTCACCATAGGCATTCTGATTATGTGCACTCACCATTGGCATAAAATTGTGTTTACTCACCATTGGCATTCTGATTATGTGCACTCACCATTGGCATTCGAATGTGTTTACTCACCATTGGCATTCTGATTGTGTGCACTCACCATTGGCATTCTGATTATGTGCACTCACCATTGGCATTTAATTGTGTATACTCACCATTGGCATTCTGATTGTGTGCACTCACCATTGGCATTCTGATTATGTGCACTCACCATTGGCATTTAATTGTGTGCACTCACCATTGGCATTTATGTGTGTGCATTCATTGGCATTCCGTTTTCATTCACTCACCACGGGCATTTGATTGTGTGCACTCACTAGTGGCATTTGATTGTGTGCATTTATTAGAATTATGTTTGGGTTTACTCACCATTAGCATTCTGATTGTGTGCACGCACCATTGGCATGTCATTGAGTGCATTTACCATTGGCATTTCAGTGTGTGCAATCACTGATCATGTGCATCCATCTTTGGGATTCTGATTGTGTGTACTGACCATTGGCACTCTGCTCTCACCATTGCAGTTGTATTGTGTGCACCTACCATTTAGATCCTGCTTTCACCGTTGGTATTCTGATTGTGTGCAGTCATCATTGGCATTTCATTATGTGCACTCATCACTGGCATTTCGGTGTGCGCACCCACCATTTGCATTTCATTGCGTGTACTCACGGTTGGCATACTGATTCTACACTCATCATTGACGATTAATTGTGTGCATTGTGTGCAATTGTGTGTTTGGATTCTGTTGTAATTATGTAAAGCTCTCCTTTAAACGTGTATGAAAAAAGATACAATATTTAATTCTTATTGATTTCGTGAATGGAAAATACAGTATCAACTTTGTATCACACTGTTACGCTCACGTCCTGTCTTGAAGGAAAGTGTTAATAATTGTATTGTATACCTTTATGCATATAAGGGACACATTTGAAAAATTTGGAATATTTTGTGATTTTGTTTTTTTAAATTTGTCGCTAAACTTTGCACCGATTAATAGACAAATACTTCACATGGAGACAAACAACCATTCCACACAATTATATTCTAATAGGGACTAAGTGGCTCCATGGACATCTATGCGGTTCTGACCTAAGCTCTTAACGAAACTAAACCATGCTATCATGACATCGCATCAACATTGCGGTCTATGATGTTTGTTCTTTGTAATTGGCTACTATTTCGGCTAAGGAATATTTCCCCAACACCGACTTCCCAAAATCAAACAAGTAATCACGAAAATCTAATAATTCCTTAAAATGGGAAGGTATTTACAAATGACGCCTATCCAGATTCATTGCAATATCAAAGAGATTGTACATTTCAAAGTGATTGTACATAGCAAGGTAATTGTACATTGTACATTGCAAGGAAACTATACATATCAAAGAGATTGCACATGGCAATGAGATTGTAAATTGTACATATCAAGGAGATTGTACATATCAAAGGGATTGTACATATACAACAGATCGTACATATCAAAGAGATTGTACAAGGCAAGGAGACTGCACATTTTACATAGCCAAGAGACTGTACATAGCAAGGAAATTGTACATGGGAAAGAGATTGTACACAGAAAGGCGACTGTACGTATCAATGAGATTGTGCATATCAAGAGATTGTACATAGCAAGGAGACTGCACATAGCAAGTGTCACAGAATTAGGCAAAAAAAAACTGGGTTATGCCTCATGAAATATTTGACTATTTTTCGTTGTGTATGCGTACAATGTTATTTAGGGTGAACGGGTGTTTTTCCAGACAAGCGACGGAACGAACATATGTCTCGCCGGAAATTACTTGCGATGTTGGAACATTATAATCACGATATGCATAGGTATTTTACCCTGAATATTACTCAACATCATATGAATTTAAGCAAGATCAATGCATAACCGAAACGGTGGTCGCTTTGGATCTTGATGACGAATTTAGCCGACATGTAGAGCTATCTTCAGCTGTCTATATGTATGTACGTATGTCTGTACATGTGGTGGAGCCACGACTGTAGACGTAGCTAATACAAGGGTGCTGTATGCTGTCTGTACGTGTGTATACGTATGACTGTATATGTGGTGGATCCATGAAGGGTGCGAGCTGCCGATACAAGTAAGGCCAAACCAAGGGACGTGGTGAAACTGTGCGGTTTATCGGTGTATGAATCGTGCGACTGTACAAGAGTCAAGAAGCATATGTTTGGTCCAATTGTTGTTTCAATTAGGACATTTGTATTTACATGATATTATTTTGAAATTTAGTTGAATTCCAGAAGATTTGTAAATCTCGCTTACAGTGCATACTATTATGTGAAACTGAGGTTTTTTGAATCTGTATATCATATAGATATAATAGTTTTGTTTTATTTTCAATGTGTGAATGTTAGTATAGATTGATTGGGTCAATTGTGTGAGAATAGTTGTATTTATACATAATATATATTTCTTTATTAATGAAGTTCATACATTTTCATCTAACACACTTTGTGTTTGAGTTATTCATTTAATAAAAAATCCACTCGGTTTCATATCTGCAACAACAACGAGATTGTACATATGAACGAGACTGTACATATGAACGAGACTGTACATATCAAAGAGATTGTACACATCAAAGAGATTGTACACATCAAAGATATTGTACATATCAAAGAGACTGTACATATCAAAGAGATTGTACATATCAAGGATATTGTACAAATACAGGAGATTGTACATATCAAGGAGATTGTACATATCAAAGGGATTGTACATATACAACAGATCGTACATTTCAAAGAGATTGTACAAGGCAAGGAGACTGTACATTTTACATAGCCAGGAGACTGTACATAGCAAGGAGATTGTACATGGGAAAGAGATTGTACACAGAAAGGAGACTGTACGTATCAATGAGATTGTGCATATCAAGAGATTGTACATAGCAAGGAGACTGCACATAGCAAGTGTCACAGAATTAGGCAAAAAAAAAAACTGGGTTATGCCTCATGAAATATTTGACTATTTTTCGTTGTGTATCCGTACAATGTTATTTAGGGTGAACGGGTGTTTTTCCAGACAAGCGACGGAACGAACATATGTCTCGCCGGAAATTACTTGCGATGTTGGAACATTATAATCACGATATGCATAGGTATTTTACCCTGAATATTACTCAACATCATATGAATTTAAGCAAGATCAATGCATAACCGAAACGGTGGTCGCTTTGGATCTTGATGACGAATTTAGCCGACATGTAGAGCTATCTTCAGCTGTCTATATGTATGTACGTATGTCTGTACATGTGGTGGAGCCACGACTGTAGACGTAGCTAATACAAGGGTGCTGTATGCTGTCTGTACGTGTGTATACGTATGACTGTATATGTGGTGGATCCATGAAGGGTGCGAGCTGCCGATACAAGTAAGGCCAAACCAAGGGACGTGGTGAAACTGTGCGGTTTATCGGTGTATGAATCGTGCGACTGTACAAGAGTCAAGAAGCATATGTTTGGTCCAATTGTTGTTTCAATTAGGACATTTGTATTTACATGATATTATTTTGAAATTTAGTTGAATTCCAGAAGATTTGTAAATCTCGCTTACAGTGCATACTATTATGTGAAACTGAGGTTTTTTGAATCTGTATATCATATAGATATAATAGTTTTGTTTTATTTTCAATGTGTGAATGTTAGTATAGATTGATTGGGTCAATTGTGTGAGAATAGTTGTATTTATACATAATATATATTTCTTTATTAATGAAGTTCATACATTTTCATCTAACACACTTTGTGTTTGAGTTATTCATTTAATAAAAAATCCACTCGGTTTCATATCTGCGACAACAACGAGATTGTACATATGAACGAGACTGTACATATGAACGAGACTGTACATATCAAAGAGATTGTACACATCAAAGAGATTGTACACATCAAAGATATTGTACATATCAAAGAGACTGTACATATCAAAGAGATTGTACATATCAAGGATATTGTACAAATACAGGAGATTGTACATATCAAGGAGATTGTACATATCAAAGGGATTGTACATATACAACAGATCGTACATTTCAAAGAGATTGTACAAGGCAAGGAGACTGTACATTTTACATAGCCAGGAGACTGTACATAGCAAGGAGATTGTACATGGGAAAGAGATTGTACACAGAAAGGCGACTGTACGTATCAATGAGATTGTGCATATCAAGAGATTGTACATAGCAAGGAGACTGCACATAGCAAGTGTCACAGAATTAGGAAAAAAAAAAACTGGGTTATGCCTCATGAAATATTTGACTATTTTTCGTTGTGTATGCGTACAATGTTATTTAGGGTGAACGGGTGTTTTTCCAGACAAGCGACGGAACGAACATATGTCTCGCCGGAAATTACTTGCGATGTTGGAACATTATAATCACGATATGCATAGGTATTTTACCCTGAATATTACTCAACATCATATGAATTTAAGCAAGATCAATGCATAACCGAAACGGTGGTCGCTTTGGATCTTGATGACGAATTTAGCCGACATGTAGAGCTATCTTCAGCTGTCTATATGTATGTACGTATGTTTGTACATGTGGTGGAGCCACGACTGTAGACGTAGCTAATACAAGGGTGCTGTATGCTGTCTGTACGTGTGTATACGTATGACTGTATATGTGGTGGATCCATGAAGGGTGCGAGCTGCCGATACAAGTAAGGCCAAACCAAGGGACGTGGTGAAACTGTGCGGTTTATCGGTGTATGAATCGTGCGACTGTACAAGAGTCAAGAAGCATATGTTTGGTCCAATTGTTGTTTCAATTAGGACATTTGTATTTACATGATATTATTTTGAAATTTAGTTGAATTCCAGAAGATTTGTAAATCTCGCTTACAGTGCATACTATTATGTGAAACTGAGGTTTTTTGAATCTGTATATCATATAGATATAATAGTTTTGTTTTATTTTCAATGTGTGAATGTTAGTATAGATTGATTGGGTCAATTGTGTGAGAATAGTTGTATTTATACATAATATATTTTTCTTTATTAATGAAGTTCATACATTTTCATCTAACACACTTTGTGTTTGAGTTATTCATTTAATAAAAAATCCACTCGGTTTCATATCTGCGACAACAACGAGATTGTACATATGAACGAGACTGTACATATGAACGAGACTGTACACATCAAAGAGATTGTACACATCAAAGAGATTGTACACATCAAAGATATTGTACATATCAAAGAGACTGTACATATCAAAGAGATTGTACATATCAAGGATATTGTACAAATACAGGAGATTGTACATATCAAGGAGACTTGTACATAGCAAAGAGATTGTATATTGCAAGGAGATTGTTACCCTATGTGGGAAAAGTAGCCAATTTTTATTATTATTATTTTGCTTTACAAATTATGAAAATAATAATATGATGACAGCCCAACTATTTTAAACCATTCCTTACATCACCAACATCAACAAGGGAAACATACTGGCGTAGACAACATTCAAAACAAATGTATACTAATTAAACCACAACAGTTACAAGGACTTCAAATTTAATTCATTTTGAAGTGAAAATGTAGAACGTATACGAAATTAAAACTCAGTCGGTAATCAAATGGACTTGAACAAAAGTTTCTTATCCAGCTTGACAAACATGGTTTAATATTTTCGACTTGGTAGAACCTAAATTTTGAACATTTACGCTATTTTATTGATTAAGCATCCTCATAGTTTACGTATTATAACACGCAAGGGGTCTAGCTACAGAATAAATTAAATATAACACACAAGAGGTCTAGCCACATAATAATTAATTATAACACGAAAGGGGTCTAGCTACAGAATGAATTAATTATAACACGCAAGGGATCTAGCTACAGAATAAATTAAATATAACACACAAGAGGTCTAGCCACATAATAATTAATTATAACACTAAAGGGGTCTAGCTACAGAATGAATTAATTATAACACGTAAGCGGTCTAGCTAAAGAATGAATTAATTATAACACGCAATGGGTCTAGCCACATAATGAATTAATTATAACACGGAAAGGGGTCTAGCTACAGAATGAATTAATAATAACACGCAAGCGGTCTAGCTAAAGAATGAATCAAATATAACACGCAAGGGGTCTAGCTACAGAATAAATTAAATATAACACACAAGGTGTCTAGCCACATAATAATTTATTATAACACACAAGGGGTCTGTCCACATAATTATATATTAAAAACAACCAAGGGATCTAGCTACAGAATTAATAAATTATAATATGCTAAGGGTCTAGCTACCGAATGAATTAATTATAACACGCAAGGGGTCTAGCCACATAATGAATTAATTATAACACGCAAGGGGTCTACCTACATACATACTTAGTTAAGATAAGCAAGGGATCTAGCTACAGAATAAATTAATTATAACACGCAAGGGGTCTAAATACAGAATGAATTAATTATAACACGCAAGGGGTCTAGATACTGAACGAATCAAACATCACCTGCTTAGTCGGGCTTGAGATCCATGCCTCCATTACTTCCTAATGACAACATTCACTGTCAACTGAAAAATACTTAAATACGTAAATAATACATATGATTGTTCTATTGTTATCCCATGACCACACATTTAGTGTTAATTTACATCATGAAACACGACCGAAACACGTAATACTGTCTCGACTTGCTCAACACTTATATAGTGGATTACAAACAAAGAATTCTTATGTGGTTGAATTCACGAGGATATGCCTCTGTTGGGGCAAAGGAAAGGCTGCTTAACCATGAACTAGAGACCACATTTTCATCCAGTGATTGCTATTGTGCACTGCGGACTTCGCCTGTCTCATTCAAGGTATTGTAGGTGTGTTACCTGTCTGAAACAACGAATTTATTTTGTGCAGAACTGTTAGTTGCCTTTGTTGTCCCCAAGAATGTTTAAGAGAACATCTGATAAAACTTATAGATATGATATAGCTTTTATTATTGGATTCTTTGAGGACTACGAGTCGAGAGAAAGAAAGAAATTGTGAGGATATAAGGAGAGAGAGAGAGAGAGAGAGAGAGAGAGAGAGAGAGAGAGAGAGAGAGAGAGAGAGAGAGGAGAGAGAGAGAGATTTTCTATTCTATTTCCATCTTGCCTTTCGTCCTTGTTATATTGTTTAATATTCAGTAGGACATTTTGGTTGAAGTTTATCTTCTATTTTGTTTTAACGAAACACCTAAACAGATGCAACATCATTTTTTAAGCTTAATTTTTTTCTGGCTGATATATATATATATATATATATATATATATATATATATATATATATATATATATATATATATATATATATATATATATATATATATATATATATGTATATATATATATATATATATATATATATATATATATATATATATATATATATATATATATATATATATATATATATATATATATATAGATAGATAGATAGATAGATAGATAGATAGATAGATAGATAGATAGATAGATAGATATATGTTCCTGAACTTGTAGTAACGGGGTTATAATAAGCAAGCTTTCAAGCTTTTGACAAACTAAATAATGGAGTATGTTTTATCTCACAGTTATAATGAAAGCTAGGTGGTACACTTCTTTTGTACAATAGCCACTATTATATAGCTGAATAATAACAAGATATGTTTGAAATTTATATCAACCACTGCCTTCTGGATGAATTGCGCTGACACAGTTTTGCGATTTTGAGTTAGTAGCATCGTTGCTGCGATAAACCTGTTGTTTATTTTGTTTAATCTAGTGCTACTAATGTTCATGAAATGGATTGTACAAATCGATCCACAAAAATCCATTATAATTAGAAACTTGATTCCAGGTTGAATGAAAATCGGATTAATAAAGTTATTTAATATAGATTTTGTAACGTAGCTGAGAGCCATTACAGGGATAAGCCTTATTGGGTTACTGAGGATAAAAGAGTTTTATTATTTATAACCGGCTCATCGTTCGATCATTTCAGTTTACGCTGCATTGGGTTCGAATATAATAATATCAATGGATGACTCAACTCTTAAATACCAGTATAAAGATCGATTAGGAACATAATAATCGCATTTTAAATCTATTATACGAAAAATACGCTATTGAAGAGCACAATAAAAAGATTTATTTCCTATATATACTAAAATATAGATTTTCTTTATATAAATATATATCTCAATGCAAAACATTCTATTTCCATGGATTTGTTTTTATATTTGTAGTTTATTGAAACATAACAAGATAAACGCATATCTTAGTTCTCCTTTACAAATCTTTGAATTCTGTTTTGTTATCTTATTTAATATTATGGAGTAATGCTTAACAATTAGGTAGAATGTAATTCACATTGATCCTGAAATGACATAATCTGTTAATGTTATTTTCCCATCGTACCTTGTTTGTATATTTGATTTATATTATTTGTTGGCGCCGCTTAAAGACTGTATGTTATATGCATCTGTATTTTGTACCCGACCTTGTCCGAAATCGAGTTATTTGTGTACCTAACCAGTGACATTTACTTTGTAAGCAACATAATGCATAGCAAATATTTATCTAAGAGTATATATTAAATATTCGGATGGCTATCGATGGAGGTAAACGTGTTTATTTGAACTTGAGTCTAGTACATTAGGGTTCTCACTTGGAAATTCCTAAAAGTGTTGACAATTTTGAATGTTTTATAACAAAGACTGACCTACATCTTGGTTCTGTTGTTGTGCTTGAACTTATTATAAAATGTTATTTACTTAAAACTTTACTCATTCTTGCCTTAACATATGAGGCAGAATCAGTCTTATTGTTGTGTTAAGTTTGTGATTTGGGTAATGAGTACATATATTTATTCAAATTATTATTCACTGGAATTACAATGTGATCAATGATATTTTGGACTTAAACATGAATTTGGAATTTTCGTGAACTAAAACAAGGACATTTGCGATTACGTTGTTGTGATATCAAATCATCACACTTCTGGTCATATGTACACGAGACTACAGAGACGCCTTCAATATTGGAATTTATTTGGAATACCACTGGAATTCCATTGGAGCTCATCCATTTGGATTTGTAATATAACTTTCGGGATTAATTGGGTTTTCAGTTCACAATAATGTAAGTTTATTTCAAAAAGTTCATTTTGCTTTCTCAGTAAATACATTTTTTTGTTGAAGTTTATAAAATTTGTTTTCTTGTTTCTCTTTTTCAGTTACTTAGTTTAAGACCATATAGTGGTAAAATTGGGGTAAGAATATAAGCGATATGAATTTCTCTAAAATATTTCAGAAAACTTTGTTGTTTTAGAATTTATAAGTTCCAGGTATTATTTCTACTATTTTAGAAATCTTTAGTGAAACTAACAAGCGTTCACAACGTATTCAGAAGCGGAGAACTTTATTTACCCAGGGGTGAATGGTTCTTTTCGTACTTTATTTACCCAGGGGTGAATGGTTCTTTTCGTACTTTATTTACCCAGGGGTGAATGGTTCTTTTCGTACTTTATTTACCCAGGGGTGAATGGTTCTTTTCGTACTTTACAGCGTTTAATGATCATGAATATATTTGGTCTAAATAACTCGGACGCTTACATCGATGATATAATTTACAACTACACTTGCAATGATCATCTTGAAACCATTCGGAAATTCTTTGATGGACTCATTGACGCCAATTTGCCAACTAATTTATCCATAGGGAACTTTTGCCATGCTTTTGTAACATTTTTAGGACATATCACGGGACACAGTCAGGTTAGACCTGTGGACGTTAAGACTAAGGCTAGTTTGAATTCCCTGATGCGATTTTTTGGTATGGTTGGATATTATCGGACATTTTTCTTCATGTGGTCCATACTTGCTGAACCCATAACCAATTTGTTAGAAAGCCAGGTTTTATTGGTTTGATGAAAAACAGGTTTCATTTTTTGGGATAAAAGACAGGATGCCTTTCAAAGGTTAAAGGCCATACTCAGGAGTGCAGAAGTTCTTTCAACTCAAAATTTCGGTCAGTCATTCAAAATGTATTTTGATGCAAATGGTGTTGGGGCTGGCTGAGTATTGATTCAAGAAGACAATACTGGTGTAGATCATCCAGTGTGTTATTGTTCTAGGAAATTAAATAAGCACAAGGGATATTATTTGACAATGGAAAAAGAATGTATGGCTTCGATACTAGCCTTGCAGCATTTTGAAGTTTATATGAATTTATGACCTTTCTTCGATTATTGTTTTCTGTAATCACCTTCCCCTTAATTTCTTTAGCAATGTAAAGAAACAAATACAAAAGATTATTGAAGATGAATTTGATGTTGCAGAAATACAATAATTACTTAAGTCAGTCACATACATATAAATGTAATCTAATTGCAAATGTACTTTGACTTTGATAAAAGTATTACATTGCTTCATGTATACTTTTTGTCATTTATACGACATAAATGTATGTCATTTTAATTACATGCATACTTGACATAATGGTTAAAAAAAAACAACTTTATAGTATTTAACTTTATTTGTAACGATGGGGATGTATTATGTATATTTAATTTGTGTTATTTATGTGTTTTTTTTAAATGATTATATTTTATGCACATCTGTATTTCGTTCTTGATCAGAAATCTTATTTATGGTGTACCATACCAGTGACGTTTATTTTGTAAGCAAGATAAGACGTAGCTAATATTTTTCCAAGGGTGTACATTCAAATTGAGATCAACATCAAGGGATGTCAACATGTTTATTTTAATTTGGTCTAGGATTTTAAGTTGTTTACTTGGAATTTACAAAAACGTGTTGACATCAAATGCTTGATTAATGGGACTGACCTACGTCATGGCTACGTCATGGCTACGTCATGGCTACGTCATGGCTCTATTATTGTGCTTTAGCTTTTATATAATGTTGTTTACGTGAAAAATTACTCATTCTTGCCTTATCGTATGAAGCAGGATACTTCTTTCTGTTGTATTAAACTTTTGATTTGGGTGGATATATTTTTCCTCAATATATTATTCACAGGAATTACAATGTTCTCAATATTCCTTTAGGACTGGAATATTAAGTTAAAATTTAGTGAATTTAAACACGGACATGATGGATTATATCGTGATCAACAGACTGCTAGCACATCATCACAGACCACTGAAACAATCGCACGTTGGAGTTCTATGACTATTTTATTTGCCTTGTTTGCTAGTTATTTTGTGGTCATTTTTATTTCCTTATATGCGAAAGATAATTGTATGAAAATCAAGTTTATTTTCAACCTGGCTTGAATCATTGATTAAAATTCTGTAAATAATTAATTATATGGCTCATATGTTCTCTATCTGTATGGGGTAGCGATGTTGCCTGAGTCTGGATCATTTTCTTTATCATGTTCTTTATTACAATCTTTATGATAATTTTAGTAATATAATTCCTAATTATAACTTAGAATTTATCTTGTAAATATTTGGAGCCTTCCAGAATATAATTTTACATTAGGAAATTATTGTGACCTGAGCTCAGGTGTAGGACTATATAGTCTTATTGTTCTAGAAATTATTTATTCATGCTTTAAGATCTGAGCAAAATCAGTTGTATTCTTGCTGCATTAAGTATTTCATTTTTGCTTGAATTTATTTATTCAAATTATTTAACTCAAGGTATCTTTTCTGAAAATTCAAAATGCTCAAAAAACATTCTGGGTAATAGAAAGTTAACTACTACAAAGGCCACCATCGACACATCAACACTTCTAGCTTTGGATATATTTAGAATACCATTTAACATTTTCAATGCTTTAATCATTTGGCCTTGTGCTGAATATTATAGCATTAATTAGGATTTTGTTTAAGCAATACAGGAAGTTTCGTTCACATTATTTGTTGAATGTTACAAACCTTATTGGTTCTCACTCTTTTCTATTGCTTATTTAAGACCATATAGTCGTAATGTGAGACCACAGGCACAGGAAAACATTTAATATCGGAAATTGTATTACTACTGGAATTCAACTGGAATTTCATACATTTTGACTTATGATAGAAATTTTAAAGACTGTTTTCAGCACTTTGAGTTCTTCTTATATTTTCATTTTTTTAAAACTTATATGGAAATAAATGACTAGTTAAATTTTATAAAACGTATTGGTTTTCGCTTTTATTTTTGCTGACTATGGACCATTGGGACGAAACACATAATATACCTCATTTTCTTACTATTATGGATTGCCCTTGATTTGCCCAGTAAATTTAAATGCTAGTAGAAAGGCGTTTCATTTCCTGTTAGTCCTTTGCCGAGCATCTAGATAAATTATACATGCAATTGTATTATACATGCTATTGCCCAATGGATCCTTAAATCAGGTAACTTTGTGTCACGTCAGATATGATGTCCTTAACAATTGACGTGAGAGGAGTACAGTGTAGTATTTTCCTGATATGATACTTTATGATAATCGTATTCATAATTTGTTTATACATCTGTCAAGGTACACTGATGAAATTGTTACTGAAGAAGAACTTGGATAACGGAATTGAAGGCTTCATAGGAATTACGTGTACAATTTAAGACAGAATAGACTCAATGCAGGTTTTAAATGTGGTTCTCGCTTTGATATTCATTTCCTAGTTCAATTTTGTTTTTACCATTACGTAAATATTGAGTTACGCTTCCCTAGTAGTTATATGCGTATTTCTGGGGATTTGTGTGAATTAACATTACGCTGAAGTATTATAGGGTTCAAAATAGAAATCCAATGTTAATTCCGCAGTATGTATCTTATGCTAATTACGCAGTAGGTTTCCATGGAGATGCCGCTCTGGGGAGAAGCGGAAATGGTGATGTTTAAATTGCTATCTAGAATCCAAACACACACCACTACTATCCAGCAACAGTGCTTTGTCCAAACACATCCTATAATATGAAGTACCCAATTGCTGATTTCCGATTAATCCAAACACATCCTATACTATGAAGTACCCAATTGCTGATTTCCGATTACTATTTAAAGACTCTACCCTACCATCCTGCACCGATGATTTTATTTCAATCCAAACACACACCCTACTATCCAATATCGATATGTCATTTTTCGAAAAATTTGGCTAATAATTGAAAGGGCTGTTTATTTATGTTCCCACTAGTAGTCAAATGATGATTGGTTGTTTTTTGTATTCCTAACAACTCGGCACACACTGGTCCAACTGTTCGTAAACTTGTTCGTTCAAGACGATGAAAGTATTTTGATTGTCACTAATATTCAGGGTTTGAGTACGAATAATGATTTTATCCAAGCTACGTCTCTATGTGGTTCGTGGTCTTCGAAACTACTTTTGTTATTGCTTTTACAGTCGGTAGTACATTCAAATACGGACTGGGAAAAAGACAGCCAACTGTAACCTCAGCTGTGCACTCGCTGCTCCAAGTAAATAATACCTTATAAAGATATGACAGAAGAAAACCAAGATATTTTTTAAACACACATTCGTCACACCACACCCACATACGTTGCCCTTGTGGTTATTGCAGAGACGAACTCTGAGAAGGAGAGGTGGCTGCTAAGTTAAATGGCAAGGTGGTTACTTAGTCTTCTTTTTATGGTCGATTACTTGTTAAGCGGTCTAAGCTGATATCCTTTCATTGGCACTTTGACGTTTTCATATCAAAGGTTTATCACCCTTGACGTGTTTTTGGGTTAATTATTTGGGTCTATGCCACTGTATTTGAATTCGTGTCAGGATTGTTTGTAGTGAAATAAATCTTTTTTAAATTTCATTTTGTTGGAAATTCTTGGTTCTGAAATTCATTGCCTTTGTCTATTTGCTATATGAAAAAGTGACGAATATTTTTTTTCACAACAAGTTGTCAAATTCATACTATGAATTTGCTCTAAAAGCCAAAGGAACCACCCAAACTGATTTTGAAAATGACCCAACCCTACCAAAATGATTGGGCCATATATCAAACCGACTCTCAACTTGAATATCTTATGGCACGTTTTTCATCCAAAGCATCGATTCACAAATTTTATTTATTATGTCAACTTCATGATCAAAATATAGATTAAGAAAGACCGTGCTTGCCTGGACCTTTTCATGATTCATAAACAGACTACGAATGGTCGTGTTTGCCTTGTGACTTTCATGATTCAAATATAGACTAACAAAGATCGAGTTGCCTTGCCTATTTTGTGATTCATAAAATAAACTACCAATATTCGGGTTAGCATTGCTATTTTCATGATTCAATTATAGTCTACCAAAGATCGGGTTTGCCTTGTCACTTACCTGATTTAGGTATAGACTAACAAAGATCGAGTTGCCTTGCCCATTTCATGATTCAAGTATAGACTAACAGAATCGGTTTTGTCATGTAACCTTTCATTCATGATTCAAATAAAGACTAGCAAAGATCTGGATTGCCTTTTCATTTTCATGATTCAAATATAGAGTAACAAAGATCGGGTTTGCCATGTAACTTTAATGATTCAAATATTGACTAGCAAAGCTGGGGTGTTGTCATTTTGATGATTCAAATACGGACTAACAAAGATTGGGGTTGCCTTGTCACATTCATGATTCAAATATAGACTGACAAAGATCGGGTTTGCTTTGTCACTTGCATGATTCAAATATAGACTGATATTGTAAACGGAAGCTTTATTCTATAAATATTTCCTTTTTTCTTACGAGAGGCGGTGTTATGCATATTTAATTTATATTATTTCCATGATCGAGGCTAGCTTTTTGTGTTGTTTTCTGGTATTTCAGTTAAGTTCTAGCTGTATTTACAAACGTCTAGCTGTATTTACAAACGTCTAGCTGTATTTACAAACGTCTCCGGAAGAGAACTTTTGTCGCATATCTTGGGCGTTTTATTGTGTCTTAAATCAAGTGATCATTTTTAAAATATAAAAATGGGGAAGCCTAATTGTTTAATTTCCCTTTCAATTCAGTCTGTGGAATCATTTACTTTTGTGTTATGATATAATTTGAGAGGAAACTTTATTTAAATTATTTGTTAGAATATCAAAGTGCTTACTGACACTTTGGACTGAGCACGTTTTTGGTAGTATTGTAAATGCATTCAAAGACTTTCTGTATTATACAATTGTAATAAATCAAGACAGCAGATCATCGAAGACTACAGGTGCATCAGCATATTCAAAGGTACATCAGTATATTAAAGATAATTGGAAGTTATTCCAAACATTGTAAACGCTTAGACTTGTTATATAACATTCAATATTGTTTTGGATTTAATTCAAAATACTACCATTAGTATTTGTAAACTTTCACCGTGTAACATAGAAATTTTATGAGTATATGGTCGGAGAGAGAGAGAGAGAGAGAGAGAGAGAGAGAGAGAGAGAGAGAGAGAGAGAGAGAGAGAGAGAGAGATTTAATTATTGTGTGTCAGAATGGGTGGAAAACGTTTTTATCATTCCTACATCTTGCATACCTATTAGGAAATAATACCTAACTCTTAATTAAATGCGTTTTAAATTTAAGTGTAAAATTCACATTTTCTTGGGGGCGGGGGGGGGGGGACGGATTCTTATATACGTCTACAATCACAGATGCCTCTTTTACTTGTTGAACGCATTAAAGCGTGTGTGCATGTTTGTGCAGGTTTGTACCCATTATATGTTCATTGTTCTAACTACTCATTAATTCTTGTAATTCTCACTTTGATAGTAATATATATGCTCGTTTCCTTGACTGCTCTTGATGTTGTATTGTGATTGTCCGTGTTTGCCAGTTAGTAAAGTGTACCATTTTTTTTTTAAAACCCTGCTTCAATAATTTATAAAATGAGGATATATATTCTTGTTGGAGTGCACAATTTGCTAATATGGGAAACATTATATTATAATTAACAAAACAATGACACATGCCTTTGTCGAAGAGAATAGGCAAATTTGGTTAGAGAAAGCATTTCAGAAATAAATTTTATTTATGTCCTACATTTACACACAATTTATAGTTTCATGTGCATACAGTCTCTGAGATATCGTGCTGTTTTTAGTATTCTTTTGCCAGCTACATATAGAACTTCATTATTTCTTGTACATTTACGAAGCCCTAAATTATATCTTTGCCAGAAATGTTTGGTAATGAAAAAGAACATGTTTTCAGTTGCATGGAAACACTTAAATTCCAGAAAAACCGCAATATTTTATCCCATTTCTCCCTTTTCTTAACACCCAAAGGAAATAGGTCAACTCACATGCATATGAATTTTCCACATTGGTCTGTGAAAGTTGACTAGCAAGACTGGGTAAGATCTAGTCAGAATGTTCATAATGATTGACACACGAGTTAATGTCCCAATTAAACCAGTCTATCAGCCTTGAAGATATCATCCACCCACTGCCATTACCTATTTCACAAGATAGTACATACATCCACTACATGGCTTGAAGATATCATCCACCCACGGCCATTAGCTATTTCACAAGATAGTACATACATCCACTACATGGGAGTTGTGTCGTTCTGCTTTGACATCAGTTATAAAGTCTGTTATATAGTTCGTTAGTTTTAGCTCTTCATCGTTCATTTTCGAAAGTGTGTGCTTTAGAAGTATGACGGTTATCGTTACAAGCTATTATTATTATTATTATTATTATTATTATTATTATTATTATTATTATTATTATTATTATTATTATTATTATTGTAGCAGTAGTAGTAGTACTAGTTGTAGCTGAGTAGTATAGTGGGATACCATAGCACCATAGCCCCAGTGGGAAAATACATTACAGACCCCCCCCCCCCGAGACACTCTAGCCTCAGTGTTGTAAAAATCATGCTTTATACACACTAGCCCCAAGGGGGAATTGAACATGGGGAACATTGGGTCTATATACGGACAAGGGAAAGTAGAATATATCTATTTTAGGTTTTATATTTGGACAATAGGAATGGAACAGTTGTGGTGACGTCGCGGTATTAAAGATTGGTAAGAATGTTGCAACATTTGTATGAACAGGTGTGCTCCTGGCATACCTCAATCTGGGCCGAAGAGTGGGACATAGATTTATACAACGCATACATCAAACACTATACAGTCACAAACAATTCACAAACTAACAGGAAAGGAGACCCACACCCAAAAATACTATAAATAAAACCCACAAATATACTATCCACTCACAGGAAGGAGAAAAATCAAACCAAAAAATACTATCAAAACCTCAAAATATAATATCCAGACACAATAGGGCAAGAAAACAAACACCTAATATACTATCCATACATGGGAAGGAGAAAGAACTAACCACATAATACAATCAAAACCCACAAATATACTATAAACACACGAGAAAGAAAACAACAACAACAAACAAACCACAAATATACTATCAACACAGAAGGGAGGGAAAACAAAGCAAAATTATACTATCCACACACAGAAGGGAGAGAATCAAAACCCAACTACACCTAACATACTATCAACACACAGGAAAAAACATAACTCAAATAAACTATCCACAAAACCAAAATATATTATCAACACAGAAAGAACGGAAAACAAACCTCAAAGATACTATCAACACAGATGGGAGAGAAAACAAATCATAAAATATACTATCCACACATGAGAAGGATTAAATAACTACAAAATACCACAAACATACTATCAACACAGATGCGAAAAGCAAAGCAAAACAACAACAAACACACAAAAGAGATCACAGTCTCTACTATCCGTACACGCGAAGGAGAAAAATACAAACACTTAACACTATGCTATTCACACACGGGAAGGAGAAAAAACACACTCTACTAAACACAAACGTACGCGAACGCGTACACAAAGGCACACACACAGATATATATATATATATATAAATATATATATATATATATATATATATATATATATATATATATATATATATATATATATATATAAATAAATATATATATATATATATATATATATATATATATATATATATATATATATATATATATATATATATATATATATCAGGAAACAAACATTTAAACAATGCAAACATTTATCCAATTCTACTTCTGTCTCTGTTTAAAATCCTCGACGTGTGGTAAGGAAGGAGAAGGTGGCGAAGGTACTGGTACCGGAACAAATTCTTGTAAAGAAGAGAGAAAATCAAATAAATTCCAATTAAAATCGATATCTTCTGGAAGTAGAATTGTTTTGACTTTGGTAGCCACTGATATACCATCACATCTCGTCTTCACGGCAAGTACACCCCAATTCGTCGTCTTCTTAGTTAACGTCATGATTGAAAACCGTCGCATGGATTCACAGCACACAGACGCTAGCGCACGGATATAGAGAATGTGACGTCACAGACGACTCTCTTCGGAGTGGAAGACAGACCCCGCAACGTGACTGAATTTTGCAACGCGTATTAGGATTGGTGAAAGAACTCAATCCGTTTCGATCCACTCTTCCACTATAAATAACCGCAGTTCACAGCATTCCCTTCAACTGATCTAGTCAACAAGAAGTGAACAAACAAATCTTCTACTCTCGTATTATTACTGTTGCGCACGGACTAACCCATGTGAAATCAACAGGGACAATTATTATGATCACTGTTACACTGAGAAAAAAAAAAAAAGAAAGACTTTTATGTGGCGAGGCAAGGCTGTTTGAAGACAATACACATTTGTTTTAGTTGTTTGTATAATTGTTTGTGACTGTATATTGTATGTTGTATGTGTTATATAAGTCTAAGTCCATGTCCCACTCTCTGGTCCTGATTGAGATCAGACCGATGCACACCTGTTACTACAAATATTGCAACATTGTTAGCAATCTTCAGTACCTTGACGTCATCACACCTGTTCCATTCATATTGTCCCTATACAAAACCTATATTTCACTTTCCCTTGTCCGAATATAGATCCAATGTTCCCTATGTTCAATTCCCTTTGAGGCTAGAGTGTCCCAGCGTGATTTTTAAAACCTCGAGTCTCGGGGTGGGGTGGGGTGAGGTTGGTCTGTAACATTTTTCCATTGAGGCTATGGTATCCCACTATACTACTGTGCTGGCAGTAATATTAGTAGCAGTAGTAGTAGTAGTGGTAGTAGCATCAGTAGTTGCATTAGTAGTATTGATAGTAGTAGTAGTGACAGTAGTAGTAGTGCTAGTAGTAGTTGCAGTAGTAGCAGTGGTAGTAACATAATGGCAGTAATAGAAGTGACAATCGTAGTAGTAATAGTAGTAGTGGTAGTAGTAGTTGTGGTGGTGGTAGTGGTAGTAGTATTAAGTAGCAGTAAACGAAATCGGTTGTTTTACGTACAAGAAAAATTATTTTACATCGTTTGCTTATGGATAAAAAAAAAGCATTGGAGAAACAGACTGGACATTTTAAAAGTACTATGTTTTAAATGCTAATTGTAGGTGGCCTAAATTACCGATCTTGTATTTTTTGTGAAAGCCACCCACCCCCACCCCCTCATCTAATGACGCCGTACTAGCATCACTTTGTTGTTGTTTTGTTTGAGACATTTCCCGTAAATTCGATAACACTACCATGTACAGGCAGGACCATAGTTTTGTTCAGTTTAACGGCTTCGTTCTCTGTGCGTTTGTCTAGTTTAACAGAATTATAAATATATTTAACAAGCACGCTGAATAACATAATGACATTCACCCCCACGTATTTGAGATTCATTACTTCTATTGCATGTTTATAACTTTTTGCAAAAGGTCAGGAGGAAATATTTTGGGATACATTATGTGCTATGAACGTAAAATCGTGTTTCTCGTTTTGATAATCGGATAATGATGGGAACTCCCGTAATTGTCTATTTATCTAGCGTATCCTTTATCCAATTTTTTTTTGATATATCTTCTTTTACGTATTCAAATTTTGTATTCGGAATCATCAGTGTAATGAACGTCGCAATAGTCTGTGGTTTTGAGTGAAAGTATTCACAAAGAGCTTGAGAGCATTCTTTATAAATGAGGGAAAAAAGGAAAGCAATTTAATTTAGATGTGAAGGATTCGTCTGGTAAAAGCCCAGTCGATAACTGTCCCTATATTCGGCTGGTTAAAGTCCAGTCAATAATACAAAATGCTCCTTTTCGGCTGGTAAAAGTCCAGTCGATAATAAAAAAAATGTCCCTGATTTGGCTGGTAAAAGTCCAGTCGATAACAAAAAAAAAATGTCCCTGATTCGTCTGGTAAAAGTCCAGTCGATAATTAAAACTGTTCCTATATTCGTCTGGTAAAAGTCCAGTCAATAATAAAAAAAAATGCTTCTTTCGGCTGGTCAAAGTCCAGTGGATAATACAAAATGTCCCTGATTCGGCTGGTAAAAGTACGGCCGATGATAAAAACATGTCCCTGATTCGGCTGGTAAAAACCAGTCGATAATAAAAAAAAAAATGTCCCTGATTTGGCTGGTAAAAGTCCAGTCGATGATCAAAAATGTCCCTGATTCGGCTGTTAGAAACATAATCGTTAATCAAGAATGCCCTTGCTCATAAAATGTGGAAAATAGTATTGTTTTAATTAAAATAGAAAGCGAAATTTTATTTCATTACCAAATATTTTTATTTGGCATATACCACCACCACCATAATGGCCATCAACATCAACAGCAGCATTAGCAGAACAGAGCAGCAGCAAGAAGTTTTATGAAAAAGCAGTAACAGAAACACCACCACTACTATTAACACGAACACGAACAACAAAGCCACCTTTATCAACCCCCACACAATCACCGCCGTCTTCGTCTCCACAAGTAACAGCAACTATGAAAATTGCATCCTAACGGAAATAACAAGCAGTGCCATCTGATTTGTGGTCGTCGAAGTCAAGGTAGTTGCAGTAATCAAAAGAAAATGTGGTACATGTAAAGATAGTAGCAGTAATCAAAAGAAAATGTGGTACATGTAAAGATAATAGCAGTAATCAAAAGAAAATGTGGTACATGTAAAGGTAATATTAGTAATCAAAAGAAAATGTGGTACATGTAAAGGTAATATCAGTAATCAAAAGAAAATGTGGTACATGTAAAGATAATAGCAGTAATCAAAAGAAAATGTGGTACATGTAAAGGTAGTAGCAGTAATCAAAAGAAAATGTGGTACATGTAAAGATAGTAGCAGTAATCAAAAGAAAATGTGGTACATGTAAAGGTAGTGGCAGTAATCAAAAGAAAATGTGGTACATGTAAAGATAATAGCAGTAATCAAAAGAAAATGTGGTACATGTAAAGGTAGTAGCAGTAATCAAAAGAAAATGTGGTACATGTAAAGATAGTAGCAGTAATCAAAAGAAAATGTGGTATATGTAAAGATAATATCCGTAATCAAAAGAAAATGTGGTACATGTAAAGATAATAGCAGTAATCAAAAGAAAATGTGGTACATGTAAAGGTAGTAGCAGTAATCAAAAGAAAATGTGGTACATGTAAAGATAGTAGCAGTAATCAAAAGAAAATGTGGTACATGTAAAGATAATAGCAGTAATCAAAAGAAAATGTGGTACATGTAAAGGTAGTAGCAGTAATCAAAAGAAAATGTGGTACATGTAAAGATAGTAGCAGTAATCAAAAGAAAATGTGGTACATGTAAAGATAATAGCAGTAATCAAAAGAAAATGTGGTACATGTAAAGGTAGTAGCAGTAATCAAAAGAAAATGTGGTACATGTAAAGATAGTAGCAGTAATCAAAAGAAAATGTGGTACATGTAAAGATAGTAGCAGTAATCAAAAGAAAATGTGGTACATGTAAAGATAATAGCAGTAATCAAAAGAAAATGTGGTACATGTAAAAGTGAGTATTAGCAGTAGTAGTAGTAAAAGAAAATGAAGATGGAGAAGAAGAAAAATAAAAAGTAAAATTAAAAATTGGTGAAATAATAGTACTAATGGTAGTAGTAGTAGTAGTAGTAGTAGTAGTAGTAGTAGTAGTAGTAGTAGTAGTAGTAGTAGTAGCATTAGTAGTTATAATGATGTTAAACATAATTTAAAACTTTGCATCGGTTGATCTATTTCCATTTCATTAAGAACTAGCAAAGAACATTTTAATGTTATGCTTGTAACAGACATGTAATTTTTACAGCTTTTGACTGCCTCAGATGAAAGACCAAATCCGTTTTGATTTTCTTTGTTCCCTTAACTTTCAGATTGTATCTCATTCGCCCGTGATTAATGTTGCTGAAGTATTTGTGACGCTCTCCCCCACAAAGAAAAACATCTGCACGTGGCGAACTACTTTAGTTATACCATGCGTACTACTATTGTACTATCTGAAACAATTAAAGTAATCTTTTCGTCTGCAACTGTTGGCTTCTAGATGTTTTGGAGCATCCTTTGAGACGCCCCCTGAATGGCATTTGTAGGCCTGAACCGCACATAACAAAGGGAGAATTTTAACAAGATCTCAATTTATCATCTCTAATCTGGAGCGACAATTGATGCAAAACACAAAAGATAAAACCTGGAGCACAGGTCACACGGCACACCACTATATCCGTTTAGCTGCTGTATCGATGTGAACTCCTCTCTCTCTCTCTCTCTCTCTCTCTCTCTCTCTCTCTCTCTCTCTCTCTCTCTCTCTCTCTCTCTCTCTCTAATGTCTTTGCTTTCCTCTCATACACATAAACGCATATATTACTCACATACATAGTTTCATATATTTTCAGTTACTCGATCAGGTTTGAGACATACCTAAAATAGTTAGTCCTAAAAAAGGAACAAAAAGGCCTCCTTGCTGAAAGAGTTTGCAAAGTTACAAGAGAATACTGGTTCATGCAGTATATTCACTTCCAAGAGTTATTAATTTAATTTCACCTCAGATTGTCGAAATGACTGCATACCAATATCATCTACTGCACAGGTGAACACAAGTACCGGTTGCGTAATTTAGTCTTTTGTGTTCCAGAAAAAAGAAAATTTCAGGAGGAGCGGTTTAATTAATCATTGAATCAATACGATGTTAATTTAAGATGAAAATAAATTCAGATGAGTCTGTCAATTTATTCCCAGTGATGGAGCCGCCCATACTGGGACGTTGATATATAACAAGTTAACTCTTTGTACCATAAACAATAACTTGAAATAATTTCCTGTCATGTTCACAGAGGTAATTTCGCACACTGGTAACAAACGTTTACAAAAGAAATACACATAGCCGTGTTCTCTTCATCGTCATTAATATCATCGTTAACTTTATCTTTCTTTGCATCCACCTTCTCGTCGTAATCTTCAGTCTTCATCATCATGTGGCTATTGTCGTCTTTGTCATTATCTTAACCGTTAACGTGATTTACGTGGTCCGCCTTCTCGTCATCATCAGACATTGTCATCAGCAGTAGGTTCTCTGTCATTATCATCATCACAATCACCATCGTCACGATTATCATCATCTTTTTGTCGTCATCTTAATCACCATTGTCGTCTTCACGAACATTACCACAACTTCGTCCATTTTTCTTCATGAGTCACTTTGTTTCTATAGATGTTTTATGTGACTGTAGCGTTTGCAAAGGTTGGGGTGGGGTACTTCCAAAATATTAATTAAAATATTATTTAAGTTCCACCTGGCTCGTGAATTTAAATTTAAATTAATGACCAAATAGATATACAGCTCTGAGCCCCCAGTCAGCACTGCCGACGGTTAAATTAAATATATATATATATATATCTATATATAACACGAAGATGAAATTCAAACAATAACAATTTAATGAAGCCTATAAATTTAAATGATACACAATCACTCGTCATCCAAGTGATAGCCTATTTCATCTCATGATTTCAGTGTGAGTTCGATTTTCCACCTGGCCTTTGGTTGTACTCATCTATTTATCCAATCCTCTCATTCCTCCTGGGTTTCACCCCTCCCGACTTCTCTCCTTCCTTCTCTTTCCTTCCGTTCTTTATCAAGACTATTGGGACCACATTCCCTGGTCTGTCCCCCGAAGCTTCCTCTCCAGATATCCCTCTTTCCTTCTCTTTCTTCCGCCTCTAACGGAGACACTGTGACCATTCACTAATCTGTCCCTCGAAGCTTGCTGTGAAAATCACAAGGCGTTAACATAGGGTTTATCAAATCTCACCTCACACTAAATCATCAATTAATCATCAGATAAGGTTATTACTTTTTAGGTCACGCATACATACACATCGAAATTCCCACACACTCTTACAGGGAAACAATGACGTAATAGCACGATATCATACATATATCAATACATCATATCACATCAGTATATCTAATATATATATATATATATTTAATCTCATTGTACTTACAATATTACGACGACCAGACATATGTCTGTACACTACACTCCCACAAGCGTACACAAATATTCAAATATTCATATTATTAACTTCTCACAGTGCAACCATTTAAAAGATACCATTCAATTGCATGGATAATGTGCTATTGTACTACAAAATAACCACATAGCGAATTATAATAATATTAATTCTCACGACGGCTAGCAAGCAATATGATTCTTTACAAATATGAACTCATTCTTCAAAATATACAAACATATCAACATCACAAAATAATTATTCCTACTACGATTTTAGTAATAATTAGGATATATATATATATATATATATATATATATATATATATATATATATATATATATATATATATATATATATATATATATATATATATATATATATATATATATATATCCTAATTACAATTAAATGCAGTTGCAGTCAGCAAAGATTGAACAAATAGCTCACTGACCTTTTTGAAGCTACACTTAGAATTCTGTTCCTAAGGGTTTACCGCCAATTAACGTATGGCTGACGGAGTTCTATCTTCTTCTGACAATCCCTCTCTAACGGATTATAGCGAACTAAAGCTCGCCGGCAGGTTAAAGATATTATATCTTAAAATAAATCAGGGTCCCACCCTTATCTCGATTCTGATTGGGTAGCGCTGGGGTCCTATCCACTCGACTAATTCAATCTGGCGGTCAGTCAGCGTATCCAGAAGATTAGGCACGCCCACTCCTTCTGGCAGCTTCTTTGATGTACAAAACATCCTTCCAGCCCAAGGTGCTAATTACACTTCTGACGGGCTTGGGTCGGCTTCCTATCTTAGCTGTGGCAAACTTACGTAAGGGATGGTGTTAGCCTGCGGTCATGTTTAACAATAAACAGTGGCTTGTCCAACTTACTTGATCACACATGGTTCTATTTTAATTTTGGGTCGGGCAACGCCACAGTGACATTAGATATACATTTCCTGATGAGAGAGAAAAATTAAAAGAAGAAAAAATGCGTTCAATTTGTTGCTCGTCGCTTTCACAATTGATTCATTTGTAATAAGAGACTTCATACAGCACCATTTAAACATGCACAGACGCACAGCTTACCTTAAAACATGCACAAACGCACATCACTATTTAAACATGCATATATTCACACCACCATATAAACATCCACAAACGCACAGCTTACCTTAGACCAAAGACTAATATTCGTCTCACAGGAACCTCGAGCTTCGAGTTAAAAAAAGCAAATAAGAGTGATACCGTCATAAATCAAAATCCAGTCTTCAATATTTTTCATCTCGAATCGGAGTGGGAAGAATATATAAACCAATAAAATTATACAGATGTCTTCATTTGGTTTTATGATGTTAAAAGTGTAAGTACACTTGACAGTCGTGGTAATAGTAGTAGTAGTAGAAGTAGTAGTAGTTGTAGTTACAGCAGCGGCAAGAACAGCACTTGAGATAGTAGGAGAAGTAGTACATAGGGCAAAGAGAAACACGAGTAATTGTAAAGTTGACATTCATGTTGCCAATAAAATAAACTTAATAAGACTGTTTATGTTTTGTTTCTATTACTGCTATCCGCATTCTTATTCTTCTTGGTTAATTTGTTGTTCAGGATAACGACGATGCTTAATACTAATACTTCTACCACTGTTAATGTTGTTGCTGATGTTGATGCTGTTACAGGTAGTTAAAATTGTATGCTAACGGTTTTCATTCATATGATATTCATCGCAGTATTGCTCCAAAACAAGACAGCCTCTAAACCATTGTTGTTATTGGTGTCGTTATTGTTGATATTCTTGATGATGATGACGATGAATTATTATTATTATTATTATTATTATTATTATTATTATTATTATTATTATTATTATTATTATTATTATTATTATTGTTATTATTATCTACACATTTCAAGACACATGCAAACATAAAATATAATATCGTTGGAACCTGATTGTCATGTGGTAAGTATGGAACAATTGCCAGATTGCAACATGTGTATGTTAGATCTTGTGGCTAATTACTCCGTTTAATAAATGTTACGAGTGTCAACCTTGCAAACAATGAGGTGTCAAAGCCTGTTGTGTATAACATGGCCATAGAAACGTGTTATTGGCGTCTTACTTGGCGTGACAGACCGCCGGGGAGGAGGAAATACCTGCTAATGATGTAGATCATGGGTGAATCGACATACATCCGGAGTTGAGTAAGACGTGGCCACCATTGGAATCGCAAGCTTAAATCTAGTATCTTGAAAACTAAACGTCTGTAGTCGCTAAACCATCTTGCGGGGAATTATATAAGGGAAGTTATATGTTACTCTGACGTCATTCAAAATTGGTGGAATACCTTGTTATTCTGGAAATTGCAACGGGGCTTCAGACAGGTCAGTAGACCTATTTGCTCGATTGATGCAATCTTTGAGGGCAAGGTAATTATACTTTATTATGTACAGTAGGTATACTTCATTACTAGAATTGTTCGTACGTTGAATTACCATTTGTAGGGTTTGATTCATTTTTAGTGTTTGATTTATTTATAGTGTTTGATCTATATGCATATTTTGAGATATGAGAAATGTTTGTGTAAAGAATTAATATTGTAATTCGCCATTTGATTAATTCGTAGTAACCTCGTGCATTTTGTCGTGTGATATTCTAGATTTGCAAGTGTTGAACTGAGTTAAAACTTTGTATACTGGTTGCAATGTGCAACATTAGTTAGTAGGGATATTTGACTATTTGTGCATACTTTGTAGGAGTATAATTCGTAAGGATATCTCAGCGCATGGATATGTGGATATATGTGTACACATTGTAGAAGTGTAATGTACATAAATGCTTCTGATTATGTGGTATTGTTCTATTTAAAAAGATTGAGAGTCTTTATGTACCAATGTGATGAAATCTATTGATATTTGCATGATAAGCAGTTGATACCGTGTATACTACACTAGAAAATATGGGTATTTCGATGTAGGACGAATGCGTGACCAAATAAGGTAATGGCTTATCTGATGATAGATTGTTATTTAGTGTCAGACTAGATAGCTATATGAATATGCTAATGTCCTTGTGTGTTCATACTGGAAGCTTTTAGAGACCGGAAGACCTATTGGAGACAGAAAAGGGAAACACTTTAGTACAGTTGGTCCAGAGACTATGGGAGACAAGAAAAGAAGAGAATGGAGGCAGAAGTTTGAAGTCAGACAAGGGAATGGAAGGGGAGGAACTGGAAGGGTGAAGAACATAGTTGATGAACTGACGAGGTACTGGAGTACCAGTCAAGGCTAAGAAATAGTACAGGTGGGTAGAAGCATAGGACAGGAGTGCAATCTATCACACAAAGTCAGATGATGAAATAGGCCGTCACTTGGTCCATTAAAAGATGAGTGATAGAGTTTAAATATCGAATTTCATTTGAGAAATGACTATCCGTTATTTAGTCATATTAAATTGTTTTTTTAATTGAATTTCACCTTTTGTGTGTATTCAGAAATTTAGCTGTTGACATCGCTCACTGGGGGCTCAGAGCTTTGCATCTCTTTATCACTAATTCAATTTCTAACAAAAGCTTGCCCGGGTGGGTCTTCTGTAATAATTAAATATAATTCCGGGAGCTCCCCACCCGAACCTTGTCCACGAGACCTTTTCACTGATTATGCTTGATAAAATAATAATTGATTTTTAAAACTTATTCATATATATAGAGCGAGTTATCTGTGTGGAGTTGTTTTGCTTATCTTACAGAAAATATGAAGTAAAGAAAAATACCTTGCAGCTAGCTCTCCTTTTTGGCCATTATAATTATGTCATGATAATTAGAATCTTTGTTGTAAATAATGACATGATCATTAGAAACCTAGCTGTAAAGAATTCATTCATACTTAGAATCCTAGTTGTAATTAATAACATGATCATTATAAACCTAGTTGTAATTAATAACATGATCATTCGAAACCTAGTTGTAATTATGACATGATAATTAGAAACCTAGTTGTAATTAATGACATGATTATTAGAAACCTAGTTGTAATTAATAACATGATCATTCGAAACCTAGTTGTAATTATGACATGATAATTAGAAACCTAGTTGTAATTAATGACATGATTATTAGAAACCTAGTTGTAATTAATAACATGATTATTAGAAACCTAGTTGTAATTAATAACATGATCATTCGAAACCTAGTTGTAATTATGACATGATAATTATAAACCTAGTTGTAATTAATGACATGATCATTAGAAACCTAGTTGTAATTAATGACATGATTATTATAAACCTAGTTGTAATTATGACATAATAATTATAAACCTAGTTGTAATTAATGACATGATCATTAGAAACCTAGTTGTAATTAATGACATGATTATTAGAAACCTAGTTGTAATTAATAACATGATCATTCGAAACCTAGTTGTAATTATGACTTGATAATTAGAAACCTAGTTGTAATTAATGACATAATTATTAGAAACCTAGTTGTAATTAATAACATAATCATTAGAAATCTAGTTGTAATTAATGACATGATTATTAGAAACCTAGTTGTAATTAATAACATGATCATTAGAAACCTAGTTGTAATTAATGACATGATTATTAGAAACCTAGTTGTAATTAATAACATGATCATTAGAAACCTAGTTGTAATTAATAACATGATCATTCGAAACCTAGTTGTAATTATGACATGATAATTAGAACCCAAGCTGTCATTAATGACATGATCATTAGAAACCTAGTTATAATTAATGACATGATCATTAAAAACCTAGCTGTAATTAATGACATGATCATTTTAAACCTAGTTGTAATTAATGTTATGATCATTATAAACTTAGTTGTAATTATTGACATGATCATTATAAACCTAGCTGAAAAGTATTCATTGATACTTAGAATCCTAGTTGTAATTAATAACATGATCATTAGAAACCGTGTTATTATTATGACATGATAATTAGAACCCAAGTTGTCATGAATGACATTATAGTTAGAACCCAAGTTGTCATGGATGACATGATAATTAGAACCCATGTTGTCATGAATGACATGATAATTATAATCCTAGTGTAATTATGACATTCTCGTTGAAATCCTAGCTGTAATGAATGACATGATAATTAGAACCCATGTTGTCATGAATGACATGATAATTATAATCCTAGTGTAATTATGACATTCTCGTTAAAATCCTAGCTGTAATGAATGACATGATAATTAGAATCCTCGTTAAAGTATGACATGATAATTAGAGTCCTAGTTAAAAGGAATGACAAAATATAGGGCTTTCTATTTCCGCCTTTGAATTAGAAATGTTTAGTATATTGATTCTGATCTTGAAATATGATTGTGATGAAGGTTTATAAAATCTGCCTTCGATCTTCTCTTTACAGAAGTATTTGGGTTAAAGAAGAAATGTTATCCTTAAAATGTTGTTATGATATCACTCTGTATACATCCAATGAAAGTACAACTATCAATTATAGAGACTGTTATTATTACTACAACTACTACCACAACCGCTACTACTGCTGTAGTTGCACCTTTTCTGTTTTTGTGAATATGTAATCCATAAATAGTACAAACAAACAAATTGTACATTCTTCTATCTTTCCCGTTTGCAAAACATGTTATTCCTTTTTTATTCAATTGAAAATTACGATTATTAGCACCATCCATGCTAGACGTCTTAATGTAAAGTCAAATGACCAAACCCAACCAAGAAAATTGCATCAAACAAAATGCTAACATATAAACTCTCAATTCAGACAGTTGCTGCGATTATATGAACTCATCATAAGGCAGAGGCGTAGCTAGCGTGTTTGGCGCCCGGGGACAATATTCATCCCCCCCTCCACCTCAACTCTGAAACCCATTATTTTCATCAATAAAATCCCTATTACCCGTTACAACCTATTTCAAAGCCCATTTTGGCGCCCCCACTAGTATGGCGCCCGGGGACATATGTACACCCCTGCACCCCCCTAGCTACGCCTCTGTCATAAGGCCTTGTGTGGCCGAGTGGACTAAAGTGCTCGCCTTTACCATTCACTACCATTTCACCGGGGCCCCGAGTGGCCGAGTGGTCTAAAGCGCTGTCCGTTACGGACCACTGCCATCTCACCTCTGTCTGCGTGGGTTCGAGTCTAAGATTCGGCTAATGTAGTTAAGTGAGAAAGCTTGCCAGTAGCTTCTCGTGGGTCGGTGGTTCTTTCCGGGGTTTTTCCGGTTTCTTCCTCCACCACTAATACTGGCCGCCATGTATAGCCTATATATTGTGCTGAAAAATGGCGTTAAACCATAAAAAACAAAACAAACCATTTCACCTCTGTCCGCGTCGGTTCGATTCTTGGCCAGTCTGGTTCAAAGCAGATCTCTACGAAGTGATCAGACAGATAACCCGACATGTTCATGTTCTGGTGACCTTAGGAATTTACCGTCCCCTTATTTTTAGGATCCCTGACGTATGGAACGCCAGAGCTGTCTTAAGATGACAATTGTTATTATATGATGTGGAAACTTCTTTGACGTGTGCCACTTTCAGATATTTGAAAGATTTGATTTGATTGGCGAACCACAAAGTTAGCAGAAGACGAACTCTTATTGGTGCCCACCTATGACTGGAGATCTGATTTAAATCAGATTGGGGCTAGGTCAACATAGATATGTAAGAAAGTTCGCCAGTAGCTTCATGAAATAAACTAAACCCAACATACTTGATAAGCCCCTGTTTTCTAAATAGAACAACGCTTTATAACTTTTAATACGGGGGTGGGGGGAAATCTTGAATTACGGAAAGAAGATTCAAGCAAATACTGATTGAAATAGTGATCCCAATCTAGGAAATTAGTGAAATAATATAAGATTGACAAATCCCCAAAATTAATGTAGACATACAGTTGGTGAAATTGCTTTCCACAGATCTAATCGGCCTAGTGCCCATCTTTCTACGTGTATTTCGCCAATTATCTCAAAACACCACCCAGATGGCGGGGCAAGTGTAGTGATAGAGTATTGAGTGTTATGGCTGCAATATTTTGTCTTTATGTCTGAGCCCTAACCAATTAGACGCTTTCTTTGCGGCCGTTCTCAGCGTTCGCACCGATTTCTTGCGTGCCATTACACTCTCTCTGTCTGTCTGTCTCTCTCTCTCTCTCTCTCTCTCTCTCTCTCTCTCTCTCTCTCTCTCTCTCTCTCTCTCTCTCTCTCTCTCTCTCTCTCTCTCTCTCTCTCTCTCTCTCTCTCTCTCTCTATATATATATATATATATATATATATATATATATATATATATATATAATGGTTTTGAATATATTACTCACAATCACCAAAAATTAATTTCTTTAATTTACCATTTCTCCATTCTGGTCTCTGATTAATTCTTGAATCCACTATGTAGCGTATCGGGTTCTGGAGAAATCTTTGCATGCCATATTGCATTTCTTTGCAGTGTAATTCCATTAAAATCGTTATCGACGACAACAATATTACAACCTCAAGCTTCACTGGCGATAAATTGTTCTGTTGAATTCGAGACTGAACAGACCAAATGCAGGTCACAGATGTTATGCTTTTCCTTTCGCTCTGTCTTCTCTGGTGATAATTTGCAAGCTGCATCATATCCACATATCACGATAGCAGCGACTTTTTGTCAGTACGGACTGGAAACGTTACGGGCAATTGATCGAAGCCCACGTTTTTCCTTGATTAGTAACGAATTTGTTTACAGCATATATCAGTTTCGGTGCACATGCACCGAACCGAGTTAGAAGTCAATGGATATGTTAGACTCTCGTAACTCCCAGTTTACTGATTGGGATTTTACAAAGGATTTCTCATGGTGTAAATTTAGCCGATGGATACGAATAAATGCCAGTAGAGTACCACGATCAGAGCACACCTCCCCGCTTCTCTGTACCCTACACTGGCTATCCATTCGATCTAGAATCAAACACAAACTTTGTTCTCTGAGCAACGTTTCACTGACTTACTCCAGTACAACATGCCTTTCTGGCCTAAACATGTGCATACACCAGCAAGATACTTACGCTCCTCTTCTGACAATCTTATACTCATTATTCCCACTATGAAAACGAAGTCATATGAGCAACGTTCGTTTGCATACCAGGGCCCATCAACGTGGAATGAATTGCCCATTGAAATTAGACACAAAGACACAGTGATCTCTTTCAAGAACATTCTTAAAACTTACCTTTCTCAACTGCATGAGCAAACATAAAGACCTATTAATGTTTCCTACCTTAAATATTGTCAGTATTTTTTATGATTCCTATTTCATGCTGGTTTTGTTTTGTTTCTCTTTTGCAGTCATATCATTATAGATGTTTTTAAAGCGCTTTGAGCTTCTAAAGACTAGGTGCTATACAAAAGTCATTATTATTATTATTATTATTATTATTATTATTATTATTATTATTATTATTATTATTAAGTTTCCCAACTACTCTCTTAAAATGTTTGTTTCTACGCCTGGCATTTATTTAGCTGTTTTCATTAAAGCATCAAAACCTGAATCATTCCTGAATTTGTGTCTGCGTCATACAAAGAATTTACAATATAATGCCAAACTATACTGCGGTAACATACTCTACGTTACACAGTGTATATACAATATAATACCGGACTACACTGCGGTAACATTCTACGTCACACAGTGTATATACAATACAATTTAGGAATATAATGTGGTAACATACACTACGTCACACAGAGAATAGAGGATCTCACATGGTTAGTGATATATTATTGAATTTATTAAACGAGTTGAATAATGCCCAGCTTTTGCGAGCCTTGTGAAATAATATTACTGGATGCAAAGATTCCCACATTTACTGCAATTCATTTATGACCGGATATTTGTAGCATTTGACTGGAACAATAAATAGGCTGTACAGAAGACGTAAACAAATTTCTTTTGGAATCAGATCTACATCCCATATACTGCGTAAAAATCAGCTGTGGTTGGATAAGGTTCTGTCAGTTAAGAGACCAATTTATTTCCAAATTCTACTGTGAACAAATGTGAGTTTATATTCTTCTGTAAGTTAACATTTAAACCATGCTTGTATATACGGTGGATTCTATATATATGTTACAAAGATACCGCCCCTCTCCCACCCCGCCATCAAATAAACAATGCCATTAGTTTGATTTCTTATTGTTGTTCATGTCCTGTATTTTTACGCCATTTTTCTGATTATGATAGTGTTGTACATTAATTAGCAAACCCATGTGGTAATAAGAACTTCATATTCAGACAGCCGAAATAATGTGTCCTCAGTTTCTTTTCGCGAGTCGAATTCAAAAAAGGCCGTCAAACATTTTCATTCAAAACAAAATATTCAAGAAGGTGAGTTTAAAAATGTTTTCTGACGAACCCAGCCAGTCATTAAAGAGGATACTGCACAATAATTGCATGGGCTCATTTCAGAATTACATAAAGTGCTATTTTAACGTGTTTTAATATCAACAATATGAAACTGCACATACTATAGGAAAACTATACCTAATATGTGGTAATATAGAATATAATGTTGGAATATACTGCGGTATATAAAATGAAATGCAGTTTATAAGTAAGATATATTTCAAATATTGTCTCATTCTCTTTTATTTCTTTGATTTTCTTAACACAATGCGTTTGCATCATGTTACTAAATGAATGATCGTTAATGTTCCTTTTGACTACTGAATTATTCTAATGAATTTTTTCTACTATTTTTCGTCCTTAATACTTTTTGGCAACTGCTTCAATGTTATTATCGACTTTTTCCGTGTACTAACCAGCATTTCAGTTTGCACATAATTGTGGTCATGGAAGTTATATACTGGTAGTTGAAGTAGCAGCAGTAGTCGTCGTCGTCGTCGTCGTCGTCGTAGTAGTAGTAGTAGTAGTAGTAGTAGTAGTAGTAGTAGTAGTAGTAGTAGTGTAAATGATACGGACTGCAAATATATTGGTCGGACATACAATTGCTGAGGGGGAAATTAACGTTTTAGAGAATGAAGAATGGTTTAGTCGGTGGTACTTGTACTACAGGCTTTGACGTTTGTACAGTTATATAGTCTGTAATACTTGTACTATAGGCTTTGACTTGTGTACAGTTATATAGTCTATGGTACTTGTACTACAGGCTTTGACGCTTGTACAGTTATATTGTCGGTGGTACTTATACTATACGCTTTGACGTTTGTACAGTTGTATAGTTGGTGGTAGTTGTACTACCGTTTTTGACGTTTAGGTTTGTACGGTTGAATAGTTTGATGAGCTTGAGCAACATGCATTAACGTTTCCTCGGTTGCATATGTTTCTTGCAAGTGATCTCGAGATTATAATAATGAGATTTCCTTTTTCTGGAGTCAAAATACATTAAAGGGAAAACAGAACGCACTGCAACGGTCGTGATTGTATGAATCGTCGTTTACCCTCATTACATTGTTTAAAATCCTACATTAAATGGTAGATGACAAGCCTTAATGCAATTTTGATTGTCATTACAACTCGGATTTTAATGATTATAACATAAATTTAATGGCCAAGATGGAAAATCAACCTCCAGAGATTTAATTTATATTAACTGTTTTCATTGTAATAAAATTCCCTTGGCAGATATTAAATTTTGAAAGGAGAATTGACGCATTCAAAATCATTAAAATCGAATCTTCCTAATTAGCAATGTTGGGTTCCTATAAATTTAATTATTTTCTGAATATTGGATATTGTTGATTGTAATCATTGTATTCATCATTATCATTAACAACAACATTAACAACAACAACAACAACAATAAGAAAAAGAATAACAGGAAATCAAAAGAAGAACAATGTAAGTGACATCAAGAACAATGTGTAATTTATAATGTAAAAACATGTATATTTGCATAAATGTTGTCACTAACAGCGCGAGTACAGAACCCTGATCCTAAACCTAACAACAGGGATAATTGGCAGTATTATGTAATTATTTCCCCAACTTTGCAGTTACTACCACTACAAATAATGATGCTGACGACTCTGTTGTGCTATTGTTGACACCATACATTATCAACAACAACAGCAACAGTTCGTTCTTTTCTTGCTACTTTAGGAAAGATTAAATTCTATGACTGATTATTTTGTCCGTTTGAATATGATTTATTACGGACATTAGTATTATGGAGAATATAGGAAGAGAAAGCTTTATTGAGTCTTCAGTATACTTCTGTACTAATACTGAGCGTGTGTTTTCATTATACATGTCTTCGTATTGCACGTGTTGTTTAATTATACTTTATACTAAAATTATTGTATTTATGTTTATATTATTCATATGCACTAATAGTATTGTATGTGTGGTTTCATCATATGTATGTACTATTATTATTGTATATGTGGTTTTATTATATGCATGTACTATTATTACTGTATGTGTGGTTTCATTATATGCATGTACTATTATTACTGTATGTGTGGTTTTATTATAGGTATGTACTATTATTATTGTATGTATGTTTTCATTAAAGGTTTGTAATTGTATATGTAGTTTCATTATAGCATGTACAAATATTATTTTATATGTGGTTTCTTAATACGTATGTACTAATATTATTGTATGTGTGTTTTATTATAAGCATGTACTAATGTTATTTTATATGTGTTTTTTATAGGTATGTGCTCATATTATTGTATATGTTGTTTGATTTTACGTATATACTAATAGTATTGTATATGTTGTTTGATTTTACGTATGTACTAGTATTATTGTATATGTTGTTTGATTTTACGTATGTACTAATATTATTGCATGTGTGGTTTTATTATACATATGTACTCATATTGTTGTTGCTGTTGTAGTGTTTAACGCCATCTTTTCACTCACACCAAGTCATAACAATGAGGAAGGTCATTCCGTAGATGACGTAGCCAAACCAGTTAACCAACCGTCTTATTACGAGGGGGACGTTACACAAGGCTATCTCCAAAATTTTCCCTTGCCTGTTAATAAAAGCCAACTAATGCAATTTTTAGGTATGGCTGGGCACTATGGGAACTCTGGTGTCAATTTTCTATATGACAAATGTATTGAGTAAGGAAAACAAATTCCTTAGTACTAACAATTATCAGGAGACTTTTGATAAGTTGAAATAAACATACTTAAAAGCGCACCCGTTCTTACAGCTCCACATTTCAGCCAATCATTTAAATTATATGTTGATGCAAGTGATGTTGGGGTTGGAACAGTTTTGATACAAAAAGACGAAAATGGTACTGATCATCCAGTCTTTTATTTTGCTACAAAATTAAACAAACATCAAAAGATTATTCAACAATCGAGAAATAAAGTTTTGCTTTGATACTGGCATTATAACATTTTAAAGTTTACATTAGTTCAGCACCTTTCTCAAATATTGTGTTTAGTGACCACAACCCCCTTAGTGCTCCGTTAGTGACCGCAACCCCCTTACTTTCATCGCAAAGAGGAAAAATAAAAAAACAAAGACTACAAAGGTGGAGTTTATTGTTACAGGAACATAATCTTGACATAAAGCACATTACGGGAAAATATAGTTTCGTATCAGATGCACTTTCTCATGTATAGAAATGTTTTATTTCATGTACAATATTTGTAATGTATAAGAGTACTTCTGATGTTTTCGTTCAACCTCATGAATAATTAATTATGATAAAGAGAACGCTTTACATATAAATGTTTATTTTTCTTTATAGAGGGAAGTGTTACGTATATCTAATTTAATATCGTCATCAGTCTCTTGATCTGGTGTAGTCGTCGAACCACTGTGCTGTTGAACATCTGACCAGTTCCCTCCGCTTGTCTCTATCATGTGCCAATGCCTGTGTTCTAGCGAAACGTTTATTGGTGCATTCGGCGATGTTGTCAGTTCACTTTTTTTTTTCTCTGTTTACATGTACTTCTGCCACCCTGGACGCTGCCCTGCAGTACTGTTGTGGATAGACTGTTGGCTCTTGTGACATGGCCATACCATTTCTGGTTTCTCTTTTTGATGGTGGTGAGGATGTCTTCATATTGGCCTACTTTATGCCTGATGGTGGTGCACTACTTCTTCATATGTGATGTGGTCCATGTAAGAGATGCCAAGGATGGTTCTGTAGCATCTCATTTCAAGTGCCGGGATTCTTCGTTATAATTCTGCTGTCAGGGTCCAGACCTCACATAAATACAAAAATAGTGAGATGACTAGTGCTCTAAATAGTCTGATTTTAGTTTTCAGACAGGTATTCTTGTCTCTCTAGATAGGTCTTAGCTTTGACATAGCTGCCATTGCTTGTACTGCTCGCGACAAAATGTCTGTTTTGGTCCCTCTTCGGTGATTATGGAACCAGGATATTTAAAGTGGCCAACTGTTTCCAGTTCCTGTCCTCTAAATTTAATCTTGGCTGAGATTTGTTAGTGATGTTACGCTCTCCAATGCTGACTTTCCACAGTGGTTTCCCAGGGCTTCGCTCATGATGCGCTCTAAGTAGATATTGAAAAGCGTGGGAGACAGGAGACAGCCTTGACGTACTCCAACTGTTGTCTGTCACTAGTCCCTCACATAACCTTGATAAATTACTGCACTGGTAGCCTTGGAATACAGCTGCTTGATGGTATTGGTCACATTTTGACCCAAGTTGAACTTCTTCATTGTGGCCCATAATGCCTCGTGCCACACTCTGTCAAAGGCCTTTTTAAAATCAGTGAACGTATGATAATTGTTTCGTTGATGTTGCGAGTACTATTTACACATAACCCTGAGATTTAATATGTTCTGATGTGCTTCTTCTACTCCGGAACCCTGCCTGTCCTTCTGCGAATATTTCTTCTGCTTGTGGTTTCAGTCTGAAGAAGATGAACTTCAGCATCACCTTACTATCATGGCTGATGAAACTGATAGTTTTGTAAGTTTGGCACAGCTTTTTTGGGGAGTGTTATAATCAGTGACTGGGTCCACTGTGTTGGCCGTTTACCTGTCTGCCAGATCTTGTAGCAGATTTTTGTTAGTAACACTATTACTAATCCCCCCTTCTTGATAAGTTCAGCTGGAAGGTTGTCTACTTACTCCAGCTGCCTTCTTATTCTTCAATGCTCTTTTTCTGCCTCCACATCTTCTTTGAGAATGGGGAAATCATTATCATTTATGGAGTTTGGAACTTTGTCAGGTTGTAATTTACTTACCGATTTCAGTTGTCGTATTTGTTCATTCTGTGATCGATGGTCGTGCACAACTTCTCCATAGTGACCAACATAGCTGATTACCATTTGTGTAAACGGCGGAGGTTGACCATGATCGCCACATATGATAATTACAACAGAGTTTGGTAATAACCAATCAAGAAACGTCTGCAATGTTTCTTTGGATACTTTACAAATCTCATCCCGGATAATTATTCTCGGAATATATTTCTCACCCATTCATTCATGCTTTTATGCATCATCTCGCCATCCAAATTAAATATGATACGTCCATGCGCTAACACCACGTTGTCTCATCTCTACGGCAAGCCGGTGAGTCGGCGTCAACACAATCATGTCGGAGTTTTTCTTGCATAATTTTAAGTGTTGTTTTACCAGAACCGCCGTGCTATATGTCGTGATTGGGTGGTTTACCGATGGTTATGATGCTGGTTCTGATAAATTGACATTAATCTAAAAAATATCTGGTGTTTTACGCATTTGTTCGTGTTTTTTTTTCTCCTCAAACCCCGTTTGACACCGTTATGTCTTTTTTGATAAATTGTTTTAAAAGTTCCATTTAGCAACAACTAATATGGAAAGACTTCGTGGCACAATCTTCTGTACTTTTGTTGCGCACGATTCAAGTGGAGGTATTTATTTGCCAGAATTTTGCTACAGCCTTGCATACGACGAGATAGATCTGAAAACCATGTAGGGATGCTTTCACAAAGCAAGATATATCTGAAAACCATGTAGGGATGCTTTCACAAAGTAAGACAGATCTGAACAGCATGTAGGGATGCATACATAAAGCAAAACATATCTCAATGCCATGTAGGGATGCTTGCATAAGGCAAGACAGATCTAAACACCATTGGGATACTTGATGAAAGCAAGACAGATCTGAACACCATTTATGGATGCTTTCACAATGCAAGACATATCTGAACACCATGTAGGGATGCTTTCACAAAGCAAGACACACATTTGGACGCCATGAAGCGATGCTTTCACGTTGCAAGACAGATCTGATCACCATTTTGTGATAACGCATATAATCCTTGATAAACTTAACACAGGAAGCCAGGAATTGCATCCTGAGACAAATATCAACACAATGACAGAATCCCTTGACCCCAATCCCGAAAGGTATAGCGAGCATATACCAGTATCACCATGTATTGCCTTCATTCGTTCAATGTATGAACAAAGTTGAATACAAATGGAACACTTTAACTAAAACATGCGATGCCAATTTTATATGACTGTGACCCAGATATCAAATGTGCGAGAGTGGGTTTCGCAGAACGGCTTTTGGAATTTAATTATCCATCCCAATATGATGGAAACTCATCCAGTGAATCAGGAAATATAAGTAAACTTGAAAATTCCTTAATAAAATCATTAACGGAACCTTACTATGATGTAACTGCTTATAAGGTCATGTGTATAAGTCAACAAATTAATTCTTAGCTTTGTTATGACTCTTTCCATGAATGAAAAAAAAAAACTAATAAGGAAAAAAAGCAAATTAAAACTCTTTAACCATGACCTTATTTCATGATCTATTTGGCTGTGACTTTGTCATCAATGCAACAGGGAAGAACAATTATCTCACAGAATTGTTTTAGTTTTATAACGACGAATGCCAGGTTGGATGAGGATCAATTAAGGAATGTAGGCAAAAGTAGCTAATGAAATCCAACCAAAACGTTTATGCAATTCTTCTGTGAACTTGAACCTTGTGTAAAACGGGATAGTACGCACGTTGTAGAATGAGATGTATTTGGGTCATACTTATTTAGGTCACGTAGAATGTGATTCTAGAAAGAAGTTTAGGAAATATACAAAGATTAAACATTGCAACATAATACCTTGACTGATGATAGCGCAGATGACGGGATCAGAATCTTGACTGTTTTATCTCTCTTTCCACTAACATGGATCCGAAATTACTATTTGAGTGAAATACTGAAGGGTAAACATAAGACACAATGACCTACTTTAAATTAATATTTGTGGTACTCACCTCGATGCATATGTTTACAATTAGGCAGTACTCTGGGACTAACAATGTGAAAGGAATTGATGAAATCAAAATTCCTGACTCTCACTATAAACATTACAGGTAAACAATTTAAACAAAAATGCAAATAATAAACACCAATGGAGACTAAGAAGTGCCAAATTTTGATTGCTGGTGTCGATATATTAATAAACCATTAGTTCTGGCCAGATAGCCATTAGCGACTTTTAGAGGGAAGCGGGAGGAAATACATTTGATTCTGATTGGTCACGGTTAAATAAGGGATGTGTTGACACGAGAAATCTTTAGAACATAATATTTTACTAGCTAAATTAGAAGTTAGTCTGAATTTGCTACTGTGAGAGTAGACAGTGTAGAATTATTTTTAGTAAGACTCCGGATCATATTTTAGAGAAGTACATCCGTGAAATAACCGACCAGGGGAAAAACCGTCAAAAACAACGGTCGATTGACAACAAAAACACAAGGTATTGTCTCAATTCCACGTTTATTGTTATGCAATTAATATAATGTCTGCTTCGTTTACAGGTCTACATGATTTTTTTTATGCATATGTATGATTAGTTTCATTTGATACATTAATTTAATAATGTGCTTTTGAATTATGAATTGGAATTCTTACTTTAATTCTTATTAAAGAATGACGTAGTGTTAATTTATGTCGTAAAAACACTATGTTGATATGGATAGGAAGTGTTACGTTAATTCTTGAATTTATCATATTGTTTGAATAATGATTGTGTTTCAAGAATGTAATGTATTACATTAATTAATGATTTACAAGAATACATGTGAATTCGCCGAATTTTGATGTCATAGATAATTTAGCGACAGTGTATAATTCAACGTCTCGCTATGTAGTACGTTAATATATTAGGTCAAGGCAAAACGAATTAACAAATGGTTAAACTACATTTATTTGAAGACCTGTAGTTAATTACTAGCCGTAATATTGTTATCACTGATAGAAATATCTGATTGTTCGAACCAGGAACGACGGACAGTCTCGATTATTATCAGTGTAACGAGAGACTTAGGTTGTTTTAACTTTCTTTTTGGAAGGAAGAAAATAGCTTTTGGGAAAGACAGGAAGTACAAAAAGAAAGGAATTGTGAAGGAGAAATCGCCGTGTATACATTGATACAGTAAACCAGTCTGGATTCAAGCGGAACATCCACGAGGCAGATTATATATAGAGAGAAACGGACTTCTAGAACAACATTGGATTGAACAGAGAACGTTGTTCGAGGATAACTGGTTATGAAAATCGAACAAAAGCAGTGATTTCAATTGTGACACTCGTTCCTATGATGAGTTTTAAATATCAGTAATAGAATGGCTAATTAGTTTAATTATATTTCAAATCTATTTGTAATTCGGTGAAAGTTTATTTCTAAACCGCATGTATTCCTAATGAAAGGGAATTTCATTGTGTATGTATTTGATTAAATTGTTTATTTATCTTTATCGGAGTTGTTTTGTTCAATATACCCGCTCAGGTTACCATATACATTCTCTTACTCGAACTGGGCAATTATACCGAGGGCGGTCATCTCTTAGATAATGAGAATCAGACGGGAGTGGGTTTATAGTGTTGTTATTATATGTTGTGCAATACCCTTTGACAAAGTGGGACGTAACACTTACCCTTTGACAAGTGGGACTTATACAATATTATACGAATAACGCTCATGTCCCGCGAGAATCTGACAGAGACGTTATTTATGCATTTTAGGGAATAAGTCATATACCAGATTTAGTAAGAATGTAATCAACAAGAAACATAATTTCAAAAGGTGCACACGAATATACAGGCGTACACATTAAGCGATGTCTAGAATGCATACAGCATGTCCTAGACATAGAAACTGGAACCTTCACACACCGTTATGTAATTCAACAGAGAAAATATAAACTGTCGTAATGTGAAATGTTAGTTTCAACTCCAACAACTTGATTCAGCGAGGGAACATGTAATTCTAGACATACAACTTTGAAGTATGAAACGCACGCACGCACGCACGCACACACACACACACACGCATACATACATACATACATACATACATACATACATACATACATACATACATACATACATACATACATACATACATACATACATACATACATACATACATACATACTTACATACATACATACATACATAATAATGAGGAGTTTGTATAGCGCCTAATGTTTCAAAGCTCTAAGCGCTTTACACCATCAATAATGATATGACTACACTACAGAACAACAAATGACATAAACAGTGAAATTGGAAAACAAAAAAACATGCTGAAAACATATAAGATAGAAAACATGATTAGGTCGCTAAGTATGTCCCTGCAGTCGAAACAGGTGAGTCTTGTGAGCACTCTTAAAAGGGACCACTGTGTCTTTGTGTCTAATTTCAATGGGCAATTAGTTCACACACACACACACACACACACACACACACACACACACACACACACACACACATATATATATATATATATATATATATATATATATATATATATATATATATATATATATATATATATATATATATATATATATATATATATATATGGAACGCCAGATCTGTCTTAAGCTGATAACTTTTATTATATGATCTTGAACCCTCTTTATTTGTTATGCTCTTGTCCTTATATGATTTTTAGATGATGTTATTGTCATTCTGTGTATCAATTTCAATCAAACCTGGTGATCGTAATTCGTTTTTTTCTTTTTTTATCGTTTCCTTTCTGGGTACATGTTGTTAATGCCTCTCTCTTTAACATATACAGTGTACCTCCTATTATTGCCCTTTACGTCGCCACCATCTAACCAGACTGTATCAGTCTTATCTTTATTCAGAATTACACATAATATTTAGTCTTTATTTCATTTGGAAACATCAGTGTCATTGGATGTTTATGCCACCTGGTGTATGGGCTTAATTTAGCTAAATTCTCTCTGTAACATAAATTCAAGAGATGACTCTAAGCTTGTTTTTTCTAGCATGTGCGATAACTCAAGGTGTATATAACGGTTATAAACGTATATCACAGTTTTGATGTGGTATTGTCAGATGCATTAAAGTTTTAAAATATCAGTATATATGACATGCTTTAAAGTTCTGCATGTCATGGGGAGCTGAAGATGTGATAAAGATGCCCCACTCCCAGGTTTTTGGTCATCGTTATCTAGGGCAAGATTGACCACAGTGGTATTGCCCGAAACTTAATTAATAATATTCAATAGGAAAACAATGGATGCAATAACAAAGACCTGAGAAGAGATTCAGAACAGTATAACTCAAGCCACCGTATGTAAAATACAACAATTCAATTAATTACATTACATTGAAGAATACATGTAAATTATTCGCTTTCTCAAAGAAATAAACTCACAAAACTATGCGATATTCAATCAGCGGTTCTGTTACTGATATAACAATGTTCATCATACAATCGAGTGACAAATATAACTCAGATTACATGAATGAGAGCATCACCTGGTGCTTCTGATCCTTTCCCAACCGCTGCTGATGATTTGTCTGCGTTACCCCTACCCCCACCACACCCTCATTTTAGAATCTTCGATTTATCCAACCTCCAAATGCATTATGCACATTATTTCCCCTGTGCAATCCGAATGGAGCTATCTTGTTTTTTTTCTTTAAGTAAAAACAATACGCAGCAGAGAGAGTGAACAGACCAACTTTCAAGGCGTCGATTTAGCAAACTGAGGCTTCCTCGAAATTACTTAATAAGCGTCAATTTAGCAAACTGAGGCTTCCTTGAAAATACTTATTTAAATTTTTCAGTAAAAAAATAAAATTAAAAATGACGACGCCATTTTTTTGTCACCATCTCCCCGCGGCATAGATTTTCAACGATGGAGTGAGAGCGTGGACTGCGTCTGATTTGGTCTGAGGCTTCCCAAGGGTAAAAACAAAGACGCCATTATCGTTGGCGTTCACCCTCTCTGCTGCTATACGTTAACAAGTTTTTTACGATGAAAATCATTTATGATTGAAAGTCCTAGGACGAAAATCCTTTCACGATTTCACAAACAGACTAATTTGCAAAACTTCACCTCGTAGATCAATTAGATTTCCTGACTGGTCAGTGAGTTTGAAATTAATTCTCGTTAAAGAATTATTATGACATCGCATAAAGACTGGATTAGTTGGGTCTTCAATAATTAGAAATCCTGGAGGAGCCGTTGGTGCAAATGAATATAGAATATATCCCTGCTGAGCTTGATTTGATTGCTCAAGATTTATTTGATAACTTCCTTCGATAACATCACACACTAAATTTAGCGCTATCACCGAGGATATATCTACATTTTGAGGAGCGATATGTCTACCACCGCCGTTTGGGTCATTATTGTGTTTAAGGGTTTTTATTTCCGGTGATGTTTTTTTCCATTCATCGTGAATTTTCTTAAACCCGATATCGATGGCATCACTGAGAAGTTTTTTTTAGTTCTGGTACGTTATATCCGGGTAGTTTAAACGTGGGAATATCTTCAACGGGGATATTAAAATGAGTTGCAAATTCAGTTCATATTTCTGGTACGTTAAAATTTAATATATCCTGAATAATTTGTAAATTTAATACATCCATGTCAGCGATGATTCTATTACATGCTTCTACAATGCTGATAAATTCATCTTTGGTGAGAGAGCCGGATTTAAGAGATATTAATAGCAGTGATAGGTTGTTATTCATGTTTTCGAAATTTCGAATAACTATATTTTTTGTATCTTCTTCATATACTACTATCGCGGTACTAATATCATTACCAATCTGTGAAATTCTAACTGCTACCCCCCACGAGAAGGCGGCCTTCAATTCATCTATGTTATAATAACTTCTTACTGGATTATCAGGTTTTATCCTGTCTGTGACATAATCAGATTTTTTTGGTTCTTGTATATCAACGGTTTCTTTCTGTCGAGGTGGTAGTTCAGGCCATCCTAGTATGGTTCTAATAGAACTCTGATAAATATCAACGACATATCCAGGTGATTTGATCTCGATCGCAGATGATAACGTCGGCTCGTGAACTGTTATAGCGATTTTTGATTCCTTTCCAGTGATAGATTTTATTCTTCGTTGTAATTCGTTATTGATTTGTTCGATTTGATATGACCCCGTTGGCAACGAGACAACGTTCCAGTCTGGAGTTCCGTCTTCACGATTTTTCCACGCGAACACCAAGGAATTATTTGGTTGTTGACCACCAAATGCTACAGATCTGATATTGGGCCAGCTATGATACACTCGTAGTTTTGCTAACGCTATCTCTTTCACGAGAACGGGGATCGGGAAATTCACACTGAATTCAGGACGCGTTGAGGTTATTGATATCATGCTTGTTTTCACCGGTGTTGTATTTTCTACTATTTGTTGAAGTAGTTCTTGTGATGTCATTGTTATTATTATTATTCCGCTCTAATATCAGCATTGTCGATTTATACAATTGAGCCATCGCTGAGAATTCGCTATCTGATATTGTTGTGTCATCGAGTGACGATGATATCAACGAGGACAATTGCGAGTATGCGGCAGATGCAATGTGAAATTTAATTACGTAATCGTGTAGTTTACTCTGGCTACACGATGATAGTTTTTTTGTGATCCCGGTTAATATACCCGCGATTGTAGCCACCGCAGAAATAGCTATTGGAACTACGACCGGGGCAATCATTGTAACCGAAGATAGTATTATTCCAGCAACAGTGATTACTCCCGACACCGAATACACGGTGATATCAAAGGCGGTTATTCTTCGTTGGTATTTTTTTTTTTTATTTGATACTCCTCACAGCGCGAGCTGAGTTTAGTTTGAAATTCTCTGACCTGATCATAGCGATACTGATACACTGAAGGGATTGTCATCTTATTTTAGCAGCGTTAGCGTTTTCAATTAATTTCAAATTGCTAGCGTTTTCAGTTTAATTTTTTACTTAAATCCACTACGAATTCTACGTACCACGTTACTGAAACCCTGGCTAGATTTCTATCTGTGGTCGTTATCGTGAACTGTTCAGATACATCCTTGTCGATGATCGTTGATATTGTATTATTGACTCCAGATGAACTACTTGATGATATATTGAATTGAGTCGGTGATACTATTGTTAATCGATAAATACCCTTGACGGCTGCGGTTACGTGTAAAATGTTGTTTGTGGGAGTCCACGCAAATGAATCGTGTTGAATCGTGTATACGATATTATTGGTTTTCTCATGAGGAATTTTTATTTTTTCAACAACACCTATCATCCTCGTTGTATCATCCTTCATTGCGTTGTTGAATGTTTTTAGATCATCGATGGATTTTTTAATATCAGGAAGGGTTATTTCAATTTTATCAAATGGGGTTCCAATAAATTTATCAATGATGTTTTTACGAAACATTGAAAACTGTTTCACGTGTTTTTCATATTCGGATTGAAGAGTTGCTAGTTCCAACATAGAATCTTTTATCGAGGTGAGTTTTGGTGTGGTCACTGGTGGATTTCCAAAAAATTCTAGCAGGGGTTTATCAATTTTGTCAATTATATTTTTTTGTGTTTCAGTAAACTGATCAAATACAACTATATGATCGTCATACTTATCATTGAGCGATTTCAATGAATTCGCCGTGTTATCGAGTGTTGTTAATTTATCTGTGATCGTTGAAACAAGTACACCTGGTTTGAGTTTACCCTGATCGGAAAATAACGCGATAGTATCCTCTGCTGCGTCTCGTCGTTTAACTAAAATATCATCGAGGGAGATATTACTAGTTTTCAATTTACCCTGACGATCTTGAAATACAACTATTTCACCAGGATCAACACTTGCTAGGTTCAACGTTTCGGCTATTTCATCTTCGATTAGTTTTTTTACATCTTTGATTTCAACTCCATCAGGTTCGGGTTTCTTCAACGTTGATAAAGGTCGTCCCCAATTATCAATCATTGTTATCATACAAATCTTTTCTCTGTTTAAATCCAACGACTGCTAGTATACTCATTCACTACTACATGGGGTGGTTTTGATTGTAAATTACTTTGCAATTTCATCTTTGATTATCGTGAAATAGCATCAAGTACGTTTAATACTTCATTGCCACATATGGGTGGGTCAATCATCGTTTGTGTTGGTAACGTAGAATACCAACGGGGTATTTTTAAGTTGTTTATATAACACATAAATTCCTTCGGAGGCGCTAGTCCATATGAGTGAAAATAAATAATCCCACGTGGATCAATCGCGTATGCAACCCAGTGGGTTCCAGGTCCATCGCTGTTATCTAAATTAATAATACCGGTTTCAACGTGATTAGGTTGTGCCGGTAACTGATCTTTCAAAAAAACACCTCTGAAGTTTTTAATCGCGAGTTTTTTAGCTGCATCAATTAAATCAAAATTGGACATTGGAAGATTTTTCACTAGTAAACCGTTCCTGGGATTCTCAAGCCGCTTCCGCTGTACCATGAATACGGGGTTCCTAGTAGTCTTAGACCCTTTCCTTTTTTTTTTTACCAGATCCACGGACGGATCCACCTGTTGCTTTCTTTAGTGCCATTCCTGCCGCGGTACCAACGGCTCCTAACGCTGCCGCTTTAGCTACCGCTGGGGCCGCTGCGGCAATCAACCCTGGAATCAACCCTAACAGCGGAAATATACCACCAGTCTTTTCCATGTTTTTAATCGCGCTTGCAGAAAGAGTAACCTGAACTCCTTTTTTTTCTTTAAGCGCTTTATTAAAATGATTAACCTGAGTTTTCGTCAGCGATAGTTTATTCGCTCCGCCATTCATTTGATTAGGTTTCAGCGTTATTGTGGTTCCACATTGCTTAGCTGATTTGGATTGTAATTTTTTTTGCTGACCAGGTGTCAACGTGACATTGATATTACTATACGACATTATACAAAAACAGATTGATTCTAAATCGTAAGCGATTCAATGGAAAATCAATTACGAAGTAATCAATTACGAAGTAATCAGTTACAGATTTTCCACTGGTGCATCTACCATTCTCATTCGTCCACCAACACCTTCGAGTAGCATTGATTTATCACTGAGAATGACAGCAACCGCTCTATAATTAGCAATAGCACCAGGACGGGTTACACGAGCTCGGAAATGTATATCAACGACGGACTGTCTCATCAAGTCAAGATGTTCTAGCGAAAAGTAATAAATCGGATATAGATTTTAAAAATCCAACTGTGATATTTGCAAACCAGTATCAACATTTTGATCACGTCCCATAAAATACAACAACCGATGATACGCTCGTGCAATATGATTTTCTGTGTAATTTAGTTGTATATCCTCTGATGGTTCTTGCTGTCCGTTTATTCTCAGCGAGACTTCATTACACCCAATTTGATCAAATATCATATGGGAACGTTCTTGATTATTTAATCGCGCAGTATTCTGTAGCGCAACAAATATGTGACGTGAAGCTGAAATACCCTGTTTTGATGCTAGATTCTATGTAAGTGTACCATCAATATTAGAATCCATGGTATCTGTGGACGTTGTCAACCAACTTAATAATCTCTTTCCCCCCCCCCCCCCCCCGATCCATAAATGATAGTAATCGTTCTTCTGTTGTGATTGACGGAGTCGACACTGGCATCCACAGTGATAGTTTTGATAAAACGACTTTACCAGCGGCAACGCCAGCATCGCGCCAGATTGCATTATCATCAGTACCCTTTCTCACTAATGCTACCGTATGCTTTGCTCCATAAATAACTTTTCTGACGTTTCTACAAAATCCAAATATGTGATGCAACGGAATCGCGCATGAAAAATGTCGACGCTGTCCTTGCAACGTTGATACTCGTGTTGCAAATCCTAGGTTGTAATTAGGAATATTATTTATGACATCAAATTCAGCAGCTGGTATTACATATCCGGCTGGTGCTGGATCAACTGCTGTAGCTCGTGTTGCTTTTACTCTAGAATATTGGACGTGTTCAGCGTTATCAGTAATATCCTTCGCGAACATCATAGACGGACCCGCTGATCTAGTATAGTCATCAGAATATCTCGCTAACCCGATTATTCCCGTAGCAATATCAACCTCGCGTTCAATAGATTCGATTTCTCTTCCATCAATGAGATATCTAGCACTTTCAAATAACGCCATGATGCCATTGTTAACAAAACCAACTCGGATAGTTGGGTCATTTGCATATGGTGTATTAGCTGGAACATCTGTTACGAGTTCACCTTCGACTTCAATAAAGGCTTCACAAGGCAAAAAGTATTTACTGGTATCATGAACTTGAAGTTAAATTCGTGCTCTAAGATCAGGTTGTACTGCGTGATAGGCAAAAAATTGATAATCGCGTACAGAATCATCCTTGAGCACTGGGGCGTCCATGTCAAATGCATTATCAGGGTTCTGTTTGAACATTTTTTATTATATATCCGCTGGTCTAAATTGGAGGTGAAATTCGAAAAATTTCCAATGAAAAATTTGTAGAATTTTCAAAGATTTTCACCGACATCTTTGACGTTTGTTTAAGCCACTTCCCGCTATCATATTTGCTGTTATATTATCCTGGGCGTTAGTGTATGACGGAGTCATCAACGATGATGGAATCATTGACTGTAGTGTTTCATCTACTGCGTTATTTATTATTTTACTAACACTTGCAGGCATAACCGTAGTAGATGGTAACGGCAATGGTTTCTTTGAAAATCTAGATTGGAAATTCTTCGAATTTGAAAATCCTTTGGATTTTCCGCGTCGAACTAATGATGTTATTTTATCCTTCGCGGCTGAAAACGTCTTCCCGGCAAGATCACCAACAGAGCTAATACCCTTATCCCTGATATCATCAATGGCTTTCATTGATAGTTGTTTTGCTAGCGGCGCTACTTTTGGAGCCATTCTTGAAAATAATCCCATTATAGTATTACCGAGACCATCTCCATAGTATGCTCGGTATTTTGGCAATCGTGAGTTTACCACGTAGACGTTAGTTGGTTTATCATGGTTGTAGTGTATGATCATTCTCTATTCAATTGCTATTAATCTAATCGTGAAACTCTTCGAGTTTAATCACTATGATAACCGTGATGAAAAATCTATAGGATTTTCCACTAACTCTTCAATAAAATCTCGATATGTGCTGATATCCATGATACCACCTTGAAATAACCGCCTACAGATATCAGCAGCTTCATTGATTATTTCTGGTGAGTTATTTCCAGCCCGTTTACCCCCTACAAGTACTTCTAATCGTGCTATATCACCGAGAATATTGCCAGGACATGATACACTAGCGTTTCCACTCGAAGAGTTTCCAACTAAACCACTACCCTTTGTTTTAGTTGTACCAGTTGCACCCTTCTCAGAATCAGCCTCTGCCATTATTTTTATTTCACTTGGGATTGGGTCAGCTGTGTATACTGGTGGTGGTTGTGTGACTCCACTTACCATAGCTAGAAATTTATTATAATCATTTCTCGTTTCTCTTTTGATTTTAGTTTTTCCCCGTTTTGCTAAAAACACCTTATTTGCCCAAATTTCTAGAGTTTTCACAACATTTTTAGACGTGTCGTTTTTTAAATACTTCTCTCTTATCGCTTTTTTAAAGCTGTCTTTGGTAAATTTAACTAACTCAGAGTCTGTTTCGATTCCTCTGATTGTTTTTAACGCATCATCTGTAAATATATTTTAAGGAGAATAGTCAGCGCCTTGTTGTTCTTGAAATTCTTCTTGAAATTCTTTAAGTGGTTCAGGTGGTGGTGAAGAAATATTAATATCACCTAATCGTTCAACTTCTTCCTGAAGTTTTCGTTCTTGTTGTTCTTGTCGTCTTGCAGCAGTTATTATATCACCAGGAAGTGATTTTAAAGACTTTTTTGTTTGTTTAGATCGTTTTGCTATTTTTTCAAGTTCACCAAGAAAAGGTCTCTCTGTTCTAGTACCCTCCTCAGGGATATCTCCGTATATAGCTCGTTCAGTAGCTGTTTTCACATCTGTAGTTGCAGCAACAATCGGCTTAAAAAGTTGTTCAGAACCCTCTGTAAAATCAGTCTGAATTAATTGTCGTTGCTGTAACTTTTCCCGTACACTGTCACGAAGTGGTAGTAGGTTTTTAATAGCATTCAGTCGCTGTTTTGTGTTTCGTGTTGTCAGCGATTGTCCTATCATTATTGAAAGATTATCACTATTGTTAAATTGCAGACAATTTCAATTTGTGAATTGCAAAGCAATTTCACTTAAAGATTTTCAAAGTAATTTCAATTTATGAATTGCAAAGCAATTTCACTCAAAGATTTTCAAAGCAATTCACCAAGTAAAAAAAAAATACTACGATATTTTTACAACACCGTGTGAACTGTCATTGTTGACTAAGCTCACATAAATGGGCCCATTCATATTACCTGTGTACACGGAAGTTATACAAGAGGCTCTCTAAGGGTAGGACTCAGCTTGCTCGATTAGAGTTTTTATGTTTCACCTTGGAATTGATAAGTTTCCTTTGTTCATACTCAGCACCTAATTGCTTCCTAACATCTTCTACGACCGTGCATAATGGTACAAACACACTAGCATCTTCATGATAAACTAAACTCTCACGGATAAGGTTTTGAATGCGCTTGATCAAATAATACTGCTTCGAGAGGACATATTTTCCATTATTTTGTGCAAATTCCATGTCCTCGAAATCAGTCATTATTTGATCACAATTTAACCCCGAACATAGTTGAATATTTTTATTCTGTAATTTACTAAGTTCAGAAATAATACATCCGATATTTTCAGAATTCATATTATATAAAAATATATTTGTTAAATTGCTTTGCAATTCCACAAAATGAATTCTGGACCCGCTAAGGTGTTGGTCATCTTAGCATGTCCAGAAGCGTAATGCGATTATAGGATGATGATGGTTATATATACAATGTATGACGACGGCACAACAATAGATTATAGGTGATATGGTATTTACAATGCAATGGATTACGACGGCACAAGAATAGATTATAGGTGATATGGTATTTACAATGCAATGGATGAAATACTTAATTAAGGACGGCACACAACAATAGATTATAGGTGATATGGTATTTACAATGAACAATGACAATGGTATGTGAACAATGACAATGGTATTTACAATGAACAATGACAATGGTATGTGAACAATGACAATGATTATGGTATGTACAATGACAATGGATGACGGGGGGGGGGGATCTACATTCATACGTGATCAATTACAAGCAAGACAAAATCCTAGGTTGTATAAATACCAAAAGGCACCTATACACCCGGAAGTGTATAGATTGTAAATGATCACATGTATGATTTTCGAACGCGAAAACCCCCAATAGTATAACACTATAGTATGGTATATAAGTCGCTGTTACAGACTAACAGCACATAGCAGTGTGGTGATTTTATTCTTTGTTGTTTTTAATAGTGATCATTGACATCGTTGAAGTAAGACACAATACTTGAAAAAGACACTAAAAAAACAAATCAAATACGAAATACGAAAACAGTTGTATTAGTTTCCTATGAAAAAAAAAATTGATTATACCCCGTTGAGATTCATGATAATTATAACAACCAATCAAAAACCACCAAAACAACAGTGTTTCAACGATAACTCTGTCATTGGTGATTTGTCACACGGAGATATCCAAGCGAGTTATCTTCGTTATCGCTATAAGATATATGAAAACTTAATCCTATTATTGAAGCGTTTTGAAAAAGCGGTTTTGGTTTTATTCTCTGCAACGCATTGAATAGAAGACGGATAAATATCGAAATATCTACCAGCTACGGCTATTGACTGAAATACTGTCTCTGTGTTATTTTCAGTATTAAATGACTTTTCAGGTCTAGCATTTTTCGAGTATTTCCCAGTCCCACCTCGTTTTGTGTTTTCACGTTGTGAAATAGCTTGAAGGTTGTTCAATTTATTATTCCTACGATCGGAATCAATATGATCAATAACAAAACCATCCTTGATCAATACGTTAAATACTTCATAGACGAAACGGTGATTAAGATATTTTCCCCATCCAGCAGTAAATATCAAATATCCCATACCATTATCCCACCCAACCGGATTCTTGAGTCTACAGTGTCTAACAACACCATCACGAGAGGCTTCATAGTTTGCAATAACAGGATGTCGTTGAAATTCTTGGCTCATTTGTATGCAATATACTTATTTGTCTAATTCATTGATTGGCTGAATTATAACATTGGGAAATCTTTCTATGTAGTCCTGGGCAGTTTTTATGATTTTGCCGTTGACGTTGCCATTGACGTTACCATTGACAGAGTCAGGATTTTTTATTCTTTTTTTGTCATAATAACGCTTCAACTCTATAACGCCTACCCCCGCAATTGATACATAACTCTGAATTGCCTCTAACACCTACCACACAATGGATGCATGGGAGAGGACCTTTTGAACCGTTTCTCACGCTTTGCATATGATACCCACAGAATTCATTTCTGCATGATTTGTTACACGGAGTCTTTGATCCAATCATAAGCCATTTACAATGATTCATTATATAATATACTTTTCTATTTAAATACTTGTTTTAATTATAATATGAAAGGGTTAAAGAGATTATCGAAAATTAAACCTTTGAAAAATGCTAAACCAAAACGTCTAATAGACGATAGCATGAAGGAGTTCAAGAGATTATCGAAAATTAATCCTAGATTTAATCTCGATAGAGTATCTGTTAAACCAAAACGTCTAATAGACGATAGCATGAAGGAGTTCAAGAGATTATCGAAAATTAATCCTAGATTTAATCTCGATAGAGTATCTGTTAAACCAAAACGTCTAATAGACAATAGCATGAAGGAGTTCAAGAGATTATCGAAAATTAAGCCTTGGGAAAATGCTAGATTTAATCTCGATATGAAGGAGTTCAAGAGATTATCGAAAATTAAGCCTTGGGAAAATGCTAGATTTAATCTCGATATGAAGGAGTTCGAGAGATTATCGAAATTTAAGCCTTGGGAAAATGCTAGATTTAATCTCGATATGAAGGAGTTCGAGAGATTATCGAAAATTAAGCCTTGGGAAAATGCTAGATTTAATCTCGATATGAAGGAGTTCGAGAGATTATCGAAAATTAAGCCTTGGGAAAATGCTAGATTTAATCTCGATAAAATCTCTGATATACCAAAAAATCTAATAGGCGATAGAACCATGTTGAGTAAAATCAGAGACTGTTTTAATAAATTTAAGCGCGATGGAGCATCTCATACGTGGTCGACATTTCGAATTATCAATGATGATGTCAATGTACCCAAAATTGATGCTACCATGAACGACAAAAGAGCAGCTGAGATAATTTCACACCTTGGCGGGCTTATGGGTGGGAAATCCAAAGGTGTAAAATCCAAAAGATTTTCATGGAAAATCAAAGATTTTCAACAAAGCAATTCTCAACAGAGGTATTTTTTTAGAATAAAATTCATTATCGAAGTCGAAGGTGAATGGGTTATCAGAGATAAATTTGATCCAATTCTCAAGGATAAAATAACTGTCATTGTGAGTAGAGATTCCAAACCAGGAATTCTAACTGGAATTGACAAACCATACTACGAGAGATCTTATCCTGTAACAGCAATCGTTTATGGAATATATCTGTTAAATAATAAACCCAATATTGCAAAACTAGCTCCTATGAAATATTCTAGTTCACTGAATTGTGTAGCAACACGGGTAATGGAACACTTCACAAATGCATCCCAAGGAAATAAACTAACTGATCTGCGACGTAGGAAAATAACCGAATGGGAACTGACAGTGAAACAGCACGGTGCAAAGATTTCTGATATAGCTAAATTAGAAACATCATTAAAATTCCCAATATCAGTAATGACAATAACCGGAGAAGTATTATACGAACCGAAATATCAATCGCGAGGAGCTCCAATTGAAATTATTGATCATAACAAACACGCGTGGACGGCTACAGTAACAATATTTCCACGAGAACGAATCGTGACATATTTCCCCGATGAATTTTCCGGGAAATCCCTCAGGGATGTTTTCTATGAAGAGAAGTTATTCGATGCTATTCATGCGTTGTGTAAAGATGATCCCGTGTCAGTGTGGTTACTTAGTAGTGCTGGTTCCGAATTAGCATTTGATCAATTTGTAAGACCAAATGGTGAATTATATCGAATTGAAGAGTTAGATACTAGAATGAGAAAAATTGCTAATGATTTTTCCCCGGAAAATCCAAAGGATTTTTCATTGGAGAGTTTCCATGAAAAACTACTCACGGATAGTTTTACTATTCCATCAGTGGTAGCTCACTTTGCAAGAGAAAAAAACTTATGGCGTCCAACACGAAGTGATTTTCTCGAGGACGTTAAATTGAGGTGCGTCAAATTTGGTCATGGAGGACTGTGGAATACAAAATACTCACGTGATGGTATGATTTCAATTGATATATCCGCGTGTTATCCTGGAAGTTTTCTCAGGTATGGAGAATGCTCTGAGTATTTTAAATGATTTGGACACCCCACGCATGAAATGACTCGTGTTGCGATTAATGGGCCATTACCCGATTTTGATTTAACCGGATTCGCTCGTGTGATATCATTTGAACTCGCTACAGGGTTACATCCGTGTAGTTATCTTTGGATTGGTAGACACCTATCTGTGAAACATTGGATGCCAATTGTGTTATTGCGGTATATGATTGATTGTGAGATGTTACAATCGTTGATTGTCGGTGAAGCTATTATATGCTATCGCGCGCAGAAGGATGTTTGGTTACCACAACCCAATATAGATCGTATAATTAACGAACAGCGAGAGCATTTTCCAGATTTCAGCGAGGAAGAAATCATGAAATCATCTAAGAAGTTATTTGAAATTAAAAACAAAGAAGCCAAAGATTTCGGACGAAAAATAATTGGTAAATTCACTCAAGGTGGAAGATATGACAATGCAAAATAATACTCTTCGAGGTTGATCATAGACAACGCAGAATACGATTTTATTGTAGCGGATTTAACGAAACAGGGAAAACTTGTATCCCGTAGGGATGTTTTTCTATTGTTACCTACTGTGATGGATATAATTCCCAGTATACACATTTGATAAGTTCTATGCTAGCCTATGCTTGTATTAATCTATTTTCGATGATAAATAGATTTCCTAATACCGCGGTTAGAGTAGCTACTGATTCGATGTATATACACAATAAATACAAATCGGATGTAGCGGCATTCACAGATCCCGAGGAAAATTGGGGACGTTGGCGATTTAAAAAGGAAACACTACATGAGTATTGTGAATCCGCAGACGTTGCCATGGATGATAAATATCTTTGTTGTAACCGTATTGAAATTCAATCAGAATTTTCTAATGCACCACCCGTATCTGATCCCGTATGTAGATACAAGACAGTTTATTTAAACGGTTGTGGTGGATCAGGAAAGACAACTCGTGCAATTGAATTATTTCGTCGGTCAACCATGATTGTGTTAACACCAACTCACAGACTCGCCAGAGAGATGATAACGCGGGGAGTAAAAGCCTGTACTTATCACAGCTTCTTTCGATGGAAAGGCGATAAATGGACTCCTGATCAAATGGGTGATAAATTCATTCCTGAAATCATAATCTGGGATGAAATATGCACTGTATCGTTGAGAGTATTACAGACATTTCTTGAATGGTTGTTAAACAAAAACACAAAGGTCGTCATGTGCGGGGATCACGGTCAACCATTTGTTGGTGGATCTCCACATGAATGGCTAAAGGGTTTTGTAGATTATTATGAAGAAATTACCACTGATTATAGATCACTTGATGAACAATTACGAGAATTCAAAACGCTAATTAGATTACAACCGGAGAGAGTCCAATGTGAAATAGCGCGTGAAATAATTTCAGAAACTCTCATAAATGATTTTTGGGAAACGTGGAAGCCGGATGATTTGATAATCGCAAGTAGAAAAATTGTCAGAGACACACTTCAGATGAAGTTATTTGAAACGCATAAAGAAAAATTTGCAACACTTCCAGTACCGTTGTGTTATAGGCCTTCGGATACACGAAAACAGAATATTGAAGTTGATATTCCAGGACAGCGTGAAAAGCAGAATTTAGTGTTAAATGATATTGTGCTGGTTGATATCAGCGTCGTCGAAGATGCATTGCGTGCTAATAAATCCCCGTGGACGTTAGGATACGCAGCAACAATACACTCTTCACAGGGATTAACTATCACAGACACAATTATTTGGATAGTAGATAATCGCATTGAGTGGTCGAATTTAGTTTATCTTGCAGTGTCTCGAGCACGGAGAATAAATCAACTTCGAAGAATTGTCCTTGCAAATTCTACAGACAATGCAATAAGTGATATTGTCACTGGTGATTTTTATTACTAAGGATATAATCAGAAAAAAAACTCTATGGTTATAAACAGCAGGATAAAAAAACAACGAGAATTTGACATTGATGCTGAATTAATAATTAAGCTGAAGCAACAACAGAATAATCACTGCGCGAGTTGCAATTGTATAATGCGTTGGCAGTATTCGGATAAAGATCCTCGCCAATTTATCGTAGATAGAAAAAATAACAGCATTGGTCATACCAACGACAACGTGATGCTGACATGTCTTGAGTGCAACAGACGCAACGGCGCTAGTAAAGACCACGCGGTGGTAATTGAGTATCCTCGGGGATCGCTTGTAGTTGTTGTCGAGTAAATCCTCGCTGAGGAGCAGTTGAATCCAGTCTATAGATTGCTGGTCTAGAAACGCCTGCGTTGGAAACACTAGTGTTTCTACCCGTAGATCGTGTTATACCGGATATCTTATGCGTCCTGACGCTCCAAATAGGATCGGTAGCTCTTTTTTTACCACATTCAAGCTCTCCTGGTTCGCATAAATACCTAACAGTGACATTACTACCAAGAATTGATTCTTTGAAATCTTTTTGTGAAATCCCTTAGATTTCCATTTTTGGCATAGACGCTTTCTTAATCGCATTGACAGGTTTCATGTTAATTGTTCGAGTAATCTCGTTATTGAGCGCGGTAATCACAGCTGGTAATCTCTTGACCCATTCACGGGATCTTTTATCCTGAATAAACTCCTTCGCGTATTGATATCCAAATAACCGCTCTGCAAGAGTCCGATTAAATCGTTCCACAATTGCCTGATCGCGATGTAGCGCAGTATGCCCTCGTCGTATGGTGACATTGTGATGTTTCATCGCTGATAAAACAGCGCCTTGAAATTCCTTGCCAGGATCAACTTGTAACAGATTTGGCTAGCGTAGTGGGCCTCGACGATAAATCCTTTCAAATGCATAAGCTACTTCAGGAGATGATTTTGTCTTCAGCGGTTCTGCTTGTTTGTATCGACTCGCATCATCAACTACCGTTAACTCGTATTTGTAACTGTTGTCATGTGGTAAAAATAGTATATCAGCTTGATGAACTTCATTAGGAACTGTCACATCAAACTGCGAGTAGTTAATTCGTTTAGGCGGTGGTAGATAAATTTGCCATATTGCCTGTTTAGATAACCAATTAGCTGCAGTGGTATTTTTTACCTTTGATGCGCTAGCGAGTTTACTGATTGCTGCCTTGCCTCTCCAGTATCCTCTCGGAGAATACTAAATAGATTCCATATTATTAATTACCAGCACCTAACATCAATTTGCCTTTCATAGCGGATTTTATCAACCACGAAGCCAATTTTTCTTTGAATGATTTATCAGGAATAGCATTCAACGCATGAATTAATTTCACATCCGCGACATGTCTATGTTGAAGATTGCTGCTTTTATAAGCAACATCATGAACATGACACGCCTTATCAATAGCGTTTATTGGATATTCACCGGGTTTGGATTGGTTTGGTCATCGAGTCTGATATCGAGTCTTGTTCCCGGTCCACAATAACTATACCCTGGAAGGTGCTTTTCTCCTGAGTATTTTGCCCACGGTGTTCCTGGGAGTTTCACTAACTTGGCTGCAATATCACCTCCTCGTTTTTTTTTAAAGGTTTCGTGGAAATAAATCTAAATTTCTTCGTACTACATTGTACGCATTTACCAGAAAGCGCTGATCGATTATTTTTCGTTGTAATCGTTGTCAAGTCATTTGTGCCAGTACGCGTCTTACATTTCACACAATATAGATCCATAATTTATTATATAACAGCATGAATGTAATTGATTATTCAGCTACGAGACGACGGGAACCTATTAAACACCATGCAATGTTACCAAATTCTATTCGCGCGATTATCATCGGACCATCTGGAAGTGGTAAAACACAATTGCTACTTAATTTGATAACGAGATTGATGATGTGGGATAAGTTGTATTTGATTGCTCCGAGTGTAGACGATCAACGATGCTATAAAGTGTTAAAAGATTTTAACGAAACCGCGCGAGAAATTAACGGCGATGATGTTATTGAGTTTATAACCGATATCGAAGAGGCACCTAACATTGACTCCATCGACGGAAGTATTAACAATTTAGTCGTATATGATGATATCATGTTAGATAATCAAAAGAATCCTGCTAGGATATTTTCCAGAGGCAGACATAAAAACACTGACGTGATATATGTCACTCAACGTTACACTCAAATACCAAAATTGATCAGAGATAACTGCAATTTGTTATGCGTGTTTAACGGAGTTGATACATATACTCTTAGAAATATTTGGCAAACTTGGTGTTGCGGTGATATGGATCATAATCCATTTAGAAATTTCTTTAGCCGCGCTCAGTTAATCCCACACGGATTTGTGACGATAAATTTATCAGACCCTCGGACGAGATATCGCGTCGGACTTGATCAAATATTTAGTTAACGTATAGCAGCAGAGCGGGTGAACGCCAACGATAATGGCGTTTTTGTTTTTACCCTTGGGAAGCCTCAGACCAAATCAGACGCAGTCCACGCTCTCACTCCATCGTTGAAAATCTATGCAGCGGGGAGATGGTGACAAAAAAATGGCGTCGTCGTTTTTAATTTTATTTTTTTACTGAAAAATTTAAATAAGTATTTTCAAGGAAGCCTCAGTTTGCTAAATTGACGCTTATTAAGTAATTTCGAGGAAGCCTCAGTTTGCTAAATCGACGCCTTGAAAGTTGGTCTGTTCACCCTCTCTGCTGCTCAATACACCCAACGTAAATCCTATCAGGTTTTGCATTCTACTTGTATTAACACATATGCACACTCTATTCGACATATATCGTCTATCAAAAGCACAGTAACTTTCTTTGGTCATTCGTATTACTGTACAAACAACCTATTGTCATACATCGAGGCTACTGCATTTTTATCTGAGATCATGACATAATTAAACTTCGCCTCCCTGCTCCACTGTGGCAATGCAGTTAACAGCGTACCTATTAGTCGTCATACGTTCATCATGCTACACCATCGATTCAGTTGGAAAAGATTAAAAACTTAATTACTCAATAGTTAATGGATTTCACTCTTTGTCCTAACTACGTTACTTTCCTAATTAGTGATTCTTGAACATAGATTTCCAGACATAGGCAAACCAATCATTCATGAGCATAAATGATACAAATAACTTAGGACAAATAAATTAAATTCTCACAATTCGTATTTAGGAGAAATGTATGAATGAAATTAAATCTTTGGAACACATGATTTCAATTACATAAAAAACCTCTAAAGCTGAACTAATTCATATAACGAAATTATATGACATTCTTACAAACATATATCATTCAACATGCACGTATTATTCAAAACTTAACTAAAAATTTAAGTGTGAATTTAAATGAATAAATCAAAAAGAAAATTATAAAACTTATATCAATGAACACATTGATTGTAACCGAGATCTACCTTCTGTTTTCCTGATCTCTCTCTCACATATAAAGAATTCCCTTTGTCTCTAAATGTTCCAGACCACCTTGTCCTTTCTACAGTTTGTTTAAAGACATAAATTACTAATTAATTTTCTCGACGTCCCTCAGACTTCTTTCTTCCGTGGCAGAAAAACTTGGACCGATTAATTTTACGAAGCAAAGTATTCTAAAACCCCGAATTCCGTCTGAGAATGTACCTTCTATTTTAGCTTAGCCAATAATAATTACTACTTTACCCGTCAATATTCCTATCACTTCCACAAAACCAAGAATATTTCCATTTTAGTCCCCCTTTATTAATAATTATTCTGGAAAACACAATTTTATAACATCTGTTTCAGATGTGCTACAACGTTCTAAAATCTTATCTGATTTGTCTCCATTCTTGTCACTTTACCACTATGAACTGGTGTACACATCGCACTCTTGTCTGGCTATATTCGCTAGCCAAGCGGGCCCTAATTAAAACTTAATTAATGCTTCAGCCAAAACAGATTAAATATTACAATTTACTAAGCTATAGCGAATCAAGCCAATACATCAAACGTAATGTTTACCTGTCACACTGATCCTAAGACAATATACTATGAAATCTCTTCAAATATTTTCACCATTACACTTCTTAAGTCGAAAGGTTTATTTGAAAACAAACTCGGAAATCGCTGCTTGCATTGGTTTATTAATAATGTGCTTTGAAAATAATATAATAAAGTTACTTCTGCATTAAATGTTGAAACAAACGTTTTGCACATGTCTTTTAATCTTTTTATGGTAGTGGCATATTAAACACAGTTATGGTTATGCGTATTGAGTACAGTGGTGGTTATTTCATGCATATTGAACACATTTGTGGTAATATAATGCATATTGAGCACAGGTGTGATTATATGATACATAATGAGCGCAGTTATAGTTATCATGCATATTGAGCACAGCTGTGATTATATGTTGCATATTGAGCACAGTTGTGGGTTTATGATACATAATGAGCACAGTTGTGATGATATGTTGCATATTGAGCACAGTCGTGGGTATATGATACATAATGAGCACAGTTGTGGGTATATGATACATAATGAGCGCAGTTATAGTTATCATGCATATTGAGCACGATTATAGTTATCATAATAATGAGTACAGTTATAGTTATCATGCATATTGAGCACAGTTGTGATGATATGTTGCATATTGAGCACAGTCGTGGGTATATGATACATAATGAGCACAGTTGTGGGTATATGATACATAATGAGCGCAGTTATAGTTATCATGCATATTGAGCACGATTATAGTTATCATAATAATGAGTACAGTTATAGTTATCATGCATATTGAGCACAGTTGTGATTATATGTTGCATATTGAGCACAGTTGTGGGTTTATGATACATAATGAGCACAGTTGTGATGATATGTTGCATATTGAGCACAGTCGTGGGTATATGATACATAATGAGCACAGTTGTGGGTATATGATACATAATGAGCGCAGTTATAGTTATCATGCATATTGAGCACAGTTGTGATGATATGTTGCATATTGAGCACAGTTGTGGGTTTATGATACATAATGAGCACAGTTGCGGTTATATCATGCATACTGAGCACATTTGTGGTTATATCATGCATATTGAGCACATTTGTGATTATATGTTGCATATTGAGCACAGTTGTGGGTTTATGATACATAATGAGCACAGTTGTGATGATATGTTGCATATTGAGCACAGTCGTGGGTATATGATACATAATGAGCACAGTTGTGGTTATATCATGCATACTGAGCACAGTTGTGGTTATATCATGCAGACTGAGCACAGTTGTAATTATATCATGTATACTGAGCACAGTTGTGATTATATCATGTATACTGAGCACAGTTGTGGTTATATGTTGCAGATTGAACGGAGTTGGAGTAATATTAATCATGTAGATCACAAATATGGTTATATCATGCATATTGAGCGCAGTTGTAATTATATCATCTATACTGAGCACAGTTGTAATTATAGAATCCATACTGAGCACAGTTGTTGTTATATCATGCATATGTTGCATATTGAACAGAGTTATGGTTATATAAAGCATGTAGAACACATTTCTGGTTATATCGTGTATATTAAGCAGATTTGTGGTTATATAAAGCATGTAGAACACATTTCTGGTTATATCGTGTATATTAAGCAGATTTATGGTTATATAAATGCATGTATAACACATTTCTGGTTATATCGTGTATATTAAGCAGATTTGTGGTTATATAAAGCATGTATAACACATTCTGGTTATATCGTGTATATTAAGCAGATTTGAGGTTATATAAAGCATGTAGAACACATTTCTGGTTATATCGTGTATATTAAGCAGATTTGTGGTTATATAAAGCATGTAGAACACATTTCTGGTTATATCGTGTATATTAAGCAGATTTGTGGTTATATAAGGCATGTAGAACACATTTCTGGTTATATCGTGTATATTAAGCAGATTTGTGGTTATATAAAGCATGTAGAACACATTTCTGGTTATATCGTGTATATTAAGCAGATTTATGGTTATATAAATGCATGTAGAACACATTTCTGGTTATATCGTGTATATTAAGCAGATTTGTGGTTATATAAAGCATGTAGAACACATTTCTGGTTATATCGTGTATATTAAGCAGATTTGTGGTTATATAATGTCGAATAAAGGGAAGATAAGTACCATTCACAAAGACACACCAAGGCAGCCTACCAAAAAAGCCTGCTAGGGTATCTGACCCGCGTTTATTGGACTATAGTCCTACGCTCTACCTCGGCTCCTAAAATATAAATACCACAAAAGGCCTAAAGGGTCACATCATTACCTCAAAATAAACATTTCTTGTAAGCTTGCATACTTTAAATGTTTGTACTAGTAGTAGCAGTAGGAGTAGTGGTGGTAGCAGCAATAAAATGAAATTGTTGATAATGTTGAAGCAGCTACGCTATAATCTCAAATAAGTAACAGGAAACAGCGAAAATCACCAAGTTTTTGTACAATTCAGCAAATAATTTATTTCTCAAGAATAGAAAGTGAAAATTTAAAAAGAACTTACATAATTGTGAATTCAATTCCAAACTGTGCTATAAGCTCTTCACTATATACAAAGCATAAAGTTCCAAGTGAATTCCATGGCTTTCCAAATAAGATAAAAAACTGAATGTGTTGATGTGCTTGTAGTATCGAACGGGCTGATGTACCAGTGACCTCGCTTGTGGCGATGTTTCGAGTATTGATGTATCATAATAATATAATCCAAAAATGTTTCTTGTCTAAATTCACTCTAATTCAGGATTAAAAATCCATTCCAAGATCATTCTTGATGTATATTTTGTGTTTCCAGTGAATAATAATTTAAATAAATTAATCCACCCGAAGAAAAACTGAACAAAACAATAAGACTCATTCTGCTTCAAGATGTTAAGGCAAGAATACGCAATATTTATATAGTAAAGATTATACAACCCTCTACTTGATCTTGGTCGTAACTACCATTTCTTGAAAATATCCTGTCTCTTAATGGAAACTCTCAATCTTGATATTTCTAAGGTCTAAATCAAGACTGTATCTTTTCACTCAAATTTAGGTAAACATATTTACATTAATAATGTTCTAAATATTTCATTTACACTCATGGATAATTATTAGATATATATTATGTTGTTTACAAAATAAATGTCGCTGGTCATGGACACAACGAAATGTATCGTGGACAAGGTCAGTAACAAAATATAAATGTGTATAAGATATAATTATTAATAAAAAGCAACAAATGATGCAAATTAAATATACATAACATGAATAAAAACTCAAACGAGAAGAAGATGCGTCAATAGAAGATTCGTATTAAGAGTAGAGTGGGTGCTTTTAGACAAGGTGCTAGACAAGGTGCTAGACACATACTAATGATTAGAGGCAGTGGTTGCGGTGTCGGTCGTGGCGTTAGTGGCAAACGTAACATGGGTGTATCTCAGTGTAGTAGCGGAAGCAGAAGAAACAATGTCGCCATTAATAAGTGCGACATTGATTTGAGTACTAATTTCAATAGCAGGAGTCTTTAATTTGAAAATAATCTGGTCCACAGCTCTATGGACCTTCATTGCTTTTCATAAAAGACCCTAGTATCATTGTTATCAAAATGTTATCCTAGACCAATTATGCAAATATTAGATTATTGATGACTGCATACTGAATAATGCGCTATGAATAGTCTGGAAATTAAATGTAGTTTGAACAGTAGATTTGCATCTTATGCACATTTTTTAAAAATATTGTTAAATTTCCGAAACCGTTCTGCGACTGGAATTAATTAATTTTGGTGCCAGACTGATTTTACATGGTTCCAGAAGTAAAGGCGTTTCTGAACTTAAAACGAACATGGATCGAATGCCACACCTTGAATGCTTAGTATACTACTTGTTCCATGTTTCATTAATGGAACCAGGAAAGTAATTTAAATGACCGAATTATATTGTTTGGTCTCTGACAACCAGAATTCAGTGGGTGCTATATGTCTTTTCTATGAGACATCGAGCCAGGAAACCCAGGTTGGCTGGACGAGTATTAAACACGCGACCCTGGATTACAAATCCAGCGCTCCATTAACTTAGTTACTGCAGCTCGCTGTTTTGTTGTTACTATAGTGATTTAAATAGTATCAAGCCATTTTACATTTCCTTTGAAACATTTTCCTGAATTTCGATCCACATTTGAGACACGTAGCAAGCTATATCATTTTTACAGGTCTGAACGGTACGTACTTATCTTTCTAGTTGGAAGGTAATGTTTTCCTGATCTTTCACAGATTGACATTATAAGTCACGAAAGCCACATGCTTTTCATTGATTGTTCTATTGTATTTTCACAGAATGTGACTGACATTGCTGATATTCATATCATGCACGTGCAGTTAGTACCAGACGATACAAACAGTTGTTGCTTGTAGTAGTAGACGCGGCCAAAAAGGAATAGTTTCAGATTCTCGTATGGAATGGACTGACGTTTTAAGGGTTGAATTTGATATCCAATACTTGATTTAGCATACAAGAGATGCTAGCAAAGATAGTTTTGAACCAATAATGACATAGCAGTCAGCTTCGTTCTTGAAAGAAAAGTGATCATACTATTAGAAGGTTAATCTCTCTCTCCTTTCTGTATTATCATTGTTCTTGAATGCTGCTGAGGCTACGGTATGCATTTACATATTCCACGAAAGCTACCGTACCAATGACAAATAACATGTTTATTTCATATGAAAATTGGCTTCCTGTGGTTAAAACACAGATAAGCATTAGCCAAGTGCACTACTTAACATCAATCTGGCACTGAACCGAATCGCCACTCTTCTGATGCGTGCAATATAATAAACACGGGAAAAAAGATCGATCCACCAGCTAAATTTGCCATCGTTGCCTATCGATACAAGGCCATTAGCTTAGCGTTATCAATAACTATCCCCAGACTTGTTAAGTTATCGATTATTACACACTGAGCAATGCACCGTCATATACTATAGCTAGCCCGGAACAAAACTTCAATATTCGTTGATTTTCATTACCGGTTTCAGATTGACTTTGATGCAGCTTCCACGCCAGGTTAAAACTATAAATAAAATTACTTCAAAACTTAAAACGGAAGGGATTTATCTGGAAACAAATGCATAAAAAACGAAATAATTATATAAAATCCCAGAACATGAATTCAAAACCAGATTTAGATGTTAGTTACTAAAATAAATACTTTAATTGAAGCTAATTTGGATACAGCATTCGATCATGGCTAAAATATGTACATGAAGATTTAGTTCTAGAGACACATATTTACTAAGAATAACGTCAAAGACGTTGCATTAAGTCCAACAGTACGTCTTTAAATAATCTGACTTGAGTCCCATCATTGCATTGGACCAGTCCACTCAATGTCAAAAGGAGGGACAACAGCTTACAATGGAAAATATGCGTTAATGGCAGATGTTTATCCTGTATGCCCTTTAGTTTATATGATTTAGGCGATAAGAAATACATAAATCCATTTTCGTCCATTAGAATATGCCTAGTTAAGTCAGATGTCCATGTATGTACGGTGAGGTCAAGACAAATTATCCGTTTTAATATACTTTATGTATTATTCCAACTTATAAAACTTTACTTAAAAAATGAAAATGGCAATTTGAGGAAATAAATACAGAAATTATTGCTTTGAATGTTCCACAAAATAATTTATCTTTTTTCGAAGTGGGCATCAAAATTACGTGTGCGGACATGTATATTTGAGGGGCCCCGAGTGGCCGAGTGGTCTAAAGCGCTTTCCGTTACGGATCACTGCCGTCTCACCTCTGTCTGCGTGGGTTCGAGTCGTAAGATTCGGCTAATGTAGTTATGTGAGAAAGCTTGCCAATAGCTTCTCGTGAGTCGGTGGTTCTTTTCGGGGATTTTCCCGGATTCTTCCTCCACCAATAATACTGGCCGCCATGTATAGCCTATCGTGTGCTGAAAAATGGCGTTAAACCCTAAACAACAACAAACAACATGCATATTCGAGCACTGTTTATTTTTTGTCTTAGTGTGAGCTGTGTAGCCGAGTCCAGTCAGTTGAATTTGTTCATGCGACCTTTTCAACTGTTCAGCCATAACCAGAAATTAATCTTTGTTTTATGTTTTGCATTTGTCTTTGAAAACATCACTCTCGTGACTGTTATTCGTGCAAACATCACTCTGGTGACTGTGTTATTCGTGCAAACACCACTCTAGTGACTACTATTTTTGCAAATATCATTCTCGTAACTGGTAGCTAAATCAACATAAACGTTAAAAATGACCACAGAGACGTTAAATTAGTCCAGGCTCGTTAAGACACTATGTCATTTAATGCAGTAATTATAACGCTGAACATCTGCTTTCTTTAATTTTGTCTGAGACACTATGTCATTTAATGCAGTAATTATAACGCTGAACATCTGATTTCTTTAATTCTGTCTCAGACACTATGTCATTTAATGCAGTAATTGTAACGCTGAACATCTGCTTTCTTTAATTCTGTCTGAGACACTATGTCATCTAATGCAGTAATTATAACGCTGAACATCTGCTTTCTTTAATTTTGTCTGAGACACTATGTCATTTAATGCAGTAATTATAACGCTGAACATCTGATTTCTTTAATTCTGTCTCAGACACTATGTCATCTAATGCAGTAATTATAACGCTGAACATCTGCTTTCTTTAATTCTGTCTGAGACACTATGTCATTTAATGCAGTAATTATAACGCTGAACACGGTTATACCGCTCCACAGATCAGAACATTTTTACCTTTCTCTGTCAAACAAAGTATAGATTATGAACTGTCTTCCTAAAGAACAACTTCAAAGGTTTTCGGTTCATTCTTAATAAAAGCAAGGTCTTGATTTCGTTGATCATTAGTTTCCAGCAACAAAATTTTTTATGCGTACTTGCACCGTGTTATATGTTTCTTTTCTTACAGAGCGACAGAATGTGAAAAAAAAAATATTATCAAGAAGGAAGGAAAACACAGCATAATGTAGGAAAAGAGCATTGTCGGGAAAAGCAATGAATTTTCCGGAAAAGAAAAATATAAATTATTTTTCAGTTCATGCAGACTGAAGAGTAATTGAACAAAAATATGCTGGACCAGTAATACATATTAAACAAAGATGATTGACTTTTTTGCTAAATTTAAGGGCACACTATCACTTGGATCAATCGAAGTGACTCCAGTCGAAGAATGCAAAGAGGAAACATATAAACGATGTGGATCAACCTTTTCGGTTACAAGTCATACATTTCGAAAACCAAATTTTACTCTTGGTGAAATCTGTAATATTTCAAACTACAAAACAAGATTTGAAATGAGTTACCTGCATAAAACAGTTACCTTGGGAATGAATTGAAATCAGATAAGTAAATTGGGGTTATCCAAATGGAAGATATGAAGTGGTATTTAGGACGAGATATATTTATCTTTACACAACACCCAAGGTGAGAAATACAAAACTCCACAAATTAAAACTATCCTACAAACAAAATGAATGAAGGGAAAAATGCTGACTCGTTATATCGAAGGACTACATCAATAATGAAACATGAAAACGTTTGCTTCTTGAATCATAATTAATTCAATGATTAAAAACTAAATAATAGAGAAATACATATAATAGCGATGCTGACGCAATGATGGGAACATGAAAAGTTATTTCCAGTTTCAATAAAGAAGATATACAAATCATTGCGTCATTCAAATAGACATAGAACGATCTATTTTAGTTCCAATAGGAATAGATTTGAAAGACAACAATATATAATATCCTCTAACCGTTGTCAGTGTGAAGATATACAAATTGTGCTCATACCATTGTTTCTATTATGAAATCCTGTCCAATGTGAAAGCCCCCTCCCCTTCTGTACCATTTGTACAGATCTTTAAGTTTGAATTCAGCGGCAAATTAAACTATTTAACACAATACATGCTGAAATAAACTAACTTGTATAATATTACAAATAGAGATACTAAAACTGATGGAGGAAATGGAAAAATTAAATATATCATAACATACATGCATACAGTGAGACAAAACCCTAGATTAAACAGACTGGTATTACAGTGGAGAAAACGAAATGATTAGAGAGAAAAGAACACGGAATTACATATAAATGTATGGAAAACATGACGTAGAAGCTTAATCATTTCGCAAAGGAAAAGCAAAGTTTGCATTATTTTCATATCTTAAGAAAAGACGAGGACTAAATAAAACGTTTCCCTTATCCTGAAAGTTGATTTATCAGTTGTGTTTACATAGATAGCTTAGGAATACAGATTTAATATACTGCAAGTCATGTTTCACATAAAGGACTAAACGTTTTGGAATACGATACGATGGAAATTTGAAAGTGAGAATTTCTTGAAAGATACAGGGAACAATGTAAGCTGAAGATTTCACGTAATATGGCCGTATGATTGAGTACGGCTAGTTATGGCATTTCTTACTTACATTTAGTAAATTAAGGTTTTCGAGAGTCAGTTAATATCTTTTCAAAATTTATAGTTACGTTCAGGATAGTAGTTTTCTGGTTGAATGCTCAATGCATGTACATGGTAAGGCTAACTTGGGTCTAGCCAAACAGCAAGATTGACTTAAAACAATTCACTTTTATTTACAATATGTTTACATTCTACCACATCATAAACTGAGATATATTAATCGATATCACAGGAACGAATGATTCTGTTATGCTTAGTCTTCTTCGTCAATGATGTTAGGTGGAACACATGTTATAGAAGCATTTATTTCTCTCTGGTTTTGAGTACAAAAAAAACTCCCAAAGTCTTCATTATCTTTACGTACCCATATTTGCTCACATACCACATCGGTTTATGTTCACAAATACGTCATCATTGTATGACTGATTTAATATGGACGCACGTTAGTGTTTTATTTGTAGCTTGGCTAAATTCGCGATTACCTTTCTCGTTGAAGTCTACTGATTTTACTAAGAGGCACTTTTCAAGCTGTTTTTATCAGAGCGTGTTTCAGCTCTACCGAGTTTCAAACAACATACTTTTCAAAATAAATCCCGTTGTTGTAAGCCGTTTGCCACAATGGCTTGCCTATTAACACATGTACGCTATGCAGGTCTCACGCTACTAATTCCGTTCCCATACTAAACCCAAGCAAACAACACGATATTAAAATTCAATAACTTTAATCTTCTGAGTGATCATGACCAAACCTATATTTATCAGAATAAACGCATCCTTGAAGACAGCTTCTGTGTAAAGAAAACACTTTGAGCCGCGGCATTTTCTGGATCTAATTATGTTTGAAATATGCGTATTCAATTCCGCAATAAAGAATCGGGTATCGATTTCAGTATCATGTATTCCAAACTCATATCTGTAATAGGACTGAAATTCCAACAATAAAACAATGAATCTTTTCTTAGTTACAACTAGGATGAGCTGTCAAAAAATCGTTTTGCTAAAATCTCACTTTCATTATTACCGATCCTGGCCAGCCAAACCAATATATACTTGACTTTATCTTCACCCATCTCTAGACTGGTTCAAAATTGTTCATACTCTTAGTACCGTGTACGTAAGCCCATTAGTGCCAAATCGTGTTTGTCGTGAGCCTTTCAAGATTGGCTTCTTGTAAATATCTAGCTGACGTCATTTGTTAACCTCTTCTCCAGCATGATTGGCCTAGAAACATTTAATGTTTTTCAAATACTAAAGTCGCAAATGTCATGTAATGTTAGAGTAGTTGATGGGTTTAACTAGAAATTGAATTTATGGAAGATTTGTTCAATACATTTATTGATTTACAAAAAAGCGAGGCCCATGATAAAATACAAGACATAGAAGATCAATCACTTCGCAAAGGAAAGGCATGTTTTTCAAGTATATTCATATAATTACAACTACAGATGCAGATTTAGACATACACAATAATACAGATTGGCTGAGTAGTGGCCGTGGAAATGGCAGTGGCTTCGTTTGCAGCAGTAGACGTGATTGGAATATAAATTGTTTCAGAACGAATAGAAGTGCGGTAAGAATTGCTGATACCACTTTGAACAAGGTCAGGTATATCGATTAAAATTTTCTTAACTTCATATCGTACGCACAAAAGATTTTTTGGAATTATTAAAACTGCTCTGTACTGTAATAAAAGATTATTGATTATTAATCAATGAAATTGGACATTTGCTGCCATATTTCCTCGCTCTCAAACACACGTCCATTTCAGTGCCGCTATTTATATATAAATGGCTACACAGTTGAAATTAAAAGAGAAGAAAATCAAAATAAACAAGTAATATAAAGGTAAATTTATTTTAAGTTACATAATGTGGACAGTTAGTGTGGTTAATAACTTGTACCAGGAACAAAATGAAAACAATACTTAGTCGTTTAAATAAGATGCAGCTGCGTATATATTTTTTAAGCCCATTACATGCGGAATGCTTCACACTATCTGCTCATATGTTAAATAGAAACAGATCTACTTGCAAACAGACTCAACAAAGCACGGATAAAAGAATACAAATTAACCCAAACCAGAGGACAGTTTCAGAATGTTAAGAATGCCGATCAGTTCCAGAACCTTACAAAATTGCTGAAATATTAGTTGAGAGGTCAATTGCCGTAGATTAACCGCTGTACGCTTACTGTTAGTAGTGGTGTAAAAGTTTCCAAGAATTTATTGGTTAAACGAAACCACGAACTTTAAAACCCAAAGAAAAAGTATTCCTAAAACAACATAATCCATGTCCTCATCATAGACACATCAATAAATTTAATTAGTTACATAATTAAATGTATTCCATTGTGTAAACGAAACTGTGTTAGTAAACGAATCAGTGAATTCACAATTATACAATAGTCCAAGATGTGGGCTAATAATACAAGATGTGGTCTGTAGGTATGATGCATATCCTTGTGGTTGTCTATCTATATTTATGTTCAGAATGGCACAATAAGTAACTATACGAGGGTTGAGTAATGATATTCTTGACCTCTGGTCAAGTAGGACTAAACTAATTTTGTTTGCAAATGATCCTATGTAAATACACCATATCACGCTCCTTACACAAGTGTTTCTATCCAAACATACTCTTTGAAAACCCCTCCCCAAAGCCCCTCCCCAAAATATAACCCTACTCATGTTGTTTAGTTTATGCATTTTTACAGCCACTCTATACAGTGCCTACCTAATCGACAGCATGTTGAGACGGTGAGTACCATACGAATAGCGCACGAGATCAAAACATATAGACCATAATCTGCTCGGCGTTTATGCAATGCCGAATACATGGAAACAAAATATTTATAGACGATTACTCATTAGACGCAGCTAGTCAATAGAAGTTTCTATTAACTTATCTCGAGACGGTCTGTCAGAAACAGGCAATGTTCCCGACATTGCAATTTACGAAAATGCTTTATTTATGATGTAGTTGTCACAGTAGCTCTTCAGGGATTTGTCAATGCGTGTACAAAAATGCAATACAGCTGACAGTATCATCTATATTTTATATTATACTTTGATGTCGTGTCATTATCGCATAGGATAGATATCTCTATCATCTCCATGTCATCACCTTCTTGGCAGTACTTACATTGGTGCGTTGTGAAGGTCTGTGCACCTTGTTTTCTCATCAAAATTTACATTACCTGCATTCTACGACAAATAACACAAATGTTTATTGAAACATTCTAAGGACAAGATGGTGTGATCTCAAAAACATGCACATACTCAGACGCACACACACACACACACACACACACACACACACACACACACACGCACGCACACACACACACACATATATATATATATATATATATATATATATATATATATATATATATATATATATATATATATATATATATATATATATATACATATATATATACACACAGACATATATATATATATATATATATATATATATATATGTGTGTGTGTGTGTGCGTGCGTGTGTTTGTGTGTGTGTGCGTCTGAGTATGTGCATGTTTTTGAGATCACACCATCTTGTCCTTAGAATGTTTCAATAAACATTTGTGTTATTTGTCGTAGAATGCAGGTAATGTAAATTTTTATGAGAATATATATATATATATATATATATATATATATATATATATATATATATATATATATATGCATGTACATCCCGTATATACATGCATGTACATCCATATATATATATACATGCACAGATACATACATACATACATATATACATACATACATACATACATACATACATACATACATACATACATACATACATACATACATACATACATACATACATACATACATACATACATACATACAAGGGCATAACCGACTTTTGATCCGGAAATCGGATTCCATCGGATAGTATGAACTTCCGATTAATCGGAGTCGGACAAGGCAGGAACGACCGATTCGGATAATAAATATAATAAAGTTGAATTTCTATAGCACCGTGTCTAACACTGCGTGTCATTCGATAGTGCGTTAATAAAGTTAAATAAGAAGTCAGAAAAGTCCAATATGGTCAACACAACCACGCTGTGAGACAATCTATTTAAACTGGCGGGTGAAAACCGGAAATGAAGCCGGATATAGTAAAGTACTAAATAACATGCTAGACACGGCAAAACCAGGTACCAGAAACCCGGAAACGAAAGATGAAATTTTTTTGAAAAAAAAATATGGATTTAGCATTTCCGATTAATTGAATCGTATCCGGAATCGGAAAAATTTCATGCCCAAAATCCGGAATCGGAAATCGGTAGAAAAATGCTAATCGGTTATGCCCTAATACATACATACATACATACATACATACATACATACATACATACATACATACATACATACCTACCTACCTACCTACCTACCTACCTACCTACCTACCTACCTACCTACCTACCTACCTACCTACCTACCTACCTACCTACCTACCTACCTACCTACCTACCTACCTACATACATACATACATACATACATACATACATACATACATACATACATACATACATACATACATACATACATACATACATACATACATACATACATACATACATACATGCATACATACATACATTAGTGCGAACTGACACATTACGTTTTCTTTGCATCTGGAAGAGAATATTTTATTTACATTCTTCCAAGTTCAATTTGGAACGATATTATTATCCACTCAGAATGTATGATGCATTGAACTCGGTCCTAGATAACCTCTAGAGAAACCAAGGAATATTGCAGAGTGTGCAAAATGGATCAAATAGTCCTTTGTCTGAATGTTATGATGCATAAAGACGGATCGTTTAGTATATAATCAATAATGAAAATAATCAACGAATCTGGAAAAAGTTTGAGACCTGCAAAAAAATATAGATGACCTTTTACAACACAATATAGGTGCCTTGAGGCTGTATACATACCTCTTATATCCAGATGGCGCTCGACACTTGCTACACGTTTTGTTTGGTAGAATACTACAACTACTACTACCACTACTTATGCCCTTAACGTTACTAATTATTGGTAATTATTGGCACTGATATTGCAAGTACTACTACTACCATTATTAATATCATTACTACTGCTACCACTGCTACTACTGTTATTACTATCATTGTAACTGCTGCTAATGCTATTGTTACTACAACCATGACTACTGCTAATGCTACTACTGTTACTACTATCATTAATATTGCTACTACTGTTATTACTATCATTGTTACTGCTGATAATACTACTGTTATTACTATCATTAATATTGATACTACTATTACTACTGATACTTTTACCATTAATACTGCTACTACTAATACTGTTATTACTATCACTACGACTGCTACTACCACTACTAGTACGGCTAGCATTAATATTGCTTCGACTACTACTTGTATATATATCTTTACTACTGCTACTACTAATGCTACTGATACTGTTACCATAGCTACTGCTGCTAATATTACTGTTATTGCTACCATTGGTACTGCCACAAATACTACTTTATTACCACTAATACTGCCATTTCTACTTGCATTAACACCGCTACTACTACTATTTGTTATGCTACCTTTTCTACTGCTAATGTTAATATAGTTAGTTCTATCATTACTACCGCTACTCCTACTACTTTTGATACTATCATTCTACTGCTACTGCTAGTACTACTACTATTACTGCTACTACTACTGCTACTACTACTATTGCTGCTACTAGTACTTTTAATACCACCACTACTACAGCTACCACTGTGTCTGTTAAAATTACTAATCCTTCTACTACTATTTTTATTACTATCAATACTACTTATACTAGTGTGTTTGTTTGATTAGGAGTTTTAACGTAGTTTAAACAATTTTTCAGTCGTATCGCTACGATTGCTGCAGTGAGGCAGTTTACAGAGATGTCTAGCACTGGAGCATCATGCCGTAGACATGTTGCATGATGTCCCACCCAGTCACAATATCCAAGCCGACCAGTCCTAACACTAACCTCTTAATGCTGAGAGTCAAACGAAGAAGCTGTTAATACCATTTTTGTAAATCTTTGGTATGACTCGGCTTGTCTGAGAATACTACTAGTGTTACTACAATATTACTAATGCTACTACTATAAATGTCATTATTATCATAAAGTCATTACTGCTGTTACCAATACTACAGTTACTACTACCATTACTACTGCTACTATTTATATTACTACCATTACTACTACTACTACTACTACTACTACTACTACTACTACTACTACTACTACTACTACTACTACTACTACTACTTATATTACTACCATTACTCCAACTACTACTTATATTACTACCATTGCTACTGCTACCACCATTACTACTACTACTACTTCTATCGTTACCATTACTGCTGCTACTATTTATATTACTACCATTACTACTGCTACTACCATTACTACTGCTACTACCATTACTACTGCTACTACTGCTTATATTACTACCATTATTACTGCTACTACTGCTTATATTACTACCATTAATACTGCTACTACTACTTTTATTATTACCATTACTACTGCTACTATTTTTACTACTACTATTACTACTACTACTACTTTTATTACTACCATTACTACTACTACTACCACTACTACTACTACTTTTATTACTACCATTAATACTGCTACTACTACTTATATTACCACCATTATTACTGCTACTACTACTACTACTTTTATTACTATCCATTACTACTGCTACTACTACTACTACTTTTATTATTACCATTGCAACTGCTACTACTACTACTACTTTTATTACTACCATTACTACTGCTACTACTACTTTTATTATTACCATTACTACTACTACTACTATTACTACTACTAATTTTATTACTATCATTACTACTGCTACTACCATTACTACTGCTACTACTACTTATATTACTACCATTACTACTGCTACTATTTATATTACTACCATTAATACAGCTACTACTACTACTACTACTTATATTACTACCATTACCACAGCTACTACTACTACTACTTATATTACTACCATTACTACTAACACTACTACTTATATTACTACCATTACTACTACTACTACTACTTTTATTATTACCATTACTACTGCTACTACTACTACTACTACTTTTTTATTATCATTGCTACTGCTACTACTACTTTTATTACTACCATTACTACTACTACTACTACTACTACTACTTTTATTACTACCATTACTACTGCTACTACTACTACTACTACTTATATTACTACCATTACTACTACTACTTATATTACTACCATTACTACTACTACTTTTATTACTACCATTAATACTGCTACTATTATTACTACCATTACTGCTGCTACTATTACTTATATTACTACCATTATTACTGCTACTACTACTTATATTACTACCATTATCACTGCTACTACTACTTATATTACCACCATTACTACTGCTACTACTACTACTACTACTTTTATTACTACCATTACTACTGGTACTACTACTACTACTTTTATTACTACCATTGCTACTGCTACTACTACTTTTATTATTATTATTACTACTGCTACTACTACTACTACTTTTATTATTACCATTGCTACTGCTACTACTACTTTTATTACTACAATTACTACTGCTAATACTACATATATTACTACCATTACTACTACAACTACTACTTTTATTACAACCATTAATACTGCTACTACTACTTTTATGACTACCATTAATACTGCTACTACTACTTATATTACCACCATTACTACTGCTACTACTACTACTACTACTTTTATAACTAACATTAATACTACTACTACTGCTACTACTACAACTTTTATTACTACCATGACTACTGCTACTACTACTTATAATTACCACCACTACTTCTGCTACTACTACTACTACTACTTTTATTACTACCATGACTACTGCTACTACTACTACTACTTTTATTATTACCATTGCTACTGCTACTACTACTTTTATTATTACCATTACTACTGCTACTACTACTACTTCTTTTATTATTACAGTTGCTACTACTACTACTTTTAATACTACCATTACTACTGCTACTACTACTACTACTTTTATTATTACCATTGCTACTGCTACTACTACAACTACTTTTTTTACTACCATTACTACTACTACTACTACTACTTTTAATATTACCATTACTACTGCTACTACTACTACTACTTTTATTACTACCATTGCTACTGCTACCACTACTTTTATTACTACCATTACTACTGCTACTACTACTACTACTACTTTTGATACGAACATACTACTACTACTACTACTTTTATTACTACCATTGCCACTGCTACTACTACTTTTATTACTACCATTGCTACTGCTGCTACTACTACTACTTTTATTATTACCATTGCTACTGCTACTACTACTTTTATTATTACCATTACTACTGCTTCTACTACTACTACTTTTATTACTAACCTTACTACTACTACTTTTATTACTACCATTGCTACTGCTACTACTACTTTTATTACTACCATTGCTACTACTACTACTACTACTTTTATTATTACCATTACTACTGCTACTACTACTTTTATTATTACCATTACTACTGCTACTACCATTACTACTGCTACTACCATTGCTACTGTTACCACTACTTATATTACTACCATTACTACTGCTACTACTACTTATATTGCTACCATTACTACTGCTACTAATTATATTACTACCATTACTACTGCTACTACTACTTATATTACAACCATTAATACTGCTAATACTACTTATATTACCACCGTTACTACTGCTACTACTACTACTACTACTTTTATTACTACCATTACTACTACAACTACTACTTATATTACCACCATCACTACTGATACTACTACTACTTTTATTATTACCATTGCTACTGCTACCACTACTTTTATTACTACCATTACTACTGCTATTACTACTACTACTTTTATTATTACCATTGCTACTACTACTACTACTTTTATTATTACCATTGCTACTGCTACTACTACTTTTATTACTACCATTACTACTGCTACTACTACTTTTATTATTACCATTATTACTGCGACTATATTTATTATTATCATTACTGCTACTACTACTTTTATTCCTACCATTACCACTGCTACTACTACTTTTATTATTACCATTACTACTGCTACTACCATTACTACTGCTACTAACATTACGACTGCTACTGCTACTGCTACTACTACATTTTTCCCATTGCTACTGCTACTACTTTTGTTACTACCATTACTACTGCTACTATTTATATTACTACCATTACTACTGCTCCTACCATTACTACTGCTACTACCATTACTACTGCTACTACTGCTTATATTACTACCATTATTACTGCTACTACTGCTCATATTACTACCATTAATACTGCTACTACTACTTTTATTATTACCAATACTACTGCTACTATTTTTACTACTACCATTACTACTACTACTACTTTTATTACTACCATTACTACTACTACTACCACTACTACTACTACTTTTATTACTACCATTAATACTGCTACTACTACTTATATTACCACCATTATTACTGCTACTACTACTACTACTTTTATTACTATCCATTACTACTGCTACTACTACTACTACTTTTATTATTACCATTGCAACTGCTACTACTACTACTACTTTTATTACTACCATTACTACTGCTACTACTACTTTTATTATTACCATTACTACTACTACTACTATTACTACTACTAATTTTATTACTATCATTACTACTGCTACTACCATTACTACTGCTACTACTACTTATATTACTACCATTACTACTGCAACTATTTATATTACTACCATTAATACAGCTACTACTACTACTACTTATATTACTACCATTACCACAGCTACTACTACTACTACTTATATTACTACCATTACTAGTAACACTACTACTTATATCAGAACCATTACTACTACTACTACTACTTTTATTATTACCATTACTACTGCTACTACTACTACTACTTTTTTATTATCATTGCTACTGCTACTACTACTTTTATTACTACCATTACTACTACTACTACTACTACTACTTTTATTACTACCATTACTACTGCTACTACTACTACTACTACTTATATTACTACCATTACTAATACTACTTATATTACTACCATTACTACTACTACTTTTATTACTACCATTAATACTGCTACTATTATTACTACCATTACTACTGCTACTATTACTTATATAACTACCATTATTACTGCTACTACTACTTATATTACTACCATTATTACTGCTACTACTACTTATATTACCACCATTACTACTGCTACTACTACTACTACTACTACTTTTATTACTACCATTACTACTGGTACTACTACTACTACTTTTATTACTACCATTGCTACTGCTACTACTACTTTTATTATTACCATTACTACTACTACTTTTATTACTACCATTAATACTGCTACTATTATTACTACCATTACTACTGCTACTATTACTTATATTACTACCATTATTACTGCTACTACTACTTATATTACTACCATTATTACTGCTACTACTACTTATATTACCACCATTACTACTGCTACTACTACTACTACTACTACTACTTTTATTACTACCATTACTACTGGTACTACTACTACTACTTTTATTACTACCATTGCTACTGCTACTACTACTTTTATTATTACCATTGCTACTGCTACTACTACTTTTATTACTACAATTACTACTGCTAATACTACTTATATTACTACCATTACTACTACAACTACTACTTTTATTACAACCATTAATTCTGCTACTACTACTTTTATGACTACCATTAATACTGCTACTACTACTTATATTACCACCATTACAACTGCTACTACTACTACTACTACTTTTATAACTACCATTAATACTACTACTACTACTGCTACTACTACAACTTTTATTACTACCATTATTACTGCTACTACTACTTATAATTACCACCATTACTACTGCTACTACTACTACTACTACTTTATTACTACCATTACTACTGCTACTACTACTACTATTTTTATTATTACCATTGCTACTGCTACTACTACATTTATTATTACCATTACTACTGCTTCAACTACTACTTCTTTTATTATTACAATTGCTACTACTACTACTTTTAATACTACCATTACTACTGCTACTACTACTACTACTTTTATTATTACCATTGCTACTGCTACTACTACAACTACTTTTATTACTACCATTACTACTACTACTACTTTTAATATTACCATTACTACTGCTACTACTACTACTACTTTTATTACTACCATTGCAAAAGCTACAACTACTTTTATTACTACCATTACTACTGCTACTACTACTACTACTACTTTTGATACAAACATACTACTACTACCACTACTTTTATTACTACCATTGCCACTGCTACTACTACTTTTATTACTACCATTGCAACTGCTGCTACTACTACAACTTTTATTATTACCATTGCTACTGCTACTACTACTTTTATTACTACCATTACTACTGCTTCTACTACTACTACTTTTATTACTACCATTGCTACTGCTACTACTACTTTTATTACTACCATTGCTACTGCTACTACTACTACTACTTTTATTATTACCATTACTACTGCTACTACTACTTTTATTATTACCATTACTACTGCTACTACCATTACTACAGCTACTACCATTGCTACTGTTACCACTACTTATATTACTACCATTACTACTGCTACTACTACTTATATTGCTACCATTACTACTGCTACTAATTATATTACTACCATTACAACTGCTACTACTACTTATATTACTACCATTAATACTGCTAATACTACTTATATTACCACCGTTACTACTGCTACTACTACTACTACTACTAATTTTATTACTACCATTACTACTACAACTACTACTTATATTACCACCATCACTACTGATACTACTTCTACTTTTATTATTACCATTGCTACTGCTACTACTACTTTTATTATTACCATTACTACTGCTATTACTACTACTTCTTTTATTATTACCATTGCTACTACTACTACTACTTTTATTATTACCATTGCTACTGCTACTACTACTTTTATTACTACCATTACTACTGCTACTACTACTTTTATTATTACCATTATTACTGCTACTATTTTTATTATTATCATTACTGCTACTACTACTTTTATTACTACCATTACCACTGCTACTACTACTTTTATTATTGCCATTACTACTGCAACTACCATTACTACTACTTCAAACATTACGACTGCTAATGCTACTGCTACTACTACATTTTTTTCATTGCTAATGCTACTACTTTTGTTACTACCATTACTTTTGCTACTATTTATATGACTACCATTACTACTGCTACTACTACTTACATTGCTAACATTGCTACTGCTACTACTACTTTTATTACTATCATTACTACTGCTACTACTACTTATATTACCACCGTTACTACTGCTACTATTTATCTTACTACCATTACTACTGCTACTACTACTTATATTACTACCATTACTACTGCTACTACTACATATATTGCTACCATTGCTACTGCAACTACTACTTTTATTAATACCATTACTACTGCTGCTACTACTTTTATTATTACCATTACTACTGATACTACCATTACTACTGCTACTACCATTACTAATGCTACTACCATTACTAATGCTACTACTACTTATATTACTACCATTACTACTGGTACTACTACTACTACTTTTATTATTACCATTGCTACTGCTACTACTACTACTACTTTTATTACTACCATTGCTACTGCTTATACTACTTTTATTATTACCATTACTACTGCAACTATTGCTTTTATTACTACCATTACTACTGCTGCTACTACTACTACTTTTATTAATACCATTGCTACTGCTACTACTACTACTACTTTTATTACTACCATTGCTACTGGTACTACAACTTTTATTACTACCATTACTACTGCAACTATTACTTTTATTACTACCATTAATGCTGCTGCTACTACTACTACTTTTATTAATACCATTGCTACTGCTACTACTACTACTACTTTTATTACTACCATTGCTACTGGTACTACAACTTTTATTACTACCATTACTACTACTACTTACTACTTTTATTACTAACATTACTACTACTACTTTTATTACTACCATTGCTACTGCTACTACTACTTTTATTACTACCATTGCTACTGCTACTACTACTACTACTTATATTATTACCATTACTACTGCTACTACTACTACTACTCTTATTATTACCATTACTACTGCTACTACTACTTTTATTATTACCATTACTACTGCTACTACCATTACTACTGCTACTACCATTGCTACTGTTACCACTACTTATATTACTACCATTACTACTGCTACTACTACATATATTGCTACCATTACTACTGCTACTACTTATATTACTACCATTACTACTGCTACTACTACTTATATTACTACCATTAATACTGCTACTACTACTTATATTACCACCGTTACTACTGCTACTACTACTACTACTACTTTTATTATTACCATTGCTACTACTGCTACTACTTTTATTACTACCATTACTACTACTACTACTACTTATATTACCACCATTACTACTGATACTACTACTACTTTTATTATTACCATTGCTACTGCTACTACTACTTTTATTACTACCATTACTACTGCTATTACTACTACTACTTTTATTATTACCATTACTACTACTACTACTTTTATTATTACCATTGCTACTGCTACTACTACTTTTATTACTACCATTACTACTGCTACTACCATTACTACTGCTACTACCATTACTACTGCTACTGCTACTACTACATTTTTTTTCATTGCTACTGCTACTACTACTTTTATTACTACCATTAATGCTGCTACTACTACTACTTACTACTTTTATTACTACCATTACTACTGCTACTACTACTTTTATTATTACCATTACTACTGCTACTACCATTACTACTGCTACTACCATTGCTACTGTTACCACTACTTATATTACTACCATTACTACTGCTACTACTACATATATTGCTACCATTACTACTGCTACTACTTATATTACTACCATTACTACTGCTACTACTACTTATATTACTACCATTAATACTGCTACTACTACTTATATTACCACCGTTACTACTGCTACTACTACTACTACTACTTTTATTATTACCATTGCTACTACTACTACTACTTTTATTACTACCATTACTACTACTACTACTACTTATATTACCACCATTACTACTGATACTACTACTTTTATTATTACCATTGCTACTGCTACTACTACTTTTATTACTACCATTACTACTGCTATTACTACTACTACTTTTATTATTACCATTATTACTGCTACTATTTTTATTATTATCATTACTGCTACTACTACTTTTATTACTACCATTACTACTGCTACTACTACTTTTATTATTACCATTACTACTGCTACTACCATTACTACTGCTACTACCATTACTACTGCTACTGCTACTACTACATTTTTTTTCATTGCTACTGCTACTACTACTTTTATTACTACCATTACTACTGCTACTACTACTTTTATTACCACCGTTACTACTGCTACTATTTATCTTACTACCATTACTACTGCTACTACTACTTTTATTACTACCATTACTACTGCTACTACTACATATATTGCTACCATTGCTACTGCTACTACTACTTTTATTAATACCATTACTACTGCTGCTACTATCTTTATTATTACCATTACTACTGATACTACCATTATTACTGCTACTACCATTACTAATGCTACTACCATTACTAATGCTACTACTACTTATATTACTACCATTACTACTGGTACTACTACTACTACTTTTATTATTACCATTGCTACTGCTACTACTACTACTACTTTTATTACTACCATTGCTACTGCTTATACTACTTTTATTATTACCATTACTACTGCTACTTCTACTACTACTTTTATTATTACCGTTGCTACTACTTCTATTACTTTTATTACTACCATTCCTACTGCTGCTACTACTACTAATTTTATTAATACCATTGCTACTGCTACTACTACTACTTTTATTACTACCATTGCTACTGCTACTACAACTTTTATTACTACCATTACTACTGCTACTACTACTTATGTTACTACCATTAATACTGCTACTACTACTACTACTTTTATTACTACCATTACTACTGCTACTACTACTTATATTACTACAATTAAAACTGCTACTACTACTACTACTTTTATTACTACCATTGCTACTGCTACTACTACTTTTATTATTACCATTGCTACTACTACTTCTACTTTTATTATTACCATTGCTACTGCTACTACTACTTTTGTTATTACCATTGCTACTACTACTTCTACTTTTATTATTACCATTGCAACTGCTACTACTACTTTTATTATTACCATTGCTACTACTACTTCTACTTTTATTATTACCATTGCTACTGCTACTTCTCCTTTTATTACTACCATTACTACTGGTTCTACTACTACTACTATTTTATTACCATTGCTACTACTACTACTTTTATTATTACCATTTCTACTGCTACTGCTACTTTCATTACTACCATTACTACTGCTACTACTACTTTTATTATTACCATTACTACTGCTACTACCATTACTACTGCTACTACCATTACTACTGCTACTACCATTACTACTGCTACTACCAATTACTACTGCTACTATTACTTATATTACTACCATTACTACTGCTACTGATACTACTACATTTATTACTACCATTACTACTGCTACTGCTACTACTACTTTATTATTACCATTACTATTTCTACCACCATTACTACTGCTACTACTACTACTACTACTTTTTTATTACCATTGCTGCTACTACTACTTTTATTATTACCATTGCTACTGCTACTACTACTTTTATTACTACCATTACTACTGCTACTACTATTTTTATTATTACCATTACTGCTACTACTACTTTTATTACTACCATTACTACTGCTACTACTACTTTTATTATTACCATTATTACTGCTACTACCATTACTACTGCTACTACCATTACTACTGCTACTATTACTTATATTACTACCATTACTACTGCTACTATTTATATTACTACCATTACTACTGCTACTACTACTTACATTACTACCATTACTACTGCTATTACTACTTATATTGCTACCATTACTACTGCTGCTACTACTTCTACTTTTATTATTACCATTGCTACTGCTACTACTATTACTTTTATTACTACCATTGCTACTACTACTTTTATTATTACCATTACTACTGCTACCACTACTACTACTTTTATTACTACCATTGCTACTGCTACTACTACTTTTATTACTACCATTGCTACTGCTACTACAACTACTTTTATTATTACCATTGCTACTGCTACTACTTCTACTTTTATTGCTACCATTGCTACTACTACTACTACTTTTATTATTACCATTGCTACTGCTACTACTACTACTACTTTTATTATTACCATTGCTACTACTACTACTACTACTTTTATTACCATTGCTACTGCTACTACTACTACTTTTATTATTACCATTACTACTGCTACTACTATTACTTTTATTATTACCATTGCTACTGCTACTACTACTACTACTTTATTATTACCATTACTACTGCAACTACTGTTTTATTACTAACATTACTACTACTATTACTTTTTATATTACTTCCATTACTACTGCTACTACTACTTATATTACTACCATTACTACTGCTACTACTACTTATATTGCTACCATTACTACTGCTACTATTACTTATATTACTACCATTACTACTGCTACTATTACTTATATTACTACCATTACTACTGCTACTACTATTTATATTACTACCATTACTACTGATACTACTACTTATATTACTACCATTACTACTGCTACTACTACTTATATTGCTACCATTACTACTGCTACTACTTATATTACTACCATTACTACTGCTACTACTACTTTTATTACTAACATTACTACTGCTACTACTACTACTACTTTTGTTATTACCATTACTACTGCTACTACTACTTTTATTACTAACATTACTACTACTACTTTTATTATTACCATTACTACTGCTACTACTACTTTTATTACTACCATTACTACTGCTACTACTACTTATATTACTACCATTGCTACTGCTACTACTACTTTTATTATTACCATTACTACTGCTACTACTACTTTTGTTATTACCATTACTACTGCTACTACTTATATTACTACCATTACTACTGCTACTACTACTTTTATTACTAACATTACTACTACTACTATTTATGTTACTACCATTACTACTGCTACTACTACTTATATTACTACCATTACTACTGCTACTACTACTTATATTACTACCATTACTACTGCTACTACTACTTATATTGCTACCATTACTACTGCTACTACTTATATTACTACCATTACTACTGCTACTACTACTTTATTACTAACATTACTACTACTACTATTTATATTACTACCATTACTACTGCTACTACTACTTATATTGCTACCATTTCTACTGCTACTACTTCTTATATTACTACCATTACTACTGCTACTACTAATTTTATTACTAACATTACTACTGCTACTACTACTTATATTACTACCATTACTACTGCTACTACTACTTTTATTAATACCATTACCACTGCTACTACTACTTTTATTGCTACCATTACTACTGCTACTACTACTTTTATTATTACCATTACTACTGCTACTACTACTTTTATTACTAACATTACTACTACTACTATTTATATTACTACCATTACTACTGCTACTACTACTTATATTGCTACCATTTCTACTGCTACTACTACTTATATTACTACCATTACTACTGCTACTACTACTTTTATTACTAACATTACTACTGCTACTACTACTTATATTGCTACCATTACTACTACTACTACTACTTTTATTATTACCATTACTACTCCTACTACTACTTTTATTACTAACATTACTACTACTACTATTTATATTACTACCATTACTACTGCTACTACTTATATTGCTACCATTACTACTGCTACTACTTATATTGCTACCATTACTACTGCTACTACTTTCTTACTCACATTACTACTGCTTATTCAAGTATCACTACTTACATTACTATTGCTACTACTACTGTTGCAACTACCGTTTTTACTTCAACTTTTACTACTGTTGCTACTCTCATTGCTACCGCTACTACTACTACTACTTGTATTACTGCCATTACTACTGCTACTATTACTACTTTTACTACAACTACTTTTTTTACTCTGAATAATACTACTCTTACTGTTACTTTTATTGCTATCATTACCACTGCAACAACACCAACTGTTTGTGCCAACATTACAATTTCTATAACTACTAATGTTTCTACTATCATTAATATTGCTACTACTACTTCTGTTACCTTTACCATGACTACTGTCAATCCTGCTACTCTTATTATAAGAACATTTATATTCGATAGGTGGTAACCTAATTATTCCTGGAGATTTCACCTTTCTCTTTGATTGTCCTGGAGATCCATACACAGCCAAACTCCTAGATTCCATTTAGAGAAACCTCCGTATGATAAATATAACCAAATTAATACATGACATCCAAGAAAATCTAACAGCTTGCTTACATCCTACAGCAGAACAACTCGATAACTGCCGTGTTCATTGTTTGAACATACCCCAGCCACCGAATGCAGAGTATCAATCAAAAAGTGGTATCCATGGTATAGCAGTGTTACGGACCAGCATCGTACTGTTTAAAGACATCGCCGTAAAGCATAGAGGCTTTCGCTTTCTACCAGACTCAATATTCATAAACAAATCTATGAAGCCGCTAAGAAGTACAACACAAACGTTGTCCATTTAGCCAAATTATCCCACTACAAAACTAAGATCACGGAGAGTTCCAGCTGCAAAGAGATCTTCGAGATAACTAAAAAACTAATGTCAAGGAACAAATGTACACCACTTCCAATTACCTTCTCTCCAGTAGACTTCTGGACCTCTTTGCAAATTTCTGTCGTGACAAAGTTCAATCCATTAGAGATTTGCTTGACAACCCAACTTCAACTGACTCGTCACCATACAGTTATAATACAGAATTTCAGCAACAAACATTAGGAGCATTTGAACGGACAATCGTGATGAAGAGTGCACCAAAGTCATGTAAGCGTAATCCAATCCATCATCACTGCTGCTTATGTGCTTAGACCCTGTATTGCCTTCACTAACTGATGATATTAATATTTCTCTCTCTCATCCGGGAATTCCCATCATTTTTCAAAACTGCCATCGTAAAGCCTCTGCTGAAAAAACCAACACTTGACCATAACGAGTTAAGAAACTAACGCCTAATTTCTAACATCCCATTCATATAAAAAAAATCTTAGAAAAAGTTGTTCTAAGCCAATTGGTATCTCATGTGAATTCAAAAGTCATTTTAGCAATGTACAGTCTGCAAATCGCCCTTGCCACAGTACTGAAACTACTCTTCTGAAAGCAGTTATTGCCATTATCTATGCTTTGGATAGTAGAAAGATTACAGCGCTCACCCTTTTTGATTTGTCTGCAGCATTTGACACAATAGACCATAATATATTACTTCACCGTCTCCAGCATGTATTTGGCATTTAGAATATAGCCTTACAGTGGTTCAAATTCTACTTATTCAACAGGACGACAAATTCTATTTGCAAATGGAATAAAGTCCAGCCCAGTTGATCTATGTTGTGGTGTTCCACATGGGTCTGTTCTTGGACCGGTTCTTTTCATTCTATGCACTCATCCGCTCACAAGTGTCATATATCATCACCCACTGTTTCACCAATTGTACGCTGATGACACCCAACTATGCAAGTCTAGCCACCCAACTGAAGTTGATGCTACCATTCAAGGAGTAGAGAGGTGCATTTCTGATGTGAAATCATGAATGACATGTAACAATGATGATAAAACTGAGGCCATTCTGGTAAAAACAAAAATACTTTCTTATTCACATCCTTTACCTCAGACAATACATATCAGCAACACCAGCAATAAATTCACACAGACAGTATAAAACCTAGGTGTTACTCTAGACAGGACTGTCATATTGCACCAACATGTCATGATCATATGCACGGCTGTATATCTTGAGCTGAGACGTATAAGCTCCATTCGCAAATATCTTTCAGTTGATCCACTAAAACGCTTGTGTGTTCGTTAGTAATTTCAAGACTGGAATATTGTAATTCAGTTCTGTCTGTTTCGTCACAATATCTACTCCAGAAACTTCAATGAGTTAAATACACAGCTGCTCGTATCATCTTTAGAGTACCTCGATCAGAGCACACCTCACCACTGTTCTGTACCATACACTGGCTATCCATTCGATACAGAATCAAACACAAAATTTGTTCTCTGTGCTACGTTTCACTGATAGACTCCAGTCCAACATACCTATCCAGCCTCACCCATGTGTATACATCAGCAAGATACTTACGCTCCTCTTTTGACAATCGCATCCCACTATGAAAACGAAGTCATATAGACAAAGTTATTTTGCAAACCAGGGCCCGGTGACGTGAAACAAATTGCCTATTGAAATTAGACACAAAGACACAGTAGTCCCGTTTAAGAGTGCTCTTTTTCGACTGCAGGAGCAAACTTAGAGACCAAATAATGTTTTGTACCTTAAATGTTTTCAGCATGTTCTATGTTTTGCAATTTCATGGGCTTTTTTGTTGTCTTTCTGTAGTGCAGTCATATCATTATAGATGTAAAGCGCTTAGAGCTTCTAAAGATTAGTATCGGATAATGTGAAAATTTCAATGATTTGAGTGATGTTCTTCTTTTTTGGTATCGAATGCTTGTCTTTTGACTTAAGTTTAAGACCCTAGACGAAACAGTATCTTGTATGGATGCACGAGATTTAGTTTCACAATCCTATTAATATAGTTGCTAAAAAAGAAAGGCTGAAGAAATGTTAAAGTAAACAGTGCTCAAGTGTTAAGGAAGATAAACAATTGCTGCTCTCTCTCTCTCTCTCTCTCTCTCTCTCTCTCTCTCTCTCTCTCTCTCTCTCTCTCTCTCTCTCTCTCTCTCTCTCTCTCTCTCTCTCTCTTAACTCATTAAATATAAATCAAAATTTTCTACCATTATAATGCCGCCATTGACAACACAAGTTATCTATTCATCCGCATATATATGTTTATACCAGGGCTGTTGAACACATTGCCTCAAACCTGATTTAGCACATACAAGGTTATATTTGCTTTAGGTAACTACGAAAATGGCGGGCAATATGCGTTTCATATGAGACTGTGACGAGCCAGGAGAACTGATTCACAACTGTAATTTCAACGATCAATGTCGCTGCCCCTCTATTGATAGGATTAGTCTTAGCCAGTCTGAATGCTTGCGGAAATGTTACTCTTCAGATATCAAGGTTAATTAACTCGGTGAAGGATTCAGCAATTACCTATGGATTAGTGTATCAGTATCAGTTGATTTATTTGCATAACATCTGAGAAGACATTACAATCTAATATTTAGATTTTATTGTGTGTGTGTGTGTGTGTGTGAGAGAGAGAGAGAGAGAGAGAGAGAGAGAGAGAGAGAGAGAGAGAGAGAGAGAGAGAGAGAGAATAATCTTTCATGTACAAAATATCAGTTTACTGTATACATTTATGGAATAAGGTTCAGAGAAAATGTTTTAGAAGATCCATAGAAGGAAATCATTAAACTATTGAAGGGTATCATGACGATCAACATCATGAAGGTCAGTACTACATCAGGAAGGTTAGTACACACTAGGTCAATACTACATCATGAAGGTCAGTACTACATCATGAAGGTTAGTACACACTAGGTCAATACTACATCATGAAGGTCAGTACTACATCTTGAAGGTCAGTAGTACATCATGAAGGTTAGTAAGTACTGGGGCAATACTAACTATATCATGAAGGTGAGTACTGCATTATGAAAGTCATTAGTTCATCATGATGGTCAGAACTATATCATGAATGGTATTAAATACTAGGTCAATAATACATCATGAAGGGAAATACTACTTCATGAAGATCACTAAATTCTAGGTCAATTTTACGAAGGTCATTAGTACATCACGAAGGTTAGTACACACTATGTCAATGAAATGCACTTCCTTGAATTTGTTAGTGGTGTCCAAAATCTGTTTAACATCCTTAGACTTAACAACAATGCAATAATGTATCTTGCATTACCTTATGTAATACAGATCTTTTCTAAAGTACCTGCTGAGCTTTCATTTAAAGGTTGAACTTAGCTTCTCGTTTCAGTATTTGAACTTTTTTTCTGGTAACATCACCCAGAACGCGTTAGACTGGTTAATTGCTAAAAAAGGAGCGCGTAAATTTTTGACGATACTGAAAGGCAACGCACCAGTATTCAAGCCATGTGTGTTTGCGGATAGACGATATAATGATTTACAAAGCAGTTTCAAGTGCATCAATGGAGTCAATCACATAAAATATGGCGGTAAGGGCGGTTACAAAGTGACAAGTCTTTTCGTTTTATTTATTATGAAATGCTCCGTAAAATACACTCCTGGTAATGGTTACTTATCGAGAACGTTGTATGTCGTATTTGGATGAATTATTTCTGGTCGGGTGAATAAGTAATATACGCCTACCCACCCCAAAATAAAATTGGATAGGCCGTATATTATTGTAGCACTGGAGGTTACATATGTTGAACTCTCCCATACATATTATACAGTATTTGCTCCAGTAGGATCTGCAAGTTGGAAATTAGTGAATCAATTGGAAAGTCCGAGTTCGATATACTTTTTTAAAAAAAATGAAAGGTTAACTTGCTGCATATATATATCTGCATATTCAGCTCTGACACTATATTAGACTATAAAGAATCGAGACTCTTAGCTGATACATACTCTACCATGATCACTTGACCCTACATACAAAGACCTTGCAATTCGTATTGTCTCTGTCCTTAGTTTGGTCTCTGATATTAGTATGGTCTATAGTATGGTCTCTGTTCTTAGTTTGGTCTTTGACATTAGTATGGTCTCTGATATTAGTATGGTCTCTGACATTAGTATGGTCTCTAATATGGTCTCTGTCCTTAGTTTTGTCTTTGACATTATTATGGTCTCTGATATTAGTATGGTCTCTGACATTAGTATGGTCTCTAGTATGGTCTCTGTCCTTAGTTTGGTCTTTGACATTAGTATGATCTCTGACATTAGTATGGTCTCTGTCCTTAGTTTGGTCTTTGACATTAGTATGGTCTCTGACATTAGTATGGTCTCTAGTATGGTCTCTGTCCTTAGTTTGGTCTTTGACATTAGTATGGTCTCTGACATTATTATGGTCTCTAGTATGGTCTCTGTCCTTAGTTTGGTCTTTGACATTAGTATGGTCTCTGACATTAGTATGGTCTCTAGTATGGTCTCTGTCCTTAGTTTGGTCTTTGACATTATTATGGTCTCTGATATTAGTATGGTCTCTGACATTAGTATGGTCTCTAGTATGGTCTCTGTCCTTAGTTTGGTCTTTGACATTATTATGGTCTCTGATATTAGTATGGTCTCTGACATTAGTATGGTCTCTAGTATGGTCTCTGTCCTTAGTTTGGTCTTTGACATTAGTATGGTCTCTGACATTAGTATGGTCTCTAGTATGGTCTCTGTCCTTAGTTTGGTCTTTGACATGATTATGGTCTCTGATATTAGTATGGTCTCTGACATGAGTATGGTCTCTAGTATGGTCTCTGTCCTTAGTTTGGTCTTTGACATTAGTATGGTCTCTGACATTAGTATGGTCTCTAGTATGGTCTCTGTCCTTAGTTTGGTCTTTGACATTAGTATGGTCTATGACATTAGTATGGTCTCTAGTATTGTCTCTGTCCTTAGTTTGGTCTTTGACATGATTATGGTCTCTGATATTAGTATGGTCTCTGACATATGTGTTCATAATCAACAGCATGTTGAAAATGTAATGCTAACCATAGCAAAGTTCCCGATTAACATATACTTATATATGCCTTAAAAGCTTTCAGCTCTCTGAAATGTTCTACATACAAAACAAGTACTTACAAGCAATCGATCATATGAAGCAGTACCTAATGGATGGTTTCAGATCATAAGATGTCTCGTTTCAAGTCAATTATAGTATATCCGTAATTATTGCATATCGATATTTTTAGATATTTTAGTACGCAAACAAAACTGCAAACTGTGCTTTATTTATTTATTTTGTCATATGCCACGTGTATATTAAGTTGGAACAGGAGGTAGGATTTGAACGTGAAGTTAATACCATTTCCGATACAATATCCGATGTTACGCATTTCTCATAATCACTCATTAGATAAAGTATAAAAACAGAGCTTGGAAGTATAAAGCTGAAGTCGACATTCCTATTATAGTTCATGATGATACATCTAATAAAGATGAAGACGACTAGACAGCAACTAACACGATTATATTGACGTGATGGCAACATGTCGGTAGGCCAATACACATAATTTGAACATTAACCTTCTTTCTGATGCTAAGTATCCCGTCGGGCGGATTTAAGGACTGAAAAGAGGGCACACTGAAACATTAAAGACTACTATCTGACAGAGCTAGAGAGTAAAGGTGATACTGACAATGGGGACCAACAGAGATCGTCAGGGTAGGATTAAAAAGCGCTGTCTCATGTCTCACGGACTCTTAGTCCAACAAGGGAACCAGTTTTGGTGGCACCACAAGAATTGTATCCTTTCCTTGTGTAAGAGACACTTCTCTCCTTTGTTTCTAAGGATACGAAAAGGCAATTGCGTTATATTTGGATTTTTAACGTAGCTTTAGCAATTTTTCATTTTGCTTCGATGTTTGCAGTGTGTGAGTTTATAGCAATGTCTTGCACCGAGGCATCGTACAACATACATGCAACATCATGTCCGACTCAGTCGCATCCTGATACAAGATCGACCAGTCCCAACAATAACCTCTTCATGCCGAGCACCTAGCGATGCATCTCTTATTACCAATTTTTAAAATCTTTGGTACGACTCGGCTGGGATTCGAACCCGTGTATCCGAGGCGGACGATTTAAGCAATCGGCCATCGAAGAGGTCTGATAACCGGATATTTTACGCAGTACGACTAAATTATATTTTCTTAAATGTGAGGCTAAAATATAAGTAAATAGAACCTGGACAGTAGTATCTAATTATAAAAGTAGATATGTACACGTACTTACTATTATCTAATTATAAAAGTAGATATGTACACGTACTTAATAGTATCTAATTATAAAAATAGTTATGTATACGTACTTAATAGATATGTACACGTACTTAATAGTATCTAATTATAAAAATAGTTATGTATACGTACTTAATAGATATGTACACATACTTAATATTATCTAATTATAAAAATAATTATGTATACGTACTTAATAGATATGTATACATACTTAATATTATCTAATTATAAAAATAATTATGTATACGTACTTAATAGATATGTACACATACTTAATATTATCTAATTATAAAAATAATTATGTATACGTACTTAATAGATATGTACACATACTTAATATTATCTAATTATAAAAATAATTATGTATACGTACTTAATAGATATGTACACGTACTTAATATTATCTAATTATAAAAGTAGATATGTATACGTACTTAATATTATCTAATTATAAAAGTAGATATGTATACGTACTTACTATTATCTAATTATAAAAGTAGATATGTACACGTACTTAATAGTATCTAATTATAAAAGTAGATATATATACGTACTTAATAGATATGTACACGTACTTAATATTATCTAATTATAAAAGTAGATATGTATACGTACTTAATAGTATCTAATTATAAAAGTAGATATGTATACGTACTTAATAGTATCTAATTATAAAAGTATATATGTACACGTACTTACTATTATCTAATTATAAAAGTAGATATGTATACGTACTTAATAATATCTAATTATAAAAGTAGATATGTATACGTACTTAATAGTATCTAATTATAAAAGTAGATATGTATACGTACTTAATAGTATCTAATTATAAAAGTATATATGTACACGTACTTACTATTATCTAATTATAAAAGTAGATATGTATACGTACTTAATAGTATCTAATTATAAAAGTATATATGTATACGTACTTACTATTATCTAATTATAAAAGTAGATATGTATACGTACTTATTGTATCTAATTATAAAAGTAGATATGTATACGTACTTAATAGTATCTAATTATAAAAGTAGATATGTATACGTACTTAACAGTATCTAATTATAAAAGTAGATATGTATACGTACTTAATAGTATCTAATTATAAAAGTAGATATGTATACGTACTTAATAGTATCTAATTATAAAAGTATATATGTACACGTACTTAATAGTATCTAATTATAAAAGTAGATATGTATACGTACTTAATAGATATGTACACGTACTTAATATTATCTAATTATAAAAGTAGATATGTATACGTACTTAATAGTATCTAATTATAAAAGTATATATGTATACGTACTTAATAGTATCTAATTATAAAAGTAGATATGTATACGTACTTAATAGTATCTAATTATAAAAGTAGATATGTATACGTACTTAATAATATCTAATTATAAAAGTAGATATGTATACGTACTTAATAGTATCTAATTATAAAAGTAGATATGTATACGTACTTAATAGTATCTAATTATAAAAGTAGATATGTATACGTACTTAATAGTATCTAATTATAAAAGTAGATATGTATACGTACTTAATAGTATCTAATTATAAAAGTAGATATGTATACGTACTTAATAATATCTAATTATAAAAGTAGATATGTACACGTACTTAATAGTATCTAATTATAAAAGTAGATATGTATACGTACTTAATAATATCTAATTATAAAAGTAGATATGTACACGTACTTAATAGTATCTAATTATAAAAGTAGATATGTATACGTACTTAATAATATCTACTTATAAAAGTAGATATGTATACGTACTTAATAGTATCTAATTATAAAAGTAGATATGTATACGTACTTAATAATATCTAATTATAAAAGTAGATATGTACACGTACTTAATAGTATCTAATTATAAAAGTAGATATGTACACGTACTTATTGTATCTAATTATAAAAGTAGATATGTATACGTACTTAATAGTATCTAATTATAAAAGTATATATGTATACGTACTTAATAGATATGTATACGTACTTAATATTATCTAATTATAAAAATAATTATGTATACGTACTTAATAGATATGTATACGTACTTAATAGTATCTAATTATAAAAGTATATATGTATACGTACTTAATAGTATCTAATTATAAAAGTATATATGTACACGTACTTATTGTATCTAATTATAAAAGTAGATATGTATACGTACTTAATAGTATCTAATTATAAAAGTAGATATGTATACGTACTTAATAGTATCTAATTATAAAAGTAGATATGTATACGTACTTAATAGTATCTAATTATAAAAGTAGATATGTATACGTACTTAATAGATATGTACACGTACTTAATATTATCTAATTATAAAAGTAGATATGTATACGTACTTAATAGTATCTAATTATAAAAGTAGATATGTATACGTACTTAATAGTATCTAATTATAAAAGTAGATATGTATACGTACTTAATAGATATGTACACGTACTTAATATTATCTAATTATAAAAGTAGATATGTATACGTACTTAATAGTATCTAATTATAAAAGTAGATATGTATACGTACTTAATAGTATCTAATTATAAAAGTATATATGTACACGTACTTAATATTATCTAATTATAAAAGTAGATATGTATACGTACTTACTATTATCTAATTATGAAAGTAGATATGTACACGTACTTAATAGTATCTAATTATAAAAGTATATATGTATACGTACTTAATAGTATCTAATTATAAAAGTAGATATGTATACGTACTTAATAGATATGTACACGTACTTAATATTATCTAATTATAAAAGTAGATATGTATACTACTTAATAGTATCTAATTATAAAAGTAGATATGTATACGTACTTAATAGTATCTAATTATAAAAGTAGATATGTATACGTACTTAATAGATATGTACACGTACTTAATATTATCTAATTATAAAAGTAGATATGTATACGTACTTAATAGTATCTAATTATAAAAGTAGATATGTATACGTACTTAATAGTATCTAATTATAAAAGTATATATGTACACGTACTTAATATTATCTAATTATAAAAGTAGATATGTATACGTACTTACTATTATCTAATTATGAAAGTAGATATGTACACGTACTTAATAGTATCTAATTATAAAGTATATATGTATACGTACTTACTAGATATGTATACGTACTTAATAGTATCTAATTATAAAAGTAGATATGTATACGTACTTAATAGTATCTAATTATAAAAGTAGATATGTACACGTACTTATTGTATCTAATTATAAAAGTAGATATGTATACGTACTTAATAGTATCTAATTATAAAAGTAGATATGTATACGTACTTACTATTATCTAATTATAAAAGTAGATATGTATACGTACTTACTATTATCTAATTATGAAAGTATATATGTACACGTACTTAATAGTATCTAATTATAAAAGTATATATGTACACGTACTTACTATTATCTAATTATAAAAGTAGATATGTATACGTACTTACTATTATCTAATTATGAAAGTAGATATGTACACGTACTTAATATTATCTAATTATAAAAGTAGATATGTATACGTACTTATTGTATCTAATTATAAAAGTATATATGTACACGTACTTACTATTATCTAATTATAAAAGTAGATATGTATACGTACTTACTATTATCTAATTATGAAAGTAGATATGTACACGTACTTACTATTATCTAATTATGAAAGTATATATGTACACGTACTTAATAGTATCTAATTATAAAAGTATATATGTACACGTACTTACTATTATCTAATTATAAAAGTAGATATGTATACGTACTTACTATTATCTAATTATGAAAGTAGATATGTACACGTACTTAATATTATCTAATTATAAAAGTAGATATGTATACGTACTTACTATTATCTAATTATAAAAGTAGATATGTATACGTACTTACTATTATCTAATTATGAAAGTATATATGTACACGTACTTAATAGTATCTAATTATAAAAGTATATATGTACACGTACTTACTATTATCTAATTATAAAAGTAGATATGTATACGTACTTACTATTATCTAATTATGAAAGTAGATATGTACACGTACTTAATATTATCTAATTATAAAAGTAGATATGTATACGTACTTAATAGTATCTAATTATAAAAGTAGATATGTATACGTACTTAATAGTATCTAATTATAAAAGTATATATGTACACGTACTTAATATTATCTAATTATAAAAGTAGATATGTATACGTACTTAATAGTATCTAATTATAAAAGTATATATGTACACGTACTTATTGTATCTAATTATAAAAGTAGATATGTATACCTACTTAATAGTATCTAATTATAAAAGTAGATATGTATACGTACTTAATAATATCTAATTATAAAAGTATATATGTACACGTACTTAATAGTATCTAATTATAAAAGTAGATATGTATACGTACTTACTATTATCTAATTATAAAAGTAGATATGTATACGTACTTACTATTATCTAATTATGAAAGTATATATGTACACGTACTTAATAGTATCTAATTATAAAAGTATATATGTACACGTACTTACTATTATCTAATTATAAAAGTAGATATGTATACGTACTTACTATTATCTAATTATGAAAGTAGATATGTACACGTACTTAATAGTATCTAATTATAAAAGTAGATATGTATACGTACTTACTATTATCTAATTATGAAAGTATATATGTACACGTACTTATTGTATCTAATTATAAAAGTAGATATGTATACGTACTTAATATTATCTAATTATAAAAGTAGATATGTATACGTACTTACTATTATCTAATTATAAAAGTAGATATGTATACGTACTTACTATTATCTAATTATGAAAGTATATATGTACACGTACTTAATAGTATCTAATTATAAAAGTATATATGTACACGTACTTACTATTATCTAATTATAAAAGTATATATGTACACGTACTTAATAGTATCTGATTATAAAAGTAGATATGTATACGTACTTACTATTATCTAATTATGAAAGTATATATGTACACGTACTTAATAGTATCTAATTATAAAAGTATATATGTACACGTACTTACTATTATCTAATTATAAAAGTAGATATGTATACGTACTTACTATTATCTAATTATGAAAGTATATATGTACACGTACTTAATAGTATCTAATTATAAAAGTATATATGTACACGTACTTACTATTATCTAATTATAAAAGTAGATATGTATACGTACTTACTATTATCTAATTATGAAAGTAGATATGTACACGTACTTAATAGTATCTAATTATAAAAGTATATATGTACACGTACTTAATATTATCTAATTATAAAAGTAGATATGTACACGTACTTATTGTATCTAATTATAAAAGTATATATGTATACGTACTTAATATTATCTAATTATAAAAGTAGATATGTATACGTACTTACTATTATCTAATTATAAAAGTAGATATGTATACGTACTTAATAGTATCTAATTATAAAAGTATATATGTACACGTACTTAATATTATCTAATTATAAAAGTAGATATGTATACGTACTTATTGTATCTAATTATAAAAGTAGATATGTATACGTACTTAATAGTATCTAATTATAAAAGTAGATATGTATACGTACTTAATAGATATGTACACGTACTTAATATTATCTAATTATAAAAGTAGATATGTATACGTACTTAATAGTATCTAATTATAAAAGTAGATATGTATACGTACTTACTATTATCTAATTATGAAAGTATATATGTACACGTACTTAATAGTATCTAATTATAAAAGTAGATATGTATACGTACTTAATAGTATCTAATTATAAAAGTAGATATGTATACGTACTTACTATTATCTAATTATGAAAGTATATATGTACACGTACTTAATAGTATCTAATTATAAAAGTATATATGTACACGTACTTACTATTATCTAATTATAAAAGTATATATGTACACGTACTTACTATTATCTAATTATAAAAGTATATATGTACACGTACTTACTATTATCTAATTATGAAAGTATATATGTATACGTACTTAATAGTATCTAATTATAAAAGTATATATGTACACGTACTTAATAGTATCTAATTATAAAAGTAGATATTTATACGTACTTAATAGATATGTACACGTACTTAATATTATCTAATTATAAAAGTAGATATGTATACGTACTTAATAGTATCTAATTATAAAAGTAGATATGTATACGTACTTAATAGATATGTACACGTACTTAATATTATCTAATTATAAAAGTAGATATGTATACGTACTTAATAGTATCTAATTATAAAAGTAGATATGTATACGTACTTAATAGTATCTAATTATAAAAGTATATATGTACACGTACTTAATATTATCTAATTATAAAAGTAGATATGTATACGTACTTAATAGTATCTAATTATAAAAGTAGATATGTATACGTACTTAATAGTATCTAATTATAAATGTAGATATGTATACGTACTTAATAGTATCTAATTATAAAAGTAGATATGTATACGTACTTAATAGTATCTAATTATAAAAGTAGATATGTATACGTACTTAATAGATATGTACACGTACTTAATATTATCTAATTATAAAAGTAGATATGTATACGTACTTAATAGTATCTAATTATAAAAGTAGATATGTATACGTACTTAATAGTATCTAATTATAAAAGTAGATATGTATACGTACTTACTATTATCTAATTATAAAAGTAGATATGTATACGTACTTACTATTATCTAATTATAAAAGTAGATATGTATACGTACTTACTATTATCTAATTATGAAAGTATATATGTATACGTACTTAATAGTATCTAATTATAAAAGTAGATATGTATACGTACTTAATAGTATCTAATTATAAAAATAATTATGTATACGTACTTAATAGATATGTTTACATACTTAATATTATCTAATCATAAAAGTAGATATGTATACGTACTTACTATTATCTAATTATAAAAGTAGATATGTATACGTACTTAATATTATCTAATTATAAAAGTAGATATGTATTCGTACTTACTATTATCTAATTATGAAAGTATATATGTATACGCACTTAATATTATCTAAGTATAAAAGTAGATATGTATACGTACTTAATAGTATCTAATTATAAAAGTAGATATGTATACGTACTTACTATTATCTAATTATAAAAGTAGATATGTATACGCACTTAATAGTATCTAATTATAAAAGTAGATATGTATACGTACTTAATATTATCTAAGTATAAAAGTAGATATGTATACGTACTTACTATTATCTAATTATAAAAGTATATATGTATACGTACTTAATAGTATCTAATTATAAAAGTAGATATGTATACGTACTTAATAGTATCTAATTATAAAAGTAGATATGTATACGTACTTAATAGTATCTAATTATAAAAGTAGATATGTACACGTACTTACTATTATCTAATTATAAAAGTATATATGTATACGTACTTACTATTATCTAATTATAAAAGTAGATATGTATACGTACTTACTATTATCTAAGTATAAAAGTAGATATGTATACGTACTTACTATTATCTAATTATAAAAGTAGATATGTATACGCACTTAATAGTATCTAATTATAAAAGTATATATGTATACGTACTTACTATTATCTAATTATAAAAGTATATATGTACACGTACTTAATATTATCTAATTATAAAAGTAGATATGTACACGTACTTAATATTATCTAATTATAAAAGTATATATGTATACGTACTTAATAGATATGTACACATACTTAATATTATCTAATTATAAAAATAATTATGTATACGTACTTAATAGATATGTACACGTACTTAATATTATCTAATTATAAAAGTAGATATGTATACGTACTTAATATTATCTAATTATAAAAGTAGATATGTATACGTACTTAATAGTATCTAATTATAAAAGTAGATATGTATACGTACTTACTATTATCTAAGTATAAAAGTAGATATGTATACGTACTTACTATTATCTAATTATAAAAGTAGATATGTATACGCACTTAATAGTATCTAATTATAAAAGTATATATGTATACGTACTTACTATTATCTAATTATAAAAGTATATATGTACACGTACTTAATATTATCTAATTATAAAAGTAGATATGTACACGTACTTAATATTATCTAATTATAAAAGTATATATGTATACGTACTTAATAGATATGTACACAAACTTAATATTATCTAATTATAAAAATAATTATGTATACGTACTTAATAGATATGTACACGTACTTAATATTATCTAATTATAAAAGTAGATATGTATACGTACTTACTATTATCTAATTATAAAAGTAGATATGTATACGTACTTAATAGATATGTACACGTACTTAATATTATCTAATTATAAAAGTAGATATGTATACGTACTTAATATTATCTAATTATAAAAGTAGATATGTATACGTACTTAATATTATCTAATTATAAAAGTAGATATGTATACGTACTTAATAGTATCTAATTATAAAAGTAGATATGTATACGTACTTAATAGTATCTAATTATAAAAGTATATATGTATACGTACTTAATAGATATGTATACGTACTTAATATTATCTAATTATAAAAATAATTATGTATACGTACTTAATAGATATGTATACGTACTTAATATTATCTAATTATAAAAATAATTATGTATACGTACTTAATAGATATGTACACATACTTAATATTATCTAATTATAAAAATAATTATGTATACGTACTTAATAGATATGTATACGTACTTAATATTATCTAATTATAAAAGTAGATATGTATACGTACTTAATAGTATCTAATTATAAAAGTAGATATGTATACGTACTTAATAGTATCTAATTATAAAAGTATATATGTATACGTACTTAATAGATATGTATACGTACTTAATATTATCTAATTATAAAAATAATTATGTATACGTACTTAATAGATATGTATACGTACTTAATAGTATCTAATTATAAAAATAATTATGTATACGTACTTAATAGATATGTACACATACTTAATATTATCTAATTATAAAAGTAGATATGTATACGTACTTAATATTATCTAATTATAAAAGTAGATATGTATACGTACTTAATAGTATCTAATTATAAAAGTAGATATGTATACGTACTTAATAGTATCTAATTATAAAAGTAGATATGTATACGTACTTATTGTATCTAATTATAAAAGTATATATGTATACGTACTTAATAGATATGTACACGTACTTAATATTATCTAATTATAAAAGTAGATATGTATACGTACTTAATATTATCTAATTATAAAAGTAGATATGTATACGTACTTAATAGTATCTAATTATAAAAGTAGATATGTATACGTACTTAATAGTATCTAATTATAAAAGTAGATATGTATACGTACTTAATAGTATCTAATTATAAAAGTAGATATGTATACGTACTTAATAGTATCTAATTATAAAAGTAGATATGTATACGTACTTAATAGTATCTAATTATAAAAGTAGATATGTATACGTACTTAATAGTATCTAATTATAAAAGTAGATATGTATACGTACTTAATAGTATCTAATTATAAAAGTAGATATGTATACGTACTTAATATTATCTAATTATAAAAGTAGATATGTATACGTACTTAATAGTATCTAATTATAAAAGTAGATATGTATACGTACTTAATAGTATCTAATTATAAAAGTAGATATGTATACGTACTTACTATTATCTAATTATAAAAGTAGATATGTACACGTACTTAATATTATCTAATTATAAAAGTAGATATGTATACGTACTTAATAGTATCTAATTATAAAAGTAGATATGTATACGTACTTAATAGTATCTAATTATAAAAGTAGATATGTATACGTACTTAATAGTATCTAATTATAAAAGTAGATATGTATACGTACTTAATAGTATCTAATTATAAAAGTAGATATGTATACGTACTTAATAGTATCTAATTATAAAAGTAGATATGTATACGTACTTAATATTATCTAATTATAAAAGTAGATATGTACACGTACTTAATAGTATCTAATTATAAAAGTAGATATGTATACGTACTTAATAGTATCTAATTATAAAAGTAGATATGTATACGTACTTAATAGTATCTAATTATAAAAGTAGATATGTATACGTACTTAATAGTATCTAATTATAAAAGTATATATGTACACGTACTTAATGTTATCTAATACTGTGAGCAAGGTGGCATCCATTTAGACGAAGTGGAGAAAAACAAAGGAAGGCAATCGTTTGCGAAAATGATGCTAAAATGCTTTTGGAGGAAAATAGCACAACGACCGTGTTTACTTAAGACGGAGTATTTGACAGAACCTTCTCGCTACTTCCAGATGAGTCACGATATAACCAAATACATGAAACACGTGGACGTTCTTCTTGAGGACTTGATTTTAGTCACTTTCGAAGAATAACTGGACTTTGTAGAAGCCGACGAATTTAGAAATATCATCGTTGCGGCTTACGTGACAGCCAACGCTCGCTTAAAATTATACGAAGCTTTAGAACTGTTAGGAGATCGCGTCCTGTACTTTGATACAGACAGCTGCATCTACATCGATTGTCTGGGTCAACGTCACCCTGACATCGAGGGAGACCGTTTAGAAGCCTGGACAAATGAGCACCCCTGCAACAATATTCTACATTTTGCCAGTGGTGGTCCTACACATTACGGCTACGTATACCAGGAGCAACAAGGAGATGTGCTCACCGATTGTAAAGTGAAAGGATTAACTCTCAATTATCGCATCAGTCGAGCAGTGAACGTTGGAGTATAGAAAGAAGCCTTAAAGTCTGGAGAGGATTGAACTTTGAGAGTGACTATCTACGAACCACACAAAATTGCATGTTTACCCACACACCAAATCGTCAGTTGACCTTTGGAAATATTGTATCAAATCGTGTACCAGAAAAAGAGCCCACGTCCATGACCCATAGTTCATTGTGACTACCTTTGCCAAGCGAGAACGATGAATCCTTTTACATAACAAGTGTCGAGCGTAAGACTCAAGTCCAACAAAAAACTCAGGTGCGATGCTGTGCCTCACGATCACATCACCAATGCAGTACCTCATCTTAGCTGTTTATTTATTAACGCCATGACAAACCACATGCAACCATTGTAGCTTCCACACCACAAAACTTTAACAAATGGACACGCTGATATCACCCAGTATAAAAGGGACGACTTCCAAAAACGACACCTCTTTGCAAGGACAAACGCCGATTAAGATAAATCACTCTATGCAGATGAAAAAAACACCAGAACGAACAAACATCATTGACCTCTTTCACCACCATACGTTCAAGGCAAAGTGCGTCCAAGAAGGGAAAGGATTCAGAGGACCTAAAGGAGGATTTTAGCATCCAAATGACTTCGAGAAAACTTAATACGACAATTTACACCTACATGGTGAAATTTAAAGACTGCGTCTGACGTTCCAGCCAAAGAAGCAGCAGGTTTCATTACATACTTATTTAAATCGCTGTTATGGGAACTAAAAGGTCAATGTCAAGTCAAAGATCGAGGTCATTTGAGCCTATATATGTATCACGTCAATCTGAACTCTTGTATATGTCGCGGGTTTAGTACATCTGCAGAAACAACTTCTTCCACACTAGTGACGGCTATTGAAGACGTGCATACGATGAGAGAAAAATTTGATGGAAAAGTGACCTTTCATAATACGCATGCTGTACCTCCATGGGAAGAAGACAATAAGCGCCATTGATCTGCTTATCAATTAAGTGTACCTAGCACAATGGGCATCACAGCAGATTTACGAATGATACTTGATAGGAAACATCTACGCTGGAACACAAGTGGCTTTTGACCAGAATTTAAACAACGTGTGTGAGGGATATAGAGGGAAGCATGAGCTTTGTGTCCTATTTGATTGTTTGTTACTTGTTTTGTTTAAGCATTTTTATTAAAAGTGGATATTAATTGTTGTATGAAAAGTATCATTATTTTATGACATGGAACCATCCTACATACTATGATAAGGATCTTCAAATTAATTTCTCAATAACTTAAAACAAACGCTGATAACTTAAATGCGTTACAATGTGTATCATGCATCGTCATCTATTAGCCCTTTCACAACAATCACATACTGTTTATCTATCTCAGAAAAGGTCATCCATATTGTGAGTCAACTTTCACGGACCCGCGACCATCTTTAGAATGATGAATCCACTTAAGAATTGGAAGATGTGAAACAGAATAACAACCGGAGTCTATCCATGTCGGCCTTGATAAGAGGCAGTCTAAGTCGGCCTTGATAAGAGACAGTATAAGCTGACCTGGATAAGAGCCAGTCCAAGTTGGCCTTGATAAGAGCCAGTCCAAGTCGGCCTTGAAAAGAGAGTCTAAGTCGGCCTTGATAAGAGCCAGTCCAAGTCGGCCTTGATAAGAGACAATCCAAATCGTCCTTGATAAGAGACAATCCAAATCGTCCTTCATAAGAGACAGTCCAAGTCGTCCGTGATAAAGACAGTCCAGTCTGGCCTTGATACAAGACAGTCTAAGTTTGTTTTGATTAAAGACAATCCGATTTGGCCTTGATAAGAGACAATCTAAGTCGGCACTTGATAGAGACAGACATAATATGGCCATGATAAGAGATAGTCCAAGTCGGCCTTGATAAAAGACAGGCCACGTTGGCCTTGATACGAGATAGTCCAAGTTAGCCTTGATAATAGAGAGTCCAAGTTGGTTATGATACAAGACAGTCCAAGCCGGCCGTGATAAGAGACAGTCGAAGTAGGTCTTGATAAAATACAGTCCAAGTTAGCCTTGATAAGGGAGAGTCCAAGTTGGCTATGATAAAAGACAGTCCATGCCGGCCTTGATAAGAAACAGTCCAACTTGGCCTTGATAAAATACAGTCAAAAGTTGGCTTTGATAAGAGACAGTAAAAGCTGACCATGATAAGAGACAGAAAAAGCCGGCTTTGATAACATACAGTCCAAGTTGGCGTTCATTAGAGACAAAAAGTTGGCCATAATAAGAAACAGTCCAAATCCGGTCTTGACAAAAACAGTCCAAGTTTGCCTTGATAAAATACAGTCCAAATTGGCCTTGATACGAGACAGTCCATGCTGGTCTTGATAAAATACAGTCCAAGTTGACCTTGATAAGTGAGAGTCAAAGCTGGCTACGAAAAGAAACAGCCCAATCCGGTTTTGATAAAATACAGTCAATGTTTGTCTTGATAAAATACAGTCCAAGTTGGCCTTGATAAGAGAGACGTAACGTTGGCCATGATACTAGAAAGTCCAAGCCGGCCTTGATTAGAGACAATCTAAGTTGGCCTTGATAAAATACAGTCCAAGTTTGTCTTGATAAAAGACAGGTCACGTTGGGCTTGATAAGGGACAGTCCAAGATGGGGTGCTCGTTCTGAGGTTGGGTTCGACCATGTTAACAAGAAGTTGATTACATTAACTGAATTTAATAGTTACGAAGCATTTCAAGCAAACCAATATATAGCTTTCGGTAATGCATCAAATGCATGACACAACAACAAACTAATATGGAGTGTTATTTGCATGTATTCTTGAGAACAAAATACAATATTGAACTACATATGTCTGGTTTTGAGATAATTCCATAGAATGTACAGCTAATTATATTCATGGACGAAACGATGGTCAGATATATGCCATACTATAAAATTGATATCGTACATTTATGTATGTGTGCATTGAATAGGGGTCGTTTTTCATAATCCACAAAATATCTACCTTTTTCATACTCAAACGATAAAATTCTGCATACACCAAGTCAATGTTATATTAAACAGTTTTAATGCGATTTCTTACATTTGATTCATGTATTAACATAGAAATGGTCTCTGTCCATATATGCATTAACTTAGGAAAGGTCTATGCGCATACATGTGTTAGGGTAGGAATTGTCCCTGTACGTACATGTATTAACGTAGGAATGGTCTCTGTGAATACATGTAATATCGTACGAATAGTCTCAGCGCATACAAGTATTAACGTAGGAATGGTCTCTGTGCATACAAGTATTAACGTAGGAATGGTCTCTGTGCATACAAGTATTAACGTAGGAATGGTCTCTGTGCATACAAGTATTAACGTAGGAATGGTCTCTGTGCATACATAGCCCGTAGATCATAAGATACTAAATTGTTGAAATGGAGTTTATACTCAGAAAGTTAAAATTGTTTGAGCTAAAGTCATTTGTGCTTGTTTTGCATAAACCCTCGAGGTCAAGATGAACTTTATGAACGCTCAGTAGAGATTCTATTGAGAGAGTAGACCATACCATTCCTTTCATGTATGAAAAACGTCAATAAATCTGTCTGTCCTCCATTCATTTGGATACATTCATAACAACTATATTATACGTCTAAGCTATCAGAGATCTGACGCATATAATAATGTAAAGTCTCGACTGTCTAAAGATGAAATGTTATGCAAATATCAAGCACAATCCCATACATTTCATTATAAACTGTGCGAGTTAGTACCTCGATGTAGTAGTAGTATTTGCTGTTGTTATTGTGTGTGTTTGTGTGTTAGGTCTTATAACGGTAAAGGCAGTGTAGCATTATTAATGTTGTTTTTGTACTAAAGCCACAAAAATTCCCTTAATTACATACTGTTCTGTATAGGAATATTCCATACATTCCCTACATTTCCAACATTCCAAATTATTCCATACGTTCCATACATTCCATATTATTCCATACATTCCCTATATTCCCTACATTCCATATTATTCCATACATTCCATACATTCCCTACATTCCATATTATTCCATACATTCCATACATTCCATACATTCCCTACATTCCATATTATTCCATACATTCCATATTATTCCATACATTCCCTACATTTCCTACATTCCATATTATTCCATACATTCCATATTATTCCATACATTCCATACATTCCATATTATTCCATACATTCCCTACATTTCCTACATTCCATATTATTCCATACATTCCATACATTCCATATTATTCCATACATTCCCTACATTCCCTACATTCCATATTATTCCAAACATTCCATATATTCCCTACATTCCCTACATTCCATATTATTCTATACATTCCATACATTCCGTATTATTCCATACATTCCCTACATTCCCTATTATTCCATACATTCCCTACATTCCCTATTATTCCATACATTCCATACATTCCATATTATTCCCTACATTCCCTATTATTCCATACATTCCATTCATTCCTTACATTCCATATTATTCCATACATTCCATACATTCCATACATTTCCTACATTCCATATTATTCCATACATTCCATACATTCCTTACAGTCCATATTATTCCATACATTCCCTACATTCCACATTATTCCATACATTCCATATTATTCCATACATTTCCTACATTCCACATTATTCCATACATTCCATATTATTCCATACATTCCCTACATTCCATATTATTCCATACATTCCATACATTCCTTACATTCCATATTATTCCATACATTCCATATTATTCCATACATTCCATACATTCCTTACATTCCATATTATTCCATACATTCCATACATTCTGTATTATTCCATACATTCCATACATTCCATATTATTCCCTTCATTTCCTACATTCCATATTATTCAATACATTCCATACATTCCACATTATTCCATACATTCCATATTATTCCATACATTCCCTACATTCCATATTATTCCATACATTCCATACATTCCTTACATTCCATATTATTCCATACATTCCATATTATTCCATATATTCCATACATTCCTTACATTCCATATTATTCCATACATTCCATACATTCCGTATTATTCCATACATTCCATACATTCCACTTTATTCCATACATTCCATACATTCCTTACATTCCCTACATTTCCTATTATTCCATATTATTTTGTATCTAACTCTTAAGATAAATTCTTCTTTTGTTTAAGCTTTATCATTGTTGTTGTTTTTAATGATATTATTGTTATTAATGATGAAGTCTTCGTAGTCAAACGCATGGTATTATTATTATTAATGAATGATAAAGTCTTCGTAGTCAAAGAAAGTGCTAAGCAGTGCTTTCGGTTGTATGTTAGCGTTGAGCCCTACAAATGTATTTGCTTCAACAGTTTATCCTCGCTAATGAGAGGTCAAGATCCTCAGCACACATTGAAAAAAGTCTTTCTGAATCAAACGCCGTCAAGATCAACTGTTTTGTTTGTTTCATACCATTGTTCAGAGTATTCCGTTGTCTTGGAGCGATTTTACTCTGATCAATCGGATGTCATATATTCGTTTAGTTCATCGTGTGGTACATATAAAGTTATATTGCGTAGTAAAATGTGTAGCCACGAGTTATAATTTATCATTTTTGTAACACAATATTAAATATATCTAGTAATTATGCCGAAATAAACTTATCTTTATACGAAACTTACTTCTTAATTAGAATTGTCTTTATAGGGACCAACAACACCTTTCACAAATTTATCGCAAGAGCAGTAGAGTTCATAGGTCGTTAGGTTTGGGATGATGCGGTCGGCTAAAATATAATTTCTGATATTTTGTGATCTAGTTTACCTTTTCAGACTACAAATCAAGTATGAGAGAGAGAGAGCTATGCAGTACACCACATTTTACAATTGTTCAAACAATTGTTCAGGGGACATAACTTTGTTAGGTAATGTCGTTTTCATTATCTTCCTTAGCTCACAACCGACTACGTTCTCGCTCAAGATAAAACTTGTGTTAGTACACATATTCAAGGTACAAAGTATGCTGGTACACATAGTCAAATTAAAATTTGCATATGTCCATATAATTAAGGTAAAACATGTTTTGGTTCACATACTCAAAATAAAACTTGTGTTGCTACACATACTAGAGATAAAGCATGTGTTGCTACACACACTCAAGACACTTTGTGTTAGTATACGTAATCAAGGTAAAAATTGTGTTGGTACACATACTCAAATTAAAACTTGCTTATGTTCACATAATTAAGGTAAAACATGCGTTGTTACACAAACTCAAGGCAAAACACGTGTTGCTACACACAGGCAAGGTAAAACTTGCGTATGTCCTTCACATAATTAAGGTAAAATATGTGCTGGTACACATAACCAAGATAAAACATGTGTTGGTACATATAACGTTCACCATGTGTTAGTACACATAGAGTAAAACTTGTGTTTGTACACATAATCAGAGTAAAACGTGTGTTTGTACACATAATCAGAGTAAAACATGTGTTTGTACACATAATCAGAGTAAAACATGTGTTTGTACACATAATCAGAGTAAAACATGTGTTTGTACACATAATCAGAGTAAAACATGTGTTTGTACACATAATCAGAGTAAAACGTGTGTTTGTACACATAATCAGAGTAAAACGTGTGTTTGTACACATAATCAGAGTAAAACGTGTGTTTGTACACATAATCAGAGTAAAACGTGTGTTTGTACACATAATCAGAGTAAAACGTGTGTTTGTACACATAATCAGAGTAAAACACGTGTTTGTACACATAATTAAGGTACAACGAGTGTTGGTAATCAAGGCAAAACATGTGCTGGCACACACGATCAAGGTAAAACATGAGTTGGTAGACATAATCAAAGTATAATTTGCGTTGGTACACACAATAAAGGTAAAACACGCGTTGGTACACACAGTGTAGGTAAAATATGTATAGAAGCACATAATGAATGTAAACCTTTTGCAGGCACACGCTATCAAAAGTCGCACACTATCAAACGTCGCAGAGAGGTGGATGTGTAATAACATAAACGTGAATTGTTACATGGAAGTAAGTCTAGTTCATGCTTTTAGAAAAGCCGAAGAGCTGAAAGCTTGTTCTGTGTAGAAAGTTATGTGTACATTCATAATTTATATCAATATAATTGCTATTTGTGAATTATTCAATATAGTTGCAACTTAATCCAGCAAAGGTCAGTGTATTTTGTATTGACCAGGTATCACTCTGGTTTCAATATAATCCGCTTGATTACGTCACGCTTGAGCAGTGACTGTCATGCACATTAAGAGTATATGAAAAAGATAAATCGGCACAGTCATGAAACTGTAACTACTGGGCAATGTATTTGATTGTATGTTGTTTATGTATGAAACTTATGAAATTATTCTAAATAATTGACTGAACGTATGCGGCATGATGCCCCAGTGCTAGACATCATTATAAACTGCCTCACTGCAGACATCATAGCAATATGACTGAAAACTTGTTAAAGCTACTTTAAAAATCCTAATCAAACAA